>CM040118.1:147043147-147391012 GCA_022559845.1 Amorphophallus konjac
CAAGCCGTTTCCCCGCCCGGGAGAGACAGTGATGCGGGACAATAGGCTCTGATACCAAATTTGATGCGGGACAATAGGCTCTGATACCAAGTTTGATGCGGGACTGACCAACAATGCAACTAATCTAAGACTATGACTTGTGCGACCAGCACGCGCACGTGACAAGGTAAGCCGGAGTTCCCGACTAGCGTGGTATTCCTTCGGGCGTTCGCGTCACTCAACAAGATCTCCGGACCCACGGCCGTCCCTATGAGGGAGGCGTTAGGATCTAAGCGGGCAAGGTGCCGCCGAGCAAAAATGGAAGTCTAGTTCGAGCTCGGTGCTCGACTAGGGCCCGGGGAACAAAAGGGGACACTCTCCTCACCAATCCGCAGTGATTGTGTATGCTGGCTAGGATCCTACGCTCGGACGCGCCACATGCAATCACATACTAAAATAAGCAAGTACCAAGGGAAGGAGTGGAACGCGTACCTCCACGCCTAGGCGTGGCGAAGGAACCCCGGCCGAGTCCGACAACCCGATACACAAGATGATAACTATTACAAACCCAAATGGTGCCCACTCCTCGCAGGGAGATAACAGGCTACAACAACACAAATAATTCGGGCAGTCGGCGCACGGGCTGACGGGCAGCAGTCGAAGTGGGTGGAAGGCGCCGGTAGTCGATCTCCGGGGCCTCACTCGTCTCCGAAGTTGGGTGTAGAGGTGGTCCACGTCGCCGAGGTCGTGCGCTAGGATGCTGAACTGCTGCTGGGGTCACGAGCCGGTGATGGTCCGTGAAGAGTGACGATCCACAACGCTTGCTGCTTGCTGGTTGCTGCAACAGGGGGGCAGAGACGCGGCTGGTACGGGGCCTTCCGGACAGCAATAGGGGCGGGGTGCCGTGGGACTTTTGGGCGTGGGTGGCGATGGGAGTTGGGGTCACAGTCTGCACTTCAGGGCAGTCAGAACTGTGACTCCCGGGAGGGCAGCAACGGCGAGGGGTTGTAGGTGGACTCCGGGCCTGTGGCGATTACTGGAGATGGGGTAATGTGTGAGGGGGTGGCCTACCAAATTTCAGGTCAATCAGAGGTGGCTAGAGGGTGGTCCCTTTGGAGGTCTCTGCTGACTGGTCCCGCACGGGTACTGTAGCAGAGAACTCCGCACAGAAAGTGTGTAAAAAGGGAACTCTCAGCCCCGATGGAATTTTGAGGCGAGACCACTTGGAGTGGCTTCGTAACTGGCAGAGGAACAATTCTTATGAAGGGAAATGGGGCTAGAAATGGTGGCAAGGGTCCGTAAACGGGTGCCCAAGTGGACTCTGGTCACAGGCGAGACTGCCAGGGATGCGATCTGCGCAACGAAAGTGCCTGTGAAGACAACTTTCTGTGACGAAAGAGTTTTGGGGCAAGGCCGGATGGGTTGGAAAGCTAACAGGCAAAGGAACAAAAACCTTGAAGACACCCCTGGGATTTGCTGTCGGGAACTGGGCGTACCGTTTGCATCTTTGGACCCCTAGTGTGCAGGTCGGACAGGCACTCCGGGGTTGAGCAGCACGCCTCCACGAACGTCGTCACCTCGTCGACCGGATCGCCCGTGGACGTGGGGAAGAAGACCGCTGGCGTTGAAGCGTACCACGTGACCTCCAGGCCTCAACTCCAGGGCGTCTCACCCTAGAGGCTGAAGGAGATGGCTGAAGAAGAAGATGGCGGAGGTGGGAGGGGCGTCGCACCCCTTAGAGGATGGGGAAGAGGATCGCCCTCTTCCTTTGGAGCTGGTTGCGCACCAAGCAATTCTCTCACAAAATAAATTTTTCATTAACTTCAAAAGAAAAGTACATAAGCTCTTTTATATGCTAGGGTAGGAACCCTAGCCAAGAGGGAGGGGAAAGGGGGCCGCACATGGCATGGGGAAAGGGGGGGAAAGGAATCGGTCAAGAGAGGGGGGGGGGGAAGGTGACCGCACCCTCTTCCTATATTCTAGGAGAGGGGGCGGCTGCCACCTCCTCCTCTTGGAGGATGTGATAGGGGCGCCCAAACCCTAGCCCTAGGAGGTGGGGGCGCAAACCCCTAGGTGGGCTAAGCAGGGGAGTGGGTGGCCAGCCCAAATGGGCCAGAGATTGAACCAAAGAAATGGCCCAATAGCCCTATCTCCTATCTAATGAGCATAAAAGGGCCCAACTAAAACCTAATTGGCTCCAAATGGCCTACAAAGGTCCATAACAATGCAAAAAGTGTCCACGCAGGGACTAAACTAAGGCCCAGCATGGCCCGAAGCATAAAAGGGACTCTGCTAGTCCGCCAAGTGGTCGCCAAGCCAAAGGGATATCGGCAAGCTCCGTGTGCTCCGTCGAGTGATGCGGCGCGTGTCCTCACCAATTCTCCCCGGGTGGGAAGAACTCGACCCCGTCGAGTAAGGGTCACGGTCGCTCAAGTAACGCTCCAGTAGGTCCGGGTCGATCCGCTCCAGCTCTCCACGTGTGATCCAGGTGTCGTCTGTCGCAGGGCGCCCTCTCCAACGCACTAGAAAGCGTTGGTAGGCTCCGCTCCGGGTCGTGGTCACCTGCTCATCCAGTATGCAATCTACATGCTCGCGTCTCGGTAACGGGGCTGGAGGAGGTGGACTCTCAGAGGGTGTAAGGCTCTCAACAGGAGGGGAAGGCCCAAAAAGCTCACTGGGAATCACTGCGGGATCCCGATAGGCCACTAGGTCAGAGACGTTGAACGTCGAACTGATCCCATAATCGTCTGGCAGCTCAATCTCATACGCATTAGACCCGATCCGCCTCAAAACTCGGAAGGGTCCTGCACCGCGGTCCTGGAGTTTCTTCACGGCCCCAGAAGGGAACCGTTCAGGTCTGACCCTGACCATGACGTACTCTCCCTCACGGAACTCACGCGTGCGTCGATGCACATCAGCTAATTCCTTATAACGTGCGTTGCTGGCCTCGAGGGGGTGATGATGATGTAGACTCCGAACTAGCTGTGTTGACTCATACCTATGTGAATGCAGTGGTGGTCCTGGACATCCAAACACAGACCTAGCATGCCTATGACTCCTACATGATTGGACAACACGGGGGGACTTTCTAGGAGTGAATGGTTGGGGGCGGACCATTCCCCCCTCCTCTTGGAGAGGATAGCAGCCGCCCTTCCCCACTTGCCCTCTCCCTCTTTTGGCCGCTCCCACCATTCACTCCTAGATTCTAGGAAGTGTGATTTCCCTTCCCAAGGTGTGGCCGCACCCCTCCTCCCTCTCTCCTTGGCTAGGGTTTAAACCTAGCCTTTCCCCTCCCCCTATAAGTACTCATGTATTTGGAGAAGAAAAGGCTAATGAAATTTTGAATCTTGAGAGCCATTTATTGAGTGCCCATTGTGTGTAAGGGGCGACCCCTTGCTTCTTCTTCTTCTTGAGGGTGCGACTCCCTCTTCCCCATCTCCAGTCCTTGGGTGCGACGCCCAGGGGTAGGAGACCTCCTCCAAGGATCCCAACGCCAGCCCTCTTCTTCCAACATTCACGGCGACGAGTTCGGTGAAGCGACGGCGCACGCGGGATCTTTATCCTCTTCCCCGGGCGTCCCTGTGCTGACAGCAGATTTGGTGTCCAAAGATCGGTCTGGTGCGTCTACTTCCGGGCGGCTTCTCTCTCTAAGGTCTTCACGACTTTTGTACCCCTTCCTGTCACCGTTCCAACCCCACTGGTTTCGTCTCAAAACTCCACCCACAGCGAAAGTTCCCTTCATACCTACTTTCGGTGCGCTGGCTGTCACCCTGACAGTCTCACCTGAACTAGAGCCTTCTTGCCCGCCTGTTTACGCCACCTTTCCACCGTTTCTAGCCCTATTTCCCTTCATAAGAGTTGTTCCTCTGCCAGTTACGAATCCAACCTAAGTGGTCTCGCCTCAATATTCCATCGGGGCTGAGAGTTCCCTTTGTACACACTTTCTGTGCGCAGTTCTATGCTACAGTACCCGTGTGGGACCAGTCAGCAGGGACCTCCAAAGGGACCACCCTCTAGCCACCTCTGATTGCCATGAAATTTGGTAGGCCACCTCCTCACACCATACCCCGTCTCCAGTAAACGCCACAGACCCGGAATCCACATTCAACCCCTCGTCATTACTGCCCTTCCGGGAGTCACAGTTCTGACTGCCCTGAATTGCAGACTGTGACCCCAACTTCCTTCGCCACCCACGCCCGAAAGTCCCATGGTACCCCACCGGCCACCACAACCCACCATTAGCCTCCCCTGTCAGCCATCTACCAGAGAAGACCCTGCCACATTTGCTGTCCGGAGGGTCACGTACCGGCCGTTCTCGCGGCCTCTATCACTGTGAGCAGACAGGCCGGTCGACTGCACGCCAGGTGTTCGACGAATTGCCACAGCCACCAGCGGCCTCAGCAGCGGCTCTCCTTCCACGGGCGCCCCTGGGGTATCCCCATCAGCGCCCCCGCCGAGTTTTGCAGGTCCCGGACGTGATTAAGGGGACCTATCGGTGTCGCCATCCAGCTGCGGGACAGAACCTGCGCAGGGTGGCCAGCTAGTCGCCCCCTTCCCAAGTGCACTCCCGACGCGTCTCCGGGCCCAGCGACGTACCTCTTCTTCCCGGAGGAGCGTCCCCTATTACAGCGAGGCGCCGGAAGACTCCTTCCTTGCAGCAGCCCGAGGCGGACCTGTGGACATCGAGCTGCCCCGACCCGGTACCCGTCACCCCACGCCGCACGCTACCGGATTGAGCTTGTAGCCCGTTACCTCCCTGCCACACACCCACCGGTACATCAAACAAACAATATTACATAACCAAATGGTGCCCACTCCTCGCAGGGAGGTAACGGGCTACAAGCTCAATCCGGTAGCGTGCGGCGTGGGGTGACGGGTACCGGGTCGGGGCAGCTCGATGTCCACAGGTCCGCCTCGGGCTGCTGCAAGGAAGGAGTCTTCCGGCGCCTCGCTGTAATAGGGGACGCTCCTCCGGGAAGAAGAGGTACGTCGCTGGGCCCGGAGACGCGTCGGGAGTGCACTTGGGAAGGGGGCGACTAGCTGGCCACCCTGCGCAGGTTCTGTCCCGCAGCTGGATGGCGACACCGATAGGTCCCCTTAATCACGTCCGGGACCTGCAAAACTCGGCGGGGGCGCTGATGGGGATACCCCAGGGGCGCCCGTGGAAGGAGAGCCGCTGCTGAGGCCGCTGGTGGCTGTGGCAATTCGTCGAACACCTGGCGTGCAGTCGACCGGCCTGTCTGCTCACAGTGATAGAGGCCGCGAGAACGGCCGGTACGTGACCCTCCGGACAGCAAATGTGGCAGGGTCTTCTCTGGTAGATGGCTGACAGGGGAGGCTAATGGTGGGTTGTGGTGGCCGGTGGGGTACCATGGGACTTTCGGGCGTGGGTGGCGAAGGAAGTTGGAGTGAATGGTTGTCCTGGTCCTCCCCGTGTTGTCCAATCATGTAGGAGTCATAGGCATGCTAGTCCTACATGATTGGACAACACGGGGAGGACCAGGACAACCTGACTCGCTAGCTAACCTACGACACTAGAGAGTGCGACCAGCACGCGCACGTGACAAGGCAAGCCGGCGTGACCGACTAACGTGAATTCCCTCCGGGTGGAGGCGTCTCTCAACAGAACTCCGAACACGGCCGGCCCAAGTAGGGAGGCGCGACGAGGTCACAACGGGCGAGAAGCCGCTGGACGACACGGGATCTAGTCCGAGCTCGGTGCTCGACTAGGGCCAAGGGGAATGGGCGCTCTCGTCTCTCGAACCAGCAATGATAAGTAGAAACTAGCTAGGTCCTACACTCATGCGCGGCACAATCAACCGTATACGTGATAAGCAAGAACCACGAATGAGAGCGAGATGCGTACCTCCACGCCTAGGCGTGGGGAAGGAACCCGGCCATGCCACACACCCACCGGTACATCAAACAAACAATATTACATAACCAAATGGTGCCCACTCCTCGCAGGGAGGTAACGGGCTACAAGCTCAATCCGGTAGCGTGCGGCGTGGGGTGACGGGTACCGGGTCGGGGCAGCTCGATGTCCACAGGTCCGCCTCGGGCTGCTGCAAGGAAGGAGTCTTCCGGCGCCTCGCTGTAATAGGGGACGCTCCTCCGGGAAGAAGAGGTACGTCGCTGGGCCCGGAGACGCGTCGGGAGTGCACTTGGGAAGGGGGCGACTAGCTGGCCACCCTGCGCAGGTTCTGTCCCGCAGCTGGATGGCGACACCGATAGGTCCCCTTAATCACGTCCGGGACCTGCAAAACTCGGCGGGGGCGCTGATGGGGATACCCCAGGGGCGCCCGTGGAAGGAGAGCCGCTGCTGAGGCCGCTGGTGGCTGTGGCAATTCGTCGAACACCTGGCGTGCAGTCGACCGGCCTGTCTGCTCACAGTGATAGAGGCCGCGAGAACGGCCGGTACGTGACCCTCCGGACAGCAAATGTGGCAGGGTCTTCTCTGGTAGATGGCTGACAGGGGAGGCTAATGGTGGGTTGTGGTGGCCGGTGGGGTACCATGGGACTTTCGGGCGTGGGTGGCGAAGGAAGTTGGGGTCACAGTCTGCAATTCAGGGCAGTCAGAACTGTGACTCCCGGAAGGGCAGTAATGACGAGGGGTTGAATGTGGATTCCGGGTCTGTGGCGTTTACTGGAGACGGGGTATGGTGTGAGGAGGTGGCCTACCAAATTTCATGGCAATCAGAGGTGGCTAGAGGGTGGTCCCTTTGGAGGTCTCTGCTGACTGGTCCCGCACGGGTACTGTAGCAGAGAACTCCGCACAGAAAGTGTGTAAAAAGGGAACTCTCAGCCCCGATGGAATTTTGAGGCGAGACCACTTGGAGTGGCTTCGTAACTGGCAGAGGAACAATTCTTATGAAGGGAAATGGGGCTAGAAATGGTGGCAAGGGTCCGTAAACGGGTGCCCAAGTGGACTCTGGTCACAGGCGAGACTGCCAGGGATGCGATCTGCGCAACGAAAGTGCCTGTGAAGACAACTTTCTGTGACGAAAGAGTTTTGGGGCAAGGCCGGATGGGTTGGAAAGCTAACAGGCAAAGGAACAAAAACCTTGAAGACACCCCTGGGATTTGCTGTCGGGAACTGGGCGTACCGTTTGCATCTTTGGACCCCTAGTGTGCAGGTCGGACAGGCACTCCGGGGTTGAGCAGCACGCCTCCACGAACGTCGTCACCTCGTCGACCGGATCGCCCGTGGACGTGGGGAAGAAGACCGCTGGCGTTGAAGCGTACCACGTGACCTCCAGGCCTCAACTCCAGGGCGTCTCACCCTAGAGGCTGAAGGAGATGGCTGAAGAAGAAGATGGCGGAGGTGGGAGGGGCGTCGCACCCCTTAGAGGATGGGGAAGAGGATCGCCCTCTTCCTTTGGAGCTGGTTGCGCACCAAGCAATTCTCTCACAAAATAAATTTTTCATTAACTTCAAAAGAAAAGTACATAAGCTCTTTTATATGCTAGGGTAGGAACCCTAGCCAAGAGGGAGGGGAAAGGGGGCCGCACATGGCATGGGGAAAGGGGGGGAAAGGAATCGGTCAAGAGAGGGGGGGGGGGAAGGTGACCGCACCCTCTTCCTATATTCTAGGAGAGGGGGCGGCTGCCACCTCCTCCTCTTGGAGGATGTGATAGGGGCGCCCAAACCCTAGCCCTAGGAGGTGGGGGCGCAAACCCCTAGGTGGGCTAAGCAGGGGAGTGGGTGGCCAGCCCAAATGGGCCAGAGATTGAACCAAAGAAATGGCCCAATAGCCCTATCTCCTATCTAATGAGCATAAAAGGGCCCAACTAAAACCTAATTGGCTCCAAATGGCCTACAAAGGTCCATAACAATGCAAAAAGTGTCCACGCAGGGACTAAACTAAGGCCCAGCATGGCCCGAAGCATAAAAGGGACTCTGCTAGTCCGCCAAGTGGTCGCCAAGCCAAAGGGATATCGGCAAGCTCCGTGTGCTCCGTCGAGTGATGCGGCGCGTGTCCTCACCAATTCTCCCCGGGTGGGAAGAACTCGACCCCGTCGAGTAAGGGTCACGGTCGCTCAAGTAACGCTCCAGTAGGTCCGGGTCGATCCGCTCCAGCTCTCCACGTGTGATCCAGGTGTCGTCTGTCGCAGGGCGCCCTCTCCAACGCACTAGAAAGCGTTGGTAGGCTCCGCTCCGGGTCGTGGTCACCTGCTCATCCAGTATGCAATCTACATGCTCGCGTCTCGGTAACGGGGCTGGAGGAGGTGGACTCTCAGAGGGTGTAAGGCTCTCAACAGGAGGGGAAGGCCCAAAAAGCTCACTGGGAATCACTGCGGGATCCCGATAGGCCACTAGGTCAGAGACGTTGAACGTCGAACTGATCCCATAATCGTCTGGCAGCTCAATCTCATACGCATTAGACCCGATCCGCCTCAAAACTCGGAAGGGTCCTGCACCGCGGTCCTGGAGTTTCTTCACGGCCCCAGAAGGGAACCGTTCAGGTCTGACCCTGACCATGACGTACTCTCCCTCACGGAACTCACGCGTGCGTCGATGCACATCAGCTAATTCCTTATAACGTGCGTTGCTGGCCTCGAGGGGGTGATGATGATGTAGACTCCGAACTAGCTGTGTTGACTCATACCTATGTGAATGCAGTGGTGGTCCTGGACATCCAAACACAGACCTAGCATGCCTATGACTCCTACATGATTGGACAACACGGGGAGGACCAGGACAACCAAAGTTGTATCTATCATGCATGGGTGTCCTACGGAATGTGGTAGACTCATGGGGACTAAATTGCCCAAACTCACTCATGACATTCCCTACATGAGACAAACCCCTATATGATGGTGGACATGCAGAAACATGGGGAAGAGACATGTGTCCCTGGCCTCCTAAGCTCGGGCATCTGGATGCCTGCACGGTGAGGTGTTGACTAGAAGGCCTAGGTGGTGTATGATAGTGGACCTCCTCGACAAGGTGGGGAAAAGAATATGGGTCGGGAGGCTCACTAGGGAGGGGATCGAAAGGGTCAAAGAAATGATGACCCCTCCCGACAGGTCCCTTCACAATACTTGCCCATGTGCGACATTCGCCCAGGTGCAGATAATCACCTTCAGGCACTCTCATGTATGGGGCAAGAGGCTCATGAGGAAGGCAAGGAAGGCAAGGTTCCTCCCTCGGGACCGTGAAACCATAAGCGGGGACAAAATCAACCTCCATGGGTATGGGAAATAATAAAAGGACCTCGGATGTGATATGTCCTATGGTGTAGACCGAGGTAATAGACCCCAAAGCAGGGAGTGTAAAGCTATGACTATAGGGTTGGTCAGACCCTAAGGTCAACATATAAGTCAACTCCCATTGATAATCTAAACTCCTAAGGAAGTCCTTCACATTTTCAAGAAAGCAGAAGGACCGAAAAGTGGTGTGAAAGGAGTTAAGGGGTATTATTGGGAGGGCTGGTCCCATGGGTGTATAGCAAGGAATGGCGATATCTAGAAGTGGACCCTCCCTTAGCCAGCTAGCTAAAGACTCACCAATGACCAGTTCACCCTCGGAAGGTAAGAATGTCTCGATATGAGGGTCTAAGGGTGAAGCCTCTCTCTCGGGAGTGGAAACTGAGTCCTCTATGATGTGGAGGGGGTCACTCCCTAACTCCTCAACCTCAGTTAGGTACTCCTCCATCAACTCCTGTTCAGCCTCGTAACTCACTGGAACAAACCCAGGTGATGACATGGAGGTGGTCGGCGTAACGCCGTCATGGAAGACAAACTCACCGGGAAGGTGAGATGGGTGTAGGGTGCAGGTCCTCCTATCCAGGTCGATGGTCGCACCTCTTTCCTCCAACCAAGTTCGCCCTAAAATGATGCATGGACCAGCAAGTGTGCTGATCTTGCACCAAGCGCCATCGAAATATTTAACGGGGCCAAACCACCGTTGAAACTCGATAAAAGCTAAACCATCACGGAGAACAATCTCCCCGGTCTTAGAGAGTGACTCAACAATGTCTTGTGAGACACAGTTAGACGACACCCTACTGATGAAGTCGATCTCCGTATGCATCCCATTAGGTAGGATGGCAGTGGACATGACAGGGTGCTGGAATGACTCGGCCATCGGTATAGGGATCGGGTCTCCCGACGACTGAGTGGTAGGGCCGACACCCAGGGATCGTGCCATAAGAGCGTCGAATCGGGCCAACAGGGATGACCAATCTGACACGTGGGCACGAGGAACCACCATGGGGCTGGCGGGGAGCTGGACATGCAAGACTCAACGAGACAAGGATAAAAACTCTAACTAGACACAAGCCTAAAATGACAATGCAATGGTTGGTTACCTAGATGAACTAAGAGACTCAATGCAACCTAGATAACTCTAAGGCCTCAATTGCACCCTAGACAACCTAAAGACTCGAATGACCTAAGACCCCAATTTGTTAGAACAAACTGGTTCCCTAAGCTCTGATACCAAATTTGATGCGGGACAATAGGCTCTGATACCAAGTTTGATGCGGGACTGACCAACAATGCAACTAATCTAAGACTATGACTTGTGCGACCAGCACGCGCACGTGACAAGGTAAGCCGGAGTTCCCGACTAGCGTGGTATTCCTTCGGGCGTTCGCGTCACTCAACAAGATCTCCGGACCCACGGCCGTCCCTATGAGGGAGGCGTTAGGATCTAAGCGGGCAAGGTGCCGCCGAGCAAAAATGGAAGTCTAGTTCGAGCTCGGTGCTCGACTAGGGCCCGGGGAACAAAAGGGGACACTCTCCTCACCAATCCGCAGTGATTGTGTATGCTGGCTAGGATCCTACGCTCGGACGCGCCACATGCAATCACATACTAAAATAAGCAAGTACCAAGGGAAGGAGTGGAACGCGTACCTCCACGCCTAGGCGTGGCGAAGGAACCCCGGCCGAGTCCGACAACCCGATACACAAGATGATAACTATTACAAACCCAAATGGTGCCCACTCCTCGCAGGGAGATAACAGGCTACAACAACACAAATAATTCGGGCAGTCGGCGCACGGGCTGACGGGCAGCAGTCGAAGTGGGTGGAAGGCGCCGGTAGTCGATCTCCGGGGCCTCACTCGTCTCCGAAGTTGGGTGTAGAGGTGGTCCACGTCGCCGAGGTCGTGCGCTAGGATGCTGAACTGCTGCTGGGGTCACGAGCCGGTGATGGTCCGTGAAGAGTGACGATCCACAACGCTTGCTGCTTGCTGGTTGCTGCAACAGGGGGGCAGAGACGCGGCTGGTACGGGGCCTTCCGGACAGCAATAGGGGCGGGGTGCCGTGGGACTTTTGGGCGTGGGTGGCGATGGGAGTTGGGGTCACAGTCTGCACTTCAGGGCAGTCAGAACTGTGACTCCCGGGAGGGCAGCAACGGCGAGGGGTTGTAGGTGGACTCCGGGCCTGTGGCGATTACTGGAGATGGGGTAATGTGTGAGGGGGTGGCCTACCAAATTTCAGGTCAATCAGAGGTGGCTAGAGGGTGGTCCCTTTGGAGGTCTCTGCTGACTGGTCCCGCACGGGTACTGTAGCAGAGAACTCCGCACAGAAAGTGTGTAAAAAGGGAACTCTCAGCCCCGATGGAATTTTGAGGCGAGACCACTTGGAGTGGCTTCGTAACTGGCAGAGGAACAATTCTTATGAAGGGAAATGGGGCTAGAAATGGTGGCAAGGGTCCGTAAACGGGTGCCCAAGTGGACTCTGGTCACAGGCGAGACTGCCAGGGATGCGATCTGCGCAACGAAAGTGCCTGTGAAGACAACTTTCTGTGACGAAAGAGTTTTGGGGCAAGGCCGGATGGGTTGGAAAGCTAACAGGCAAAGGAACAAAAACCTTGAAGACACCCCTGGGATTTGCTGTCGGGAACTGGGCGTACCGTTTGCATCTTTGGACCCCTAGTGTGCAGGTCGGACAGGCACTCCGGGGTTGAGCAGCACGCCTCCACGAACGTCGTCACCTCGTCGACCGGATCGCCCGTGGACGTGGGGAAGAAGACCGCTGGCGTTGAAGCGTACCACGTGACCTCCAGGCCTCAACTCCAGGGCGTCTCACCCTAGAGGCTGAAGGAGATGGCTGAAGAAGAAGATGGCGGAGGTGGGAGGGGCGTCGCACCCCTTAGAGGATGGGGAAGAGGATCGCCCTCTTCCTTTGGAGCTGGTTGCGCACCAAGCAATTCTCTCACAAAATAAATTTTTCATTAACTTCAAAAGAAAAGTACATAAGCTCTTTTATATGCTAGGGTAGGAACCCTAGCCAAGAGGGAGGGGAAAGGGGGCCGCACATGGCATGGGGAAAGGGGGGGAAAGGAATCGGTCAAGAGAGGGGGGGGGGGAAGGTGACCGCACCCTCTTCCTATATTCTAGGAGAGGGGGCGGCTGCCACCTCCTCCTCTTGGAGGATGTGATAGGGGCGCCCAAACCCTAGCCCTAGGAGGTGGGGGCGCAAACCCCTAGGTGGGCTAAGCAGGGGAGTGGGTGGCCAGCCCAAATGGGCCAGAGATTGAACCAAAGAAATGGCCCAATAGCCCTATCTCCTATCTAATGAGCATAAAAGGGCCCAACTAAAACCTAATTGGCTCCAAATGGCCTACAAAGGTCCATAACAATGCAAAAAGTGTCCACGCAGGGACTAAACTAAGGCCCAGCATGGCCCGAAGCATAAAAGGGACTCTGCTAGTCCGCCAAGTGGTCGCCAAGCCAAAGGGATATCGGCAAGCTCCGTGTGCTCCGTCGAGTGATGCGGCGCGTGTCCTCACCAGACAGGCATTAGCCGACCTATCCGACCCCTCTTTCGCCGAGCTATGCTCATCGCCCGGACAGGGCTGGCATTTCAGAAGCTAGGCCAGACCAGATATTATCCGTTCGTGCTGCCATTAAGAGTCCCCAACGGACAGGGGAATCAAGAAGCCGCCGGACTTCGAGGCGATAACGTTCCCACGATAAGACCATGAAAGCCCACGTTGAGGACGTAACTCCCGCCGGAGACCCCTCAGCTTGCAGGACTCCTGAAGGCGGCGCACTATTTAAACCAGGGATACCCTCCGGTGGAAAAGAAGAGCCATTAAGGTACTCATACACCCAAACTCCTGAGCAATCTGCTTCATCCTCTGGTGGAGAGGAATCTCGCGCACTAGTTTTTCTCCTCCCCATTACTGCTTCCACCACAGCTCTACTGACTTAACCATCGGAGGGTTTTTCCCCAGAGAAACCCCCTGGGCCCTCTGAGACGTTTCCCTGTCTTGCAGTTCATCTTCTGGTGATCCACAGCCCGCTCAGGACCCAGCGCGAGATTTCACCTCTTCAAGTTTCTATTTTCCATTTTTCTATTTTCATTCTCCACCTTCTTTCAGATCTGCCAGCAGTATGCCCAGATTTTTAGAACCCTAATAGGTCGTTCATGAACCCACCTTCTTGTGATCCAAATGACTTGATATTTTTATCGGAGGTTTTGTCCACCTAGTGCCACATCCACAAATGTTCTTGTGAATTTAGGTTCACGTTAATATTTTCTAAAAATTCACTTCAGATCCCAATTCAATTCTGTCTGCCACTATCCAGATCCGACCTCCAGTCAGTATCAAATCCCCAACAAATCGAAACCTTCACCAAACCCTTCATCAAAATTATTTCAGTTTTCCTCTCTCTCCCCTCTACAACGTTACTAAAGAGCTCAAAGACTGAATCGGAGGTCTACTTCACGGTCAACGCCAACTCTCAGGAAAGTTCATTCATGTCCGGCCAGATCTGAAATAGAGATTTGTCCAGTTCATAAATCGGCCAACAAAAGTACAGTCCCAACGAATTTTCTGGAGTCATAGAGGGTCGAAGGACTTCGAGAGAGCTTTCCAACAGTACCTCTTGTGCATCCATCCGACGTAGGTGCTGATCGCAGCGACAGATCTCGCCGGATCGCGCGTGGTAAAATAGAAGCAGCAGGTCTGTGGGCAGCCACTCCAAGACTTGGAGATCGGAGCCGATCGGCCTCCGACCGGTGTTCCAGCCCGGCCGCCATCTAGGGGAGCGCGCCACCTGGTGTCACCATCACAGTGGGACCTACCCCGCCAGGTCCGGAGGACTTAGTAGCACGTGGGCCCCACATACCCGCAGATTGCGCCATCCGGACAGCACTAAAACGCGGGTTTCGGCACCGTCG
Source organism: Amorphophallus konjac (assembly GCA_022559845.1). NCBI lineage: Eukaryota > Viridiplantae > Streptophyta > Magnoliopsida > Alismatales > Araceae > Amorphophallus > Amorphophallus konjac. Next base: position 147,057,266 of record CM040118.1, read on the forward strand.
GAGCGACATCAAGATGCTGCCCGTCAACCCAATTCCCGCTACTCCCGGGCCCCACATGTGACCTGTTACCTCCCTGCGTGGAGTGGGTCAAAACTTTGTACCGCTGTAAAAATTTGTTAACCGGGAGTACGGATTTGGCCGGGGTTGTCTTCCCCATGCTGGGTGCGTGGAGGTACGGTCTTAACTTCTTGGCATTACGCTTGCTTAGCTAGTATATGGTCATATGCCACTGTGAGTGCGTTAGGATTCTAGCCCATGAGTCCATGTCACCGCTGTGAGCGAGAGAGTGACCCATCCCGTGGCTCGATCCGAGCACGGAAGTGAGTCGACAACCCTTGACTCTGCCGGTTTCTCAACCGCGCGGATCTGCGTTTCCCCTCGCCTAGGACGACGAGTGAGCTTGCGTTTTTGTTAGCGACGTATAGCCCATAGGAACTCTTAGTGTCGGGCTGAAGTGTAGTTCCTACTCGTATGTTGCTGGTCGCGTCTCCATCTAGAGTCCGAGGTCCGCATCACGTAGAGTCGGTCTCCCGTGTCCGTCCCACATCAGTTTGGTATCAGAGCGCCAGTTGAGTCTAGGGTAGTCATTAGTCTTTGTTTAACAAAAACCCAAAACAAGGTGTCTAAGTCTAGGTGTCACTTTTGCATACCATTATTCGGTATATGAAAAGGTGTCGCCTGACCGTTTGGTTACGCCTATGGGGGAGGTGATTCACTCGCGTGAGAGGATCTTCGGATCCCCAGACTCCGCCAGGTACCGAATCTTGGTTTAAGTCTAGGGTCCTTAGTGTGCATTAGTTAGTGCATTCCAACCTTGCATAGTCGTGTCTAGTGTCTGGTGCAAGTGCCATCATGTCCGTCTTGTAGTTCCCCATTTCCAATGGAATCTCGGTCGCCCAGGCGATATAACCGTTGGCACTCCCATGGGTTGGGCAACCATCCTCTCCACTTCCGTAGGCCCGAAGCCTCAGATTTTTATGGCTCCAATGACCCGGGTGACTACCTCAAGTGGGAGGCCGCCATGGACACATACTTTGATTGTTATACCATGTCCGAAGCCGGGCAATTCTATTTCGCCAAGGAGAGGCTTCTACACGAGGCCGCCGAAAAGTGGGACCACATTGAGTGCTTGAGAGAGGTTAGGAGGCAATGGCCCATCGAGTCATGGTGGGACATGAAGAGAGAGCTTAGAAGGGTCTACCTTCCCCATCCGGTCCCTTCCAACCCGTCCCACCCATTTACTTCCAACCATGTGGGTCACACCTCCAGCCGACCCCACCAACTCACTTCCAACCAAGTGGGTCATATCCGGACGCAAGAAGCCCCTCAGGTACCCAAGCCTAGACCAGTTGATTACGGGCGAGTCCACTGCGATACCCCTACTCCACCCACACCGTTGCCGAACTTGTGCAAATAATTTTGGATCGGGTGGATAGGAGATGTGCTTATTTTGAGTCGTTGGTCTCCCCTTGCCCACCTCCGAGTCCAGACATAGCCATACTCAAGCCTAGGGAGGTCAAGGCCGATAGTCCCAACCCGGCTCCACCTACGGGGTCCCAAGGGCCTCTTCCCCTCCTAGTGGATAGCCCTTCTCATAGTGCTCCTTTGCCACCCATTTTTGATCCTCACCCGGAGCCATTTCATTTGGAGTCATCTCAGCCAGAGTTACCCGTGTTTCTAGTGGAAAAGCTACTCATAGCCGAGCCACTCTTTAGTTGGCTTAGGACAGGTTTGGTCCCTGCCCCATCTTACTACCCATCCATGGACCCCGCACTACAAGTAGTGCCCGTCAACTCCTTCCACACAACGTTTTGGTCTAGTCACCACATAGATACCTTGGAAGACCTTCTCCAGGGATTAGACTGTCAATGGAAGTTGACGCATATGTTGGCCCCAGGCTTCGACTGACCCAAAGGTCGTAGCTTCACCCATTCCGCTTTGGGGACCATTACCTCCGTGTACACTGTGGGCCATATCACCACGGAGGTTCTTTTGTTCCTTCCCCTACCGCCCGAGCCTCACTTTAGTCCATTTGTCCCAAGGGAGGAATCCTATATCCTATACACCGTCCCATCTCCCTTCATGGATGAAGGAGATCAACAACACCTTCTAGACTTTCACACATGGGACCTTGAGATGAGGCAATTCATATCGAGGGGTCACACATTCTTTGATCCGTTCGATCCCTTTCTTAGTGGGCCCCTTGGTCCACAATCTCTATTCCACCTCTTTAGGGGAGTCCACCATTATACCCCTTCCCCACTGGCCGGGCCATCGACACCCACCGAGTCCGTTCACGGGCGAGAGACACCCAACCCTCCTGGTCCACTCAAACCTCCCAAATCTGAAGGACCATCTTATGATTGTACCGACATTCGGTCACACCTAGGGTATGCATGGCACACATTCAGATGTCCTGGACCACCTTACATATGATTGGGTCGGACTAACCGTAGGGTTGTTTAGAGTCGTGTGTGCATCCGTGTGTTTTTCTTTTTGCTAAGCATGTTCGGAGTCTGCATGACGATGTCCGTCGTCACATTGAGGCCAGCAATGCACGGTATAAGGAGCTAGCCGATGCCCATAGATACCACCGTGAGTTCCAAGAGGGTGAATATGTCATGATCAGGGTAAGACTTGAACGGTTTCCCTCTGGAACCGTAAAGAAATTGCAAGCTCACGGAGCCGGTCCATTTAGAGTGTTGAAACGCGTTGGATCCAATGCGTATGTTGTGGACCTGCCCGAGAAATATGGTATAAGCTCAACTTTCAATGTGTCAGATCTAGTTGCATATAGGGACCCAGCGGTGATCCCTAGTTAGCCTTTCGAGCCATCTCCTCCCATTGAGAGTGATCCCACACCTGTGTGTCCACCACCAGCCCCATTTCCACGGCAGCGAGAGCATATCGATCATATACTGGATGAGCAGGTGACAGTTACCAAGAGTGGATCCTACCCGCGCTACCTAGTGCGTTGGAGAAGGCGACCCGCCACCGAGGATACTTGGATCACCCGTGGAGAGTTGCAGCGGATAGATCCGGACCTACTGGAGCGCTACCAGAGTGATGCAGACCCTTACTCGACAGGGTCGAGTTTCTCCCACCCTGGGAGAATTGATGCGGACACCAGAGCGAGCGAGAAGCACAAACCGGTAAGCCGTCGGTACCGTACGCGGAGCACCACTCGAGCTACATCAGCTTCTCTTTGGCTCGGAGATAGTCTAGAGTCTCCGCCATGAGTTTGGACACTTTTTTTGTATTTATTTGCATTGTATTTGGGCTTGTAATGTGTGTTTTTAATTGGGTTTTCATGTTGGGCTCTTTGTAAGGCTCTTAATAAGCCATTTGGATTAAGCCCTTTAGAGTCCATTAAGAAGTGTGGCCATATTGGACCACTAGACTTCATAATGGGTCTTTAAATGACTTAAGGCCCAATTGGGCTTCCCTCTTTCTCATGGGTTTCCTAGATTGGAAGGCCCAATTAGCTGGTCTATGGCCCAACTTAGACCAAGCCTCTCTTGTTGACCAAGGGAGACAAAGTGGGAGAAAAGCCCACTTTCTCTCCGTAAAATAAGGGGTTGCCCCCCTCTTTTGGCATCATTAGGCTAAACTTATTTAATTAGGCTTGACCACATGGGGGAAATAGCATTTGGCATCTCCTCTACGTAAACCAAGATCCATGGGTTTCATATAAAAGGGTTGTATTTCCTATTTTCAAGAATTAATGAAGAGAAAAATCTGAATTTTGTTGGAGCAAGCAAGGGCTACCCCCTATCTCTCTCCTCTCTCCCCATTCTACAGTTGGGAAGGCTGTGAATCATAGGTGTGAAGCCTCTTCTATCAGTTCGTGAGTTCGTCGTTGCCACCGCCGCCGCCATCGTGCCGTCGTCGCACCACTGCCATCGTTGCCGTAGTTCTGTCCATCCAGGACAGCCCCTTCTTCCATGAATTTTTACTCCCAACCACGAGATCTTTTAGAGCCCAAACTTTCAGGGTGAGTTCCATAGATCATCACCATGTCCTATAAAAATTGGTGGAGCCTCTAGTTTCTATTTTCCATTTTTCTATTTTCGTTATCCACCTTCCTTCAGATCTGCCAGCAGTCTGCCCAGATTTTTAGAACCCTTATAGGTCGTTCATGAACCCACCTTCTTGTGATCCAAATGACTTGATATTTTTATTGCAGGTTCTGTCGACCTAATACCAGATCCACAAATTTTCTTGTGAATTTAGGTTCACGTTCATATTTTCTAAAAATTCACTCCATATCCCAATTCAATTCTGTCTGCCACTGTCCAGATCCGACCCCCAGTCAGTATAAAATCCCCACAAAATCGAAACCTCCACTAAACCCTTCATACAAATTATTGCCATTTTCCTCTTTCTCCCATCTACAACTTTTCTGAAGCGCTCAAAGTCTGAATCGGAGGTCTACTTCATGGTCAATGCCAACTCTCAGGAAAGTTCATTCCTGTCCAGCCAGATCTGAAATAGAGATCAGTCCGGTTCATAAATCGGCCAACAAAAGTACAGTCCCAACGAATTTTCTGGAGTCACAGAGGGTCAAAGGACTTCGAAGGAGCTTTCCAACGGTACCTCTTGTGCATCGATCCGACGTCGGTGCTGATCCCAGCGACAGATCTCGTCGGATCGCGCGCCGCAAAACAGAAGCAGCAGGTCCGTGGACAGCCACTCCAAGACTTGGAGATCGGAGCCGATCGACTTCCGACCGGTGTTCCAGCCCGGCCTCCGTCCAGGGGAGCGCGCCACATGGTGTCACCATCACATCGGGACCCACCCCGCCAGGTCCGGAGGACTGAGCAGTACGTGGGCCCCACGTACCCGCAGATCGCGCCATCCGGACAGCACTAAAACGTGGGTTTCGGCACCGTCGGAGCGACATCAAGATGCTGCCCGTCAACCCAATTCCCGCTACTCCCGAGCCCCACATGTGACCTGTTACCTCCCTGCATGGAGTGGGTCAAAACTTTGTACCGCTGTAAAAATCTGTTAACCGAGAGTACGGATTTGGCCGGGGTTATCTTCCCCACGCCGAGTGCGTGGAGGTACGGTCTTAACTTCTTGGCATTACGCTTGCTTAGCTTGTATATGGTCATATGCCGCTATGAGTGCGTTAGGATTCTAGCTTGTGAGTCCATGTCACCGCTGTGAGCAAGAGAGTGACCTGTCCCGTGGCTCGATCCGAGCACGGAAGTGAGTCGACCACCCTTGACTCTGTCGGTTTCTCAACCGCGCGGTTCCGCGTTTCCCCTCGCCTGGGACGACGAGTGAGCTTACGTTTTTATTAGCGACGTATAGCCCATAGGAACTCTTAGTGTCGGGCCGAAGTGTCATTCCTACTTGTATGTTACTGGTCGCGTCTCCATCTAGAGTCTGAGGTCTGCATCACGTAGAGTCGGTCCCCCGTGTCCGTCCCGCATCAGATTAAGACTTTGATCTACCGGAATCGAGGAGAATTCCATCTAGCTACGCTAATGCTCCAAGGGGTAGGCAATATGCACACACTCACATACGGCCTAGAACGGGTGACTATCCCGAATATTTCTTGAAGACTCTAAAATCCTCCTTTTCCTTACTTCTCGACCAATCAAGACAGTCGGCTCCCTTAAGGCCTTAAGCTCAGAAGCTGAAACGCAATATCCTCAAGTGAGAGTACGACTCACCTCCCTTTCAAAAATGAGACCAGAGCACATGAAGAGGGCAGTGTCCCCGCAAGTAAGGAAAGAAAAAAAATGAATGAAAATTCAAAAGGGTGCAAAACCCAAAATCTCAAAATCCCAAGCAATGAAAAGAAAGAAAAATCCCAAAACAAATGAAAAAGTCTGGTCGTGACCGTGCCTGGTCAATATAAAAGAAAGCCCTACATTACAAGTCCAAATTCAAGGGGCAACACAACGAGCATAGTGTCCCGAAGGTGGTCCGAATTCACCGAAAGGGTGGAGTGAACTAGGCTTGCTCATAGCCCATCGTCCTAACGGCTTTGTCGATCCACCTGTGAGGTTTATCCTCTACATTTCTTTTTCTTTTGAGGACTCAGAATCCGATGGAAACTCCGAAGGATATAACTCTGTTAACGGCTTATAGCCATTTTTTGAAAACACATTATATGATTATTTACCCCAAAAGAACAAAAGCCTTTGCTGCAAGAAATCTCCGTGTTTCTGGTATGTCAATGTTCTCATCATCTTTAGTGTCTTCTTTCATCAACCTCGGGCTTAAGTCAATTCATGCGCGTCACCTGTTGGTGCGATGGTGTCTGATTCTGGGTCAGCGTCGCGCGATTGGCCATTAGGGTTCCAAGGTGATCCATCATATATCATCTATGGTTGTGAGGAAATAGACTTGGGTCGGGCAAATCCTTTACCTCAAACACTTTTTGGGTGTATCTCCGCGGTCTGAAGAAACTGGGAGCCTAAGCTTGGCATGACGACAATGTCATCAGGATAAGTCTTAACCGGCGAGACCATCATTCGAGGAGTCTAGAGGCCCAAATCAACCTAGATGTGCGCTCAGAATACCTGGGAGGTTGTAGAAAGAGCCTATCCTTTCTTCATTATTGTGATGACTCATGGGCAATTGCCAGACATTGGCCCAAAAAAATTAAAATATGTCAAAAATCCACAAAAATCAAAATATTAAATTCAAAAAATCTGAATATATATTAAATCACAAAAAATCTAAATATTCAAAAACAAAATCCAAAAAAATGGAGGGGCATCTCCCCGATACATGCATCTCACACACACCACCACACCACACCATCTCTTTTTCCTTCATCATTATCCCACAACTACGAACCCCGAAGGCTACTCCCCTTCCTTTATCCCATCCCGTAGGGGATTTATACTTGCACTGCTATCAACACCCGAGCTAGGGGCAAATTGCACGCCCACCTGCCCATCGAAGCTAGTCAACCCTTGACTACCTTTTCGGGAGGAAGAGCATTTCTCGTTCCTTTGCTTTCCATAAATCTTAATGGCAACTTGAACTCCGCCAGCTTGACACTTCAACTTGAGTCCTAAGCAAATGAAACTTTCATGTCACTTGATTTTCAGCAGATGCATGGTTGCATTACCAATATCTTTTTTCCTTACATTCTCTACTCCATGTCCCCCTGATTGGACAACCATCCTGCCCATGTCAGCGGGTCCAAGACAGACTTCAGCTATAGAGTTTGAACTAGCCTCTTATTGGTCTTCCCCCAACCAGACACCTCAATGAGGTCAATTGATGTGCTAGGTGAAGTTAGCATAGGCGCTTCCCCTTCATCGGGAATGATCACCTTCGAGGACGTACTTACTCCCTGGTGACCATCCCCGTGGAATTCATTATGTCCATTAGACCCACTGTAAAGCCGAAATACGATGCTTTCTTTCCCACTCCCCTTGCTTTAGTGAATGCTTTCTCTTTAAATGCTTATTTATTTGTTAACTTCACTGATGTGTGTTTATGCAACTGCAGGTCACATAGCAACGGGATTCGCTCTTCATCGCCTTCTCCTACTATATATTATGCTATATTATACAGTTCCCATAAGCTAATAACTTCGGACACATAAACTCTGAGTTCCTCTGTAATAAAAACAATGAGGGGTTTATGTTCCCTAAGTTATTCGACGGCCGTTTGGTTTCTTGATTGACCTCGAGATCACAGACTCGTCGGACTCTCGCCCGACGTCTTTCCCGAAACCAGACAATAATACCTCTAGATATGCATTAGATAGGTTGTCCCCCTTTTTAACCCAGCATGCATCATATAGGTCCCTTTTAGTACCACCATCGATCATACAAAAAAAATGCATTTACAGAAGCATGGCATGCATTCGTGTAGCAAGAAGGGAACAAAGGTCGAGAGAAGGGTCTACCATTGATCTACCCTAGACTCTATCCATCTTTTGTCAATCATCCAAGTTCTTCAATTCTCACATATTTTGTTATCTATTTTATTCCACTCCGATTCGATAAGTCGAGAGTGTGTTTTGCATGCGATCGTCATGAGTATTCTGAGATTTGAAGGTCATTTTCCCCTATCCTGATTTTGTTACTTACTCCTGTTTTAGGTGTCTCATATCTTCTTGAGCTTGATTGTGTTCGTCCCCACAAGTTACGCAGCACTATGCTAGGGGGTCCCACTAGACTGTAGATACAAGCCCTCTTAGATTACTTTTCCTTCCTACATCCCCTTTTGAATGACCTATCTTATCTAATTTTGCTTGTCCGTTCATATGTGAAGCTCAATCTCAGCTCAAGAATCTACTTGAGCGAGATATCATTATTAGGCTTGTTTCTTTACCGAAACACCCATTTATCTGTCCGCCGGGCTCCCTTGCAAAATGGGCATTCCGGAGGGGCATTTGTAGATGCCTAATTTAGGACATCCCGCGGACCTTGTCTAGCCATCATAGAAGTGACACCTTTTCTTGGTTGATTGAGAGTGTGGAGTCTCATCCTTGTTTAGGTAGGCTCCACCCTGTCCTTTCGTGGATCCAAGCTTCCCCAGCCCGGGAAACTTCACCCTCCATCTTTAATCACACACCTCCAATCAACATCCCTACCAGGGACATGTGCCTTGTACATAGTTGGTTAGATCTAGATGAGTCCAAACCTTCGGCTAAGACACATGAGAAGGTTAGGGGCACACAAATTCCCTACCAACTTTGGTCAGGTCTAGCCGAGAGTTACAACTTGTTAACTCAAATCTTAATATTTAGTTTAATGAATTCAATAAATTTGCTCCAAGATGAAGGACGATCTAACCCGCCTCCCATGGTTGAACAAATTCAAGTCAAAGATCATGTTAATCCTAGTAGGTATAGGGCTCGTGTCCACGGCCGCGTACTTGCTTCTCATTCAGTTGAACCTTGTTTCCTGCCTACCAAGGAGGTGGACTGCTCCTCTTCCTCCATCCAGCGGTCCACAGAGTGCCCAGACGATACCGTCCCCTCTGTAGGAACCCTTGTACATACTTAATAACCTAAAATCTGAAAAAAAATATAGAAAAATTTCAAACCAAAAATCATAAAAAGATCAGAAATCAAAGAGAATCCACAATCTGGCTGCTGCCATGCATTTCACTCCCCATCCCTTCATGAATGTTAAGGTTAGGTTGCATTAAAGCCCAGGTGGATTAAGACATTGATCTACTAGAACCGAGGAGAATTCCATCTAGCTACGCTAATGCTCCAAGGGGCAGGGAATATGCACACACTCACATGCTTTCAAAATTTGGCAACGGCCTAAAATGGGTGACTATCCCGAAGATTTCTTGAAGACTCTAAAATCCTCCTTTTCCTCTCTTCTCGACCGATCAAGACAGTCGATGCCCTTAAGATCTTAAGCTCAGCAACTGAAACGTAATATCCTCAAGTGAGAGTAGGACTCATCTTCCTTTCAAAAATGAGACCAGAGCACGTGAAGAGGGCAGTGTCCCCACAGGCAAGGAAAGAAAAAAAATGAATGAAAATTCAAAAAGGGTGCAAAACCGAAAATCTCAAAATCCCAAGCAATGAAAAGAAAGAAAAATCTCAAAAAGGGAATAAATAAAAAAGTCTGGTCGTGACCATGCCTGGTCAAGATAAAAGAAAGCCCTACATTACAAGTTCAAATTGAAGGGGCAACACAACAAGCACAACGTCCCGAAGGTGGTCCGAAACCACCGAAAGGGTGGAGTGAACTAAGCTCGATCATAGCTCATCATTTTAACGGATTTGCTGATCCTCTTGTGAGGTTTATCCCCTACATTTCTTTTTCTTTTGAGGACTAAAAATCCGTTGGAAACTCCGAAAGATATAACTCTGTTAACGGCTTGTAGCCGGAGGCAGTGTCCCCGCAGGCCACAAAATCTTGGACGCCCAGAACCGAGGCCCCGTGAAGGGGGCAGTGTTCCCGCAGGCCATGTGAAGATGGCGAATTTTTTGATGCACTACTTATGATTCTCTGCATTTTCCATTGATCCCCCTAGGCGGCCACAGAGTCTTGGCCGCCCAGAACCCAGGGCGGCCAGACTGTTGGCTCCCCAGCCCATTCCAAGGCGGCCAGAGAACTGGCCGCCCAAATCCTTAGGCGGCTAGAGAGCTGGCATCCCACATCCTTAGGTGGCCAGACTCCTGGCCGCCCTGCCCCTCAAGGTGGCCACACAGCTGGCCGCCCTCTCCCTCAAGAAGACCATCAACTTGGCCGCCCAACTTTTTTGAACGGCCAGAACCCTAGCCGCCTCCTGTCAACCGCCCATCAACTCCACGATCCACCCACTCTGGGCACGTCCTCCGAAACCGCTCCCACTCGGGGGGGTTCGAGACTCACGTAGTTTACACGTAATCCATTTTCAAATGGTTTTGATGGAGGGAAATCCCCCACATACAAAATCCCATTCCGAACCATCTTATGGGAGTTGGGGGGTTGGACACTTCGTGAGGGAGGGTTGGACATTTTTGGGGGGAGGAGAGAGTTCGAGAGGTTCTGCAGCTCGGAGAGTCCTCCTCACCTCCGTCTCTGCGAAGAGCTTCATCCACCGGAGAATCTAGTCTGCATGTTGATGCGTGGAAAACGTACGTCGTTAATACGCTCCGCTATCAAATTAAAATATCCGGTCCACAAATTAAATAAATAGAATAGTTAAGTGGTGAGACCGAGTCGAATCCACAGGGAGAAGTAGATTTGAAAGTTGAAAACCTTGAGTTGTTAAGATTTAAAAATCAAGAGAATTGAATTTAAACCGCCTTAGAAAGATTGAGATGCAATTTAGAAGAGTGGAATCGATAGAAGAACAAATAGATAATTATAATGAAACTAAGGTGAAATAGGAAGAGAAATAACTTTTAAACCGGATAGAATTAGACGAAGTGACAGAAGACAAAGTTGAATATTGGAGAGTTCAAAAAAACTTTCATGAAGAGTGCAGAGAGAGAAAATGAGAGGAATATGGTGAAAAATGTGAAATATCGGAAGCTATCCGCGCGAGTGAATAGTGTTTCGGTGGAAAACAGTACTTTGGAAAATTAATTATAACTTACAAACAAAGAAGAAATGGAGATAGTGGTAGAAGAAGAAAATCTAGATTTATAAGAGAAGAACAACTTTCATGAAGATCTCAGAATGAAAAGAGGATTGTAAGGGCTTCAAAATGGAGGAAGAAATGAAATTAATAACTCGGATGAATAGTAACCCATCAGGACAGTAAATGGAAAAACGTGCAATAACTTATAAACGAATGGGAATTTGAAGAAATGGTAAACAGAGAAATTGTAGAGCACGGAAAGATGAACAAATTTAGTGGAGACAAAAAAATTAAAATAAGGATCATAGAAGTATGTAAATGACTAAACAATGACAAAAATCTTAAAACTTGTACTAACAATGACTTAAACGTACAAAAGCCAAATCTTCTAATAATTGAAAAGTTTAAAAGAGGGAACGAAATTAGAACCTGAAGGGCCTCCTGCCCCTTTCTCTCTCCGTACTTCTTCAAAATATTAAAAACTCACAGACTCTCGCGCTAACAAAGGAACTAAAGTATGTGTTACAAAGCTTCTCCTCCTCCTCTCTCTCTGCCTTCACTCCTCTTTTATAGGTTTTGTTGCTCTTTGTCCTCTGCCAAACCCGAAGTGTGAAAGTCGCATGTGTGAAGACGCGTTGGGCACGCCTTGCCACCGCGGCTACTTCGACGTACCCGTGTGTGAAGGGTGTGGCCGTATGAACTCGCCGAAACCGCCAATGTGAAGCCTTGTGAAAAGGCTGCTGAAGCCAGCACGAGGTCCCCTCAGCCGTAAAGGCGTCGGCCTGTTCGCCCTCGCGTTGACACCGCGAAAAGGAGCCCCTGCGCGTGAACCTTCTCCCATGGCAGCTTGAAGGGGCCGCTGACCCGCCACCTAGCCACGTTGACCCGTCCCCGTGAGAACCGACCTGCCTCCGCCGTGCATGCATGATTGCCTCCCCTTCAGCCGCTGGCTATTGCATGGCCTTACGTGACACATGCCAACGTGAAGGGGCCCATCCGAAGAAGCCGCTGCGATGGATGCGTTGCATGAAGCTTGGCCTTCATGAACCTCTGGCCACGTGATGGCCAACTTGATGCTCTTCACGTCAATGCGTATGAAGCCTTTATTCATATTGTATGTAGATGGCATTAGATATAAATATTATGTGAAGGCATAAGAACATATATATTAGATGAAGGAGATATATAATAATATATATAATATGTATATATATATATATTCTTTAGTAGTATATAGATATAAATATATATGTATATAGATATTAAGTATATCTAGATATAGATATTTAAGAATATATCTATATATTATGAATATATCATATGAATTATATATATATCTATAGATAGCTGTTAATGTTTTGGTTATTATTTTTATTTTTTTATTTTTCTTTTCTTTTCGTGCTATTGTGATAAGTGTGATAAGTGTATAATTATTAACATTAAAGCTCATAAAACGTGTGTATATCATGAATTAACTCATACAAATGCACACTTATCACACCTCCCAACTTACTCATTGCTAGTCCCTTAGCAATGCAAATATCATAAATTAGGGACCAACAAGAGTTTAAAATATTCATGCCTCATTTCCAGATCATCTTTCATAGAGTTAACTAAAGACTAAGAATCTGGAATCATTATCACATATTAGCCTTATGTTGGAAATTAAGGCACATGATGAAGAAGTCAATTAAAAGGTCAATAGCACTTGTGCATGTGTCATGCTAAATGCACAATGTAGACAATTGCGTCCCCCATTTGCTATTCCGAACAAATGTCTTTCAATTCTGCACTTCTTAATTAAAGCGTTTAGCATATACTAGCTTTTTGTTTGCCTTATTGCTTTATCACTTTTGAGATCTTTTGTATTCTTTTCTTTTTCTTTCTACTTTTTTCTATACACACATGATGATGCACTACCCTTCACTGTTTTACGCAAACCTCAACACGTCTTAGGTGAAGTAGGCCCGGTTACACAGATCAAAGTTCCCTTTTCCTTTTGACGCGAACCTCAACACGCCTTAGGTGAAGTAGGCCCGGTTACTCAGAATCGGAGCATTTTTCATAGTGTTTTTCTCATACTTTTGTCACTTGTGCATTTGCACTAATTTTTGATAGCATGGCAGAAAGCTTATAAATAAAAGATCTCTTCCTTAAGAAGTGCTGAATATCAGACAACATATTCAAAATAGCAGAAGGCTTGTCCTACTTGTTTCATTAGCGTGCAAAGTGATTTTATTTTTCTAAAGTGTACATGAACTTTAAAGAGATTCTTAAATCAGTTTTCCATGGCTAGATTAAATAAATTTTCCATCATCTTTTTCCCTAGTCATTTCCATTCCAGAATTACTTTTCATGAGACATGAATTAAGAAAATACAGTTGAGTGTTGTATTTATTTATTTATTTATTTTGTTGTGAAAAAAAATGGAGGTTGTATATGAGTGCAACATGTGCAACATGATTTTCGTCATCCCCCAACTTAAATGACATTGTCCTCAATGGCATGAACAATATGGAACAATAGAACAATGTAGACAGGAGATGTATGAAGGAACGGGACAACCTGGCGGAAGTGAACTTCGACAGGCATCCTTGCTAGATTGAGAGGCGGTACTTGGCTTTGAAAATCGGAGAAACAGAGTAAGCAATCAGCTCTCTCCCCCCAACTTATGCTTTATTCAAACCTGTAAAATAAACACAAAACCACAATAAAAACTTGGGTTGCCTCCCAAGAAGCTATTTTATTCTCACACAGAAATCACAAAAATTTTGGGTTGCCTCCCAAAAAGTGCTTAGGTTAACGTCTTCAGCCAGATATATTGTAGTTCACTAACCAACGGGTGGCATTCAGAATGAGCCACCAAATGATCTTATCCTCCGATAGATTCCAGCCCGTGTACCATTGGAGGAAAAGATGATATGTATGTGCATGTGGGCTAGAATCATGCCAATGTGGGTCTAGGAATTTGGACGGACCCCCTTGGTCAGAGATTGGTGGAGGAATTATCATATCATCAATTATAAAATATTCCTCGGTACACTTAAGGTCTTTATAAGTGTTAAACATATCAATCCGGACCTTAATTTCCCTAAGCTTTTCTTCTTCTTCCTCACTCTTATGAGTTACTTGCGTATTGTTCAGGTGAGAGAGGATAAGGGTGTTTGGGGAATCCACCACATGGCCAGTGTCAAGAAGACATAAAGGATCGGGGATCAAACAAATTTGCTCCTTAACACCAGGATTCTCAAAAGAGTCAAATGGATCTGACCAATTGGCGAGTTACAAAATATTCGAGATGATTGTGAGTTCACCAAGGTCAGGGATGGGTAAAAGATCCAAAACCTCCCCTAAATCAAGAGATGCCCGGCTAGAGTAAATTTCAAAAGGAGTACCCGGTTTCTCAATTACCAAAGAAGAAGGGTTTATGACCACACTCAATTCTCTCTCCACACTCACATTTTCTTCGTCATTCACTTGGAGCAAATCATCTTCCTCTTCTTCTCCCCCTAACTTAAGATCATCAGATTCATCATAATCCTCTTCACAATTCTTAGGCTGCTCTTCTTTTAAGTCCTCATCATAAAACTCCCACATTATTCTCTCAAGATCAAAATGAATATGAGTGTTAGACTGGGGAATCATAGATTGCTCATATGGACTTTTATTATCATTAAATGTAGGAAGTTGGCCCTCAAGACTTGTAGTGGAGTTGCTAGGCATTGGATCGACTTCCATTTCTACGATGTTTTTAACAACCCGGCTCACATGAGCCTCAAAGTTTTACAGTTGTTCCTGGAAGGCTTGTTGTTGAGTCTGGAAGAGCCGTGTCAATTGATCAAACATCTCCTCCTTATGTAAATCTGTGTATGGAGGAGATAGATAAGTGGGCTGAGAGTCAGATTGTGATGGATAGTAATTTGAAGGGCACTCAGTCTGAGAATGAGGTGGTGGAGAGTGTATGAGATGTCCTCCATAATAGGGTTGATCGTAAGAATCATTTGGGTATGGTTCCCAATTTGGAAAATCTTGTTCTTGAGGACTTTGGCCTAGATTCTGATAAGACTCCCAAGAAGAATCATGTTGATCTCTCCAGCCAGAATTAAAGTTGTTTGGACATGGGTCAAAATAAGGTGTGGAGAGGTCTTGAGACATGTGGGTTTGTCTTGCTTGGTCCATCCAAGAGATGTTCGGGTGATCTTCCCAGCTAGAGTTATATGTATCTGAGGATAATTCATAATTGGGCTGAGAAAATCATTGATCATATTGGCCTTGCTCCGGGGTGAAAGGTAGATCATGGCCCCCTTGGAAGAATTGAGTGGTTTGAGCCTGATCTTGAGTAAATGATGGAAACTCGGATATCATAGGTGACGGGATCTCATTTTGGGCCGACCACGTGTATGGACTTTCATAATAGGTCGGGCTGTTTTGGGTGACAAATGAGTGTGGCTTTGGGCAACCACCGCCATAATGGGCCGGGTTAGCCCACATGTGATCATTATCATGGTGACTAGGTGGTATGAAGTGGGTTTGATCCATGGCTAGAAATTGATCAAATTTATGAGCCAATTGGTCAAACTTGTCTAACTTATGTGCCCAATCCATAGATTAAAATTTATGCTCTCACCATTTTTTGTATATTTTGTTTTTTTTCTTATTTTTTTATTTTTATTTTTATACAAACGAATTCTCAAACAAAGTCCAACTTAGATTCACCATCAAACTTATCCACCGGCCAGGTAACAGGTGTGGAAGTGGGAGGCTCCCCTTGCTTTCAGAAGGTCCTAATTAAGTAACCACTTTCCCGCTTATAGCGTTTGCCGTTGACCTCTAGCTTTAGACACCAGTTTTAAAGATGATAGTGAGACCAAGTTATACTTTTTTTTTATTTTTATTTTTCTATTTTTTTGTTAGTGAACTGAGCTAATCCACCATATTTTTTTATTTCTTCTATTTTTTTATTTTTTAAGAACATTTCTAAGCATGAAAATAAATTACATATTGAAAGTAAAAACAAAGAAACTAAATCTATGGAAAGAGGGTAAGAGTACTAACTTTAATCGCATTCCCTCGTTCTTTATTTGGTAAATAAAAAATAACAACAGTAGAAGATAAAGAAGACTTACCTCGGGGTGACACAATATTTTTTGACATTTTTAAAAAATTTCTATTTTTTTGTGTGCTTTTGTTGATCCTTTTATTTTTCTGCAAAAATAAGAGTGAGCACCAATATATATACAAAAGAAAATACAAAGTTATCAACTTCAAATTCAAACCCTCCCCGGCAACGGCGCCAAAATTTGATGCGTGGAAAACGCACGTCGTTAATACGCTCCGCTATCAAATTAAAATATCCGGTCCACAAATTAAATAAATGGAATAGTTAAGTGGTGAGACCGAGTCGAATCCACAGGGAGAAGTAGATTTGAAAGTTGAAAACCTTGAGTTGTTAAGATTTAAAAATCAAGAGAATTGAATTTAAACCGCCTTAGAAAGATTGAGATGCAATTTAGAAGGGTGGAATCGATAGAAGAATAAATAGATAATTATAATGAAACTAAGGTGAAATAGGAAGAGAAATAACTTTTAAACCGGATAGAATTAGACGAAGTGACAGAAGACAAAGTTGAATATTGGAGAGTTCAAAAAAACTTTCATGAAGAGTGCAGAGAGAGAAAATGAGAGGAATATGGTGAAAAATGTGAAATATCGGAAGCTATCCGCGCGAGTGAATAGTGTTTCGGTGGAAAACAGTACCTTGGAAAATTAATTATAACTTACAAACAAAGAAGAATTGGAGATAGTGGTAGAAGAATAAAATCTAGATTTATAAGAGAAGAACAACTTTCATGAAGATCTCAGAATGAAAAGAGGATTGTAAGGGCTTCAAAATGGAGGAAGAAATGAAATTAATAACTCAGATGAATAGTAACCCATCAGGACAGTAAATGGAAAAACGTGCAATAACTTATAAACGAAGAGGAATTTGAAGAAATGGTAAACAGAGAAATTGTAGAGCACGGAAAGATGAACAAATTTAGTGGAGATAAAAAATTAAAATAAGGATCATAGAAGCATGTAAATGACTAAACAATGACAAAAATCTTAAAACTTGCACTAACAATGACTTAAACGTACAAAAGCCAAATCTTCTAATAATTGAAAAGTTTAAAAGAGGGAACGAAATGAGAACCTGAAGGGCCTCCTGCCCCTTTCTCTCTCCTTACTTCTTCAAAATATTAAAAACTCACATACTCTCACAATAACAAAGGAACTAAAGTATGTGTTACAAAGCTTCTCCTCCTCTCTCTCTCTGCCTTCACTCCTCTTTTATAGGTTTTGTTGCTCTTTGTCCTCTGCCAAACCCGAAGTGTGAAAGTCGCATGTGTGAAGACGCGTTGGGCACGCCTTGCCACCGCGGCTACTTCGACGTACCCGTGTGTGAAGGGTGTGGCCGTATGAACTCGCCGAAACCGCCAATGTGAAGCCTTGTGAAAAGGCTGCTGAAGCCAGCACGAGGTCCCCTCAGCCGTAAAGGCGTCGGCCTGTTCGCCCTCGCGTTGACACCGCGAAAAGGAGCCCCTGCGCGTGAACCTTCTCCCATGGCAGCTTGAAGGGGCCGCTGACCCGCCACCTAGCCACGTTGACCCGTCCCCGTGAGAACCGACCTGCCTCCGCCGCGCATGCATGATTGCTTCCCCTTCAGCCGCTGGCTATTGCATGGCCTTACGTGACACATGCCAACGTGAAGGGGCCCATCCGAAGAAGCCTCTGCGATGGATCCGTTGCATGAAGCTTGGCCTTCATGAACCTCTGGCCACGTGATGGCCAACTTGGTGCTCTTCACGTCAATGCGTATGAAGCCTTTATTCATATTGTATGTAGATGGCATTAGATATAAATATTATGTGAAGGCATAAGAACATATATATTAGATGAAGGAGATATATAATAATATATATAATATGTATATATATATATATATTCTTTAGTAGTATATAAATATAAATATATTATGTATATAGATATTAAGTATATCTAGATATAGATATTTAAGAATATATCTTTATATTATGAATATATCATATGAATTATATATATATCTATAGATAGTTGTTAATGTTTTGGTTATTATTTTTATTTTTTTTATTTTTCTTTTCTTTTCGTGTTATTGTGATAAGTGTGATAAGTGTATAATTATTAACATTAAAGTTCATAAAACGTGTGTATATCATGAATTAACTCATACAAATGCACACTTATCACATGCGGAGGAGTTTCACCCATTGTTGAGGGTGGCCATCGACATGGCCGCCCACCACTCTTGAAGGCCATGTAGTTGGCCGCCCTTTGCATGGTCGATGAGAAAACCCCGTCTTTCTTCCTCTATCCTTTATCTTGCTGCGTTTTACTCCATTTCACTGCATTACATGCATACTATATTTGCCTTGATCCCTTTCTCTAAAGAGGTTTTCCAATCCAAAACATATGGAAGGAGGATGGTCGAAAGTCTCGGCCATCCCCCTTTCCACCCCCGTCCCCGGTACGATCACCACCATTTGTATGTTTTCTCTTTGATTTGAGCATATTCTGCACTTCCACAGTCTAATGGTCTCTTCTGTTTGCTGATTAATTTGCAGGAACTTCGTCATCGACTCGCAGAGCTCCTTTTCTTGGCCGGCCGAGAGCGAGGACAGGAACCCACATTCTTCAGTTTCTAAGGCATTCACTATCATCCTACTCCTGTGAGGCCCAGGTATAGGTCTCTGGCAATCACACCTATTTCTATTTTCCTAATATGTGCACTGTAGGTAGCAGCAACATAGTTCGGAGGGAGGACACACGCACGCCATCGTCGCGGCCGCCTCCACCTTCTGGCGCCTACAACAGTATCTATCCTGAATTGCATAAAGTAGACATGAAGAAAGGGGGAGAAAACACCGGGGGAGGGTTTTTAACCCCTGTAAATGGGTGCAAATAAAAGGTGTGTGCATTGTGAATGTTTGTGAATGAAAAGATAGATTTAACTCGTAGTATAACTGCAGAAAAACATGATGCAAAATGTTCAATCGTGCAGAAAATTATAGAAAACTGTAGAAAGTGATAAACTGAGAAAAGGGAGGACGAATAACTAAGAAAAGGAACGAGGAGAGAGGGTCCTGAGCATTGAAAAATGAAGCTAATACTTCCCCAAGTAGGCTGGGGTCGAAGGATTGAGTTGACAATGCGACATGGCTTCGCCCCGAACCAATGAAACGCCCCCTTTCACGCACTGCGCATAGGGTGCTATTTACAGAAAACCCAGAAACCCTAGGGTTGAAATCTGAGATAAACACCCAAAAATGGGGATTTAGATTGATAAATCTCGAGATAATAGTGGTGATAAGAGTCCAGCATGGGTGGAAATCAAGGTTGCAGCCTATCTCCCTCGAAAATGGCTCAAACAAGGACTCCAAAGAGTCCTCGGTCGAAGAAAACGGAGTTCTGAATCATCTGAATTCTACACTGAGAAGGCGGTCAATCGCGAGACCATTTCTTTAAGAAGGCGGTCATGCAAGGACCACAACTTGATGGGATCAAAACAAAAGTCAAACGGTTGAACCGACGCGCCAGGGAAGCCTCTGGAACAAGAACTGAGAAGGCGGTCTTTAGGAGATCGCTACCTGAAGGTGGCGGTCTCCATAAGACCTTCACTTGGCATTAAAGATAATAAAAATAAAAATAAAAACAATTAAAAAAATGGGTAGAATGCGGTCTTCTAGGAGACCGCGTTCATGAGAATGCGGTCTTCAAGAGAGATGTAGAGGATTTTTTGGACGCCCATTCGGCCATCCAAACGGCCCGAAACGGACCCGAAAGTGGGGAAGTCGAAGATAAAACCCTCCAAAGCTCAATGGTCTCGAAATATGGTCAAGAAATGGGCTCGAAATACGTTCAAAGAATTCTCCAAAATAATGGATAATTCGGAGTATCATGAAGGTGAATAAGAGAATAAACTCAACTTGCAGACTGAAAATGGGTGTCAACAGATGCCCCTCCTTGATGTCCGCTTTGCAAGGGAGCGGGCGAAAGCGACGCGGAGACGAAATGGAAAGGAGATGGAGCGAAAGCGACAGTGACAAGAAGCAGAGATGAAGAGGAGAGAACTGAAAAGTGGGCATTAAGGTAAAAGACACCCGTCACAACCAACAAGCGATAGGAATTCTCCCTGAAAATGCCAAACTAACCACGAGGAATGATTGACACGGATGAGACATGTCTATAGAAACTAAGGAAGGAAAAGGAATCACGACCAACCTCATTAGGGGACACAATCCAGAGCCAATGAGGGGATCGGAAGGCAATAACTGAAAAGCTGAAAGTAAACTGAGATAAAAATCCAGACAGGAATCACGCTGGCCAACCAAACCAAGCGGGCAAATCAGAGAAAATGTTCAAATTCAGAGTGGAATGAGGATCTCTTATCCATGAGAACTGAAGAGCAATTAGCCATTGTTAAGGAGAAAACCCTAAAAGAATAACGAGACGTGAACGCTCAAAAATGACATGATGCATACTAGGCTAAAATAAAGAAATCATCAAAATGAATGCAAAGAAAGGGTAAACTAGAAAATACTCCAAGATAATATTGCTAGACTGAGCAGGACGGGGTCAAGAGTCTTCTTGCAACCACGACATGCGAGACAGAGTTCATCGACCCCCACCCGACTCAAACTAACGGCTTATCCAATGATTAACCGTATGCTCCTAGATCATCATCATTTTTGGTAAAGGGGAACATCAGATCCCAGAACACACAGAGAACCAGCCGGTCTTTGAGAGACTATAATAACGTAGATACCATATTGTAATGTCACAAAGAGCAGGAATAAAAAGCTATACCTAACTTACCTGCCAAGCGTTCGGATTTTTATGGATTTTCATGAGACAAACAAAAAAAGAATAAGCATGAACAAGCATGAAGGCGAACTAAACATAACAAAGATAAATGAAACATAACAACATAATAACATATCACGACATCGTAATCGAAACACCATGAGAACAAACAATAAACGTGGGACAATGAGACACGGTGGGACAAGACAACACGACATGGTGGGATAGCCAACATGCGGTGAGACAAGAGCATGGTGGGACAAAGACACGTGGGACGACAACCACGGGGGACAAAAGACACGAGTGACGACACGGAGGGACAACAACAATACAAGAGATGACAACAACATAACAAATACGCTCTTCAACCAAAGCTCAAGATCAAAATGAAGCAGAATCACCAGGTTCATAGTCATGAGGCAATGCCCTCTCATGAAGACATGATGAAGTGAGGTAAGCAAAAGTTGAGAAGGACACGAGCTTCAGAAAGATCGAGAGATAAGATTGAAGAAGGAGAACAGATCAGAAAGAAGATGAACAAGAGGTAGAGCAAATGATATGGAGCAAGAAAACTCGAACACCTGCAACCTACACACTTAACAAACATATTATATATGTCCTCAAAATAGAAAATGAAGAATGCAAGCACATATTTTTGGATTTTTTTTATTTTCTATTTTTTTAAATATTTGATTTTTTAGATGTTAAATTATCTAATTTTTTTAGATTTTTGAAATATCTGATTTTTTGGAATTTTTGACAATATTTGATTTTTTAGATTTTTGACAATAATTAATTTTTTTAGATTTTGGATTTTTGACAGCTATCTGTAGTACCCAGAGACGGGCTTAAACTAATGGCTAGGGGGGGCCACTCCTTCCCCTCTCATTAAAGACTTCCCTTGAGCAGGACGTGCATATGAGGGTGGCTCGCCACAACCAACCGTCTCTATAAAACGGTGCCCCTACTAAGGCCATACCCAAGAAACAACCTAGCCTAAGAGGGAGAAGCAGAAGAAAAATGGAGACAAGCCTTATGTAGGATGGGAGATATGAAGACTTGAATTCCTTCTAGGGCACTACCCCTCAAAGATACAGTCTGTTGTGTCGGGACTTTATGTCTTTGATTTTGGACCCATTCTTACCAGGCACGCATGCGACCGGGCTCATGACATCCCGCGAGGAACTATACTGCCACTCTTGCCATGCCTTTGATTCATAATTTTGACATTCATTGAATTTCTTTGATATTTGATAGCCCTTATTGGCCAGATTTAGCATGAAAGCTCATTTTAAAAGGGTCATAAGACTGCCCCTTTTTGAGACCTCGCTCGTATTAGGGAGCGCCTAGGTTGGTTATCTCATCCGTCCATCTCTTGCCCTGCATGTGGCCGAGTAGAGAAGAGAAAAGACCTTTGTGCATACCCAAAGATATGGCCAAAGCAGCAACAGTGTGCCTCAGAGGAGATCGGCTATAGTTCACCGTGAAGTGTGTGAAAACTCATACTCAAAGGTCACCCTCAACGATCGGGGAAAGAGACTAGACTCCCAGCGCGGAGCTATCACTAGCCTAAGAATGCTACAGAAGTGACTGGAAATTTTGACACTTAACTAAGCAAATTTCCCAAAGCCACTTGAACGAGCTAAGGAACCAACATTATAACCATGCAAATAACATAAGAGAAATAACAGAAATGATGGCATGTTCTTACGCAAAATAAAAGATACCTTGCAACCCATGGCGTGAAAACCAGCGTCCTGATGCGAGAGCTTGATCATCGAGCTTCACATTCCTTGCTTGATAGGACAATGATGAGAGGATAACAAGGTATTTGAAAGATTCCTCGACACAGAGGAGTGGCGGACACCAAACTGGACGAAGAAGGATAAAAGAGGAAGAGAGGCAAGGGCTAAAACTCCCTCATTATGGTGCAGAGACCTTGATAACAAGAAACCAGATATAGAATAAACAGAGATCAGCTGAGATCAAGGTAGGCTAAACCCTTGAAAATAGCATGAAAAAGGGTAACGACCCCGAAAGGGTGAGGAAGAATAAATAGAAAAACAAAGGGAAGATTGCCGCGAAGGGGAAGAAGAGGAATGATCATCCGACAGGGTCGGAGAAGAAGAATAATAGTCATCCGACAAGGTCGGAGAAGAAGAATGATAGACATCCGACAGGGTCGGAGAAGAAGAATAATAGTCATCCGACAAGGTCGGAGAAGAAGAATGATAGACATCCGATAGGGTCGGAGAAGGAGAATAACGGTCATCCGATAGGGTCAGAGAAGAAGAATTGGCATAACATGAGGAGAAGAATAATCAGATGAAAATTGAAGGCAGGAACAATGAGAGAAATCCGAAGGCTCCGAATGAGGAGAAGAAGAATCGGAAGGAGTCCCAAAATCGAGATGATAGGATGGCATAGGCCGAGGCCTAGAATTGTGGAAACAAGGAGAACCTGGAGGCTCTGGATGAAAAGGAGAGGAATGGGGGTTCATGGACCCAGAAAGAGGAGAGAAATCATAGAAATAGGATTAGGAGGAGGAAAGTACACCACCCAAGGGTTGGAGCCGAGTAAAAGGAATGATGAATTGAAGGAAGGAGAAGTGGTCCCTATAGTGCACAACTGACGGTCCTTGAACTTGCGCCGCCGCATCTTCTTAGCAAAAATATCTTAAAAATGGGCCCGCCAGGCACGGACTCGGATCTTCGGGTGCCTTGATTTGTAATATCTTTTTAAATAGCGGGCCCATCTGGCAGACAGCCTAGCACAATTACGAACATGCAGCCTTGTTAGGGTGGTTGCCCCTAAACGCCCGGTGCTAATAACACGTGGACATTCTTGAACAACTAACTCCTCAGAGTGATGAATATTAGGAAACCACGTAGTTTTGTCACTCAGCACTAGAAGCATGAGGTTCAATAACTCCACTCGACAATCAGCCTTGAAGCATAACTCCCTTGACAGAACGGAAGGATGAAACTGGGGAAGAGCAATACACGGCGTTGACGTGGCCAGCTTACCGATAAACCAAGAGAAGTTGCATAGAAAGTGTAGAATGTTCTTCGGAAATCTTGAGAATATGGCAAACTGTCCCTTGAATATAGAACTCATAATATCTCTAGCAGCCGTATGAGTTAGCATAATCTGGGTAGAGAACCCCTCTTGTCCCACAATCTGAATGGCAGCAGAGGGAGAGGAAATAACAACATCAATGGTGAATTTTCCGGCGAGCAAAGAGATTGCCATCGGTCTCGCTCGGGAAAAAACTGGCGCTAATGCAAGGGAACTCTTCTTAACCACCGTCATTGGAGGTAGAGGCACGTCATCCCCGAAATAGCCAGGGACTAGGACCCGGATTGGCATGCGGCAAATAAAATCTTGAATCTTGAAATGAAGAACCGGCATCAAACTGTCCTGACTCGGCTCTTTGTCTTCCTGGGGACCAAACCCAAGAGGCACCAAAGGCAGGGCACACCCGCTCCGTGGGGTGGAAGTAAGTAGAGAAAGGGGTGGAGAAGGCTTGGAAGGCTTGGAGGCTTCAATGGGGATGGTGATGTCAAGTGGTGGTAAAGGTGTAGAGTTAATGATAAGTTCAGGAGAAGGCGGAGGTGAAGGTGAAAGCGAAGGTGTGGCTATGACAGGTGCGAATGTAGGCGAAGGCAAAGGTATAGGCGTATCTTGCTCAGGCTCAGGCGAGGAGAATGAAAGTAGAGAAGGCGAAGGTGGTGAAGGTGGTGGAGATGATGAGTGTAATGGAGATGGTGTTGGGGATGGAGAACGTGAAGAGGAAGGTGAGGGTGATGGAGGGTTAGGCAATGGTGAGGGTTGTAGAGATGGTGATGCAGGCGATGGGGGTAGTGGAGGTAGTGTGGGTGATGGAGAAGATGAAGAGGAGGAGCGTGGCGCCCACCGTCGACGTATTGACTCAACGCATCGGGCGGCGTCGGGAGCAGAAACGGGGATGGTAACGTGAGTAGAAGAAGTGGAGAAACTAGCCTGAGCAGAGGCTTGGGTTTGTGGAGGTTGTGAAGATGGGGTAGGAGATGGCGAAAGTAATGAGGTAGGTGGAGATGGAGATGGAGATGAAGCTGATGGAGCCAGTGCAACACTAGCCAAAGAATCACAGGGGTGCCCCTGGTCTTGTAATGGTGGAGACGGTTGTTTGGACGGCGCTTGCTGTTGCTGTTGTTGCTGGCTGCGAAAATATAAAATAACCTTAGGAATAGCCTGCCAATCAATCCTCTTCTTATCTTCTAGGTCATAAACAAACTTTCGGAATTCGGGGCAATCCTCAACCAAATGCCCCTGTTGACGATGATAATCACAGAACTGAAGCAAATTCACGACCGCGGGTCGGCAAGGCACAACCGGAGGTAGCTGCAACGCGTGAGTGTCCATCAAAGCTTTGAAAATATCTGTAAAACACTCCGACAACGGAGAGTGAGGAGCTCGCTTTGGGCAAGAGGGATGCCGAGGGGATGGTTGTGGAGAAGGAAGTGGAGGTTGCGTAGGCAAGGGTGTGCGGCGACTGGTGGAGGGACTCGACGAAGGCTTGTGCGGAGTGGGATGCGAAGGTATGTAGTGGACGGCATCCACTTGCTCGGGGTGTGGTGTTCCCTTGACCGGAGGTGAAGGTGGAGACATAGGTGGATATGCGGCGGGTTGGCAATGGATGGCGGTAGGTTGACTCATGGAGGGTTGATGTGGTGGACTCATGGGAGGCTGATATGCGGAGGCGTATGGCCGACTCATGGAGGGTTGATATGTGTAAGCGGAAGAGTGACTCGTGGAGGGCGAGTGGGTGGTGGAAGGCTGACTCATGGAGGGTGTGTAAGAGGTATATGTAGATGGTGAGGTGTACGTGGACATGTTTGGTGAGGAAGACTCGGCGTCAAGGGAATTATGAACTTATTGGTGAACGAAGCGGGCTCGGCTATACAATTATTGCCAGGAGGTAATATCATTCAAAGCTAAGATGAAGTGATACTCGGGCATTGCATTGGATATAAGCATCTTGATTTGCTCTTCCTCCGGAATATGCCCCGAGACTTGCGCAGTGATAAGTGTCACATTTCATATTATAATTTGTATCACATTCATCACTTTTGAGCATTTAATGAGCATAGTTGTGCATTAATATGGCCAAATCATATTCTCACCCATAATTTGAGTCTGTATATATTTTACCATCATTTTTTGAGTAAAAATGATAGTGTGAGATTCAGTTATGAAATTGCATAACTAATTTCGTATTAATTGAAATTTCTGGAAATCTCAAGAATTTGTGACGAATCAGAAGGACGTCTATTTAAGAATGAACGACAACTGTAGCAGATGCCATTTCTGAAGTAGATTATGAAAAGAAGACTTTGTAGCTGAATGGAAGGGCGCCCATTAAAATGTGCGACCGAATATACAGTTGCCCATTCATTTGATGAAAATAGAAAAAAAGGGAAAATAGCTGAAAAAGAAAAAAAAGAATGAACGACTATTCACTCAGGCACTAATTCCTTGGAAAAGAATGAGCTACCGACTGAGAAGGCGCTCATTCAATTGTACAGAAAAGATAGAAATATCGGAAGAAAAATCATAGAAAATGGAAAAAGGAATGTGCACCTGTGTGCAAAGTCGTCAATTCCTTGATATATGAAAAAAAAGAAAATATCAAAAGGAGGAAATAAAGAATGGGCGACCGCTTGATCAGACGCATAAAGAAATGTGTGCCCATCCATCCAGTCGCCATTTTTGTTCGATCTAGAGACAGAACCGGATGAAGCTATACGAAGTTATCTTCCTATATATGGACTTATCTCCTCTTATTTGAGAAAAGGAGGACTCTAAACATGGAAAGATACCTACTTTGAACAAACTTTGATGCTGGGAAGTTGGATTTTGACGTGATCTCAAGAGCCTCCAATCTTGGGAAGCTTCTGCACAATATAAATAGATGCCCAGAGCAAACCGAGGGGGGATCTTAGCCTTTTCTTATCCTATTTTCATGCTCTTCTGCTCATCTTTTCAATTTACTTTCTTCTACAAAGTTCTTCACGTTTAAATGCTCTTTACGTTCTTCTTCTGCCTCTTCCTCTAATTCTTTCATATTTTCAAGTTATTTCAAGTTTTTAAAGGTTCTATTCTGCATTTTTTAGAGTTCATCCGCGCAAACCACCTCTATGCTTCCCCAGTTTTCACCATCTTATGATCTTCTTCTCCATCTACACTCTTCATCAACTTTCTTCCTCTCATCTAGATCGACAACTTTCTCTTCTACCATTTCTTTCATTTCTTCCTAGATTTAAAGTTATTTAACTTTCAATTTCACTATATTTTACATTAGTTTTTATTGTGTTTTTCATTCTTCTCCACCATATCCTCTTCCTCTCTCTGTTCAAAGCACACTCACGCACACACATATTTTCACATTATTCATAAGTTTTCCTCTCCTCTTCTATCTATCTTTTCCTCCTCTATTTTCTTCACACATCCCTTTGGCAGAGATTCTTCTTTCGGTGTTCATAAGGCAGCGTCTACTTCCAAGGCGGGGCAATCCAATCAAAGGCTGGGCACGGCGATTGGGCGGCGCTATTCTTCAAATTTCTTGGCCCTATTTCTTCCTTTTTCCTTTAGTTAACTCAAGTTGTAATTTTTAGTTTTCATAGAATTGTACTCTTTACTTAGAAATAAAAGTTGATTTTATGTAATTGTTCTTTTATTCTCTCTCTCTCCATCTCCTTCCAAATTCTCTTCTTTAACTCTCTCATATTCTTTAGATAAGTTTATTTTCAAGCAAATTTATTTTTCTTTAGCATAAACTCACTCAAATTTGATTTTAAAAATATAAGGATTTTTCAACTTGCTTAAAAGAAATTTTATTCTCCGTGAGATCGACCCGTTCTTACCACTCTTCTTATATTTAATATCTCTTTAGTGAGTGAGTGCGATTATTTTTAAAATTGTGGCACGGCTTTTGACGACGAGTTTAGTGCACATCAATTTTTAGGCCCGTTGTCGAGAGAAATTTTTTTTTTTATAGTTGGATATTCTTGTGTTTGGTTTATATATTTGTATATTAATTTTTATGTTTTTAGTTTGCGAAAAAAAGAAAAAAAATCAGAAAATCAAAGAAAAGGGAAATTCGGACATGAAATTCATAAAAAATCAACTGTTGCAGGCAGTCAGGAAGTATCGCTGAAAGTCTGTATATGTCACTACAGGGAGCAGGAAATCTCGAATTCTGAAAATCTTGGAAAATCAAGCATCACTAAAGGTCAGTAAGCGTGGGTATAGGTACTGTTTTTCCAATTTCTGAAAAATCTCAAACAAATAAGAAAAAAATCCTAAAAATCTGAAAAAATCAAAAAATCAGAAAACACCAAAAACATGATTTTATACTTTATTTTTAAGTAGAATTGCATGTTGTTTATTATTTTTAGTTCATAGTTTCCTTCATTCATCTTTTGTTGAAAAATAACTCAAAAAACCCTTAAAAAATAGAAATCAGAAAAATAAGAAAAAAAATTCATGCAATCATGTCCTCATTGTAGTTGTGTCCTTTTAATGCATTGTGCATTTTAGTTGATTTCTTATTTACTTGCATTATCATTTGAAAAAAAAATCTTTCTCTTCTCTTCTATTTCCCTTTCTCAAGGGCAAGTTAGGTTCCTTACACCCTTCTTGGAATTGGAAGGACCCTCCATTGAGCATTCCATCTCTTTGGACTGAAATTTTCTTTTTGAAGACCTCCATAAGTCCCCGCACCCGTGGATTCCCTTACGGAAGCTGGGCAGGTTATACCACGAAGTATCCTAGAGTTAGATTGCCCTTGGAAGGTCACACAAAACAAAGAGAGGAGTTTTAGAATTTATTAATATTTTAAAAAATCGGTGTCTAGGCTAGAGGTTAAATGGCAAACGCCTAAGTGGGTTTGTGGCTATTTAATTAGGTCCCTACGAAAGTAGGGGGAGCCTCCCACAATCCCACCTCTTATCTAGCCAGTGGATCAATTTGGTAGTGGGTGCCAATTATTCTTTTCAAAAAATAAAAAAAAATAAAAATAAAAAATAAAAAAAATCATCATTTGGCATTCATATAGTGATTAATTCATTGCATTTGCATTTAGTGGTTGATTCATTGCATTGTTTTACAAACTCAAAAAAAAGATCAATCTTTCTTTGGGCCCTTTTGCATTACATGCAAGGTAAGAGATCCCTACATCCACAATTGTTAGGGCCCATTAGTAAAATTGAGAGGTTAACACATGCTAAACCATGCGGGCCACTTGAACTTAAATTCCTCATTTACACAATATCATCAAAATCCTTCATTCTTCCACAATGGGGTTTACAATCCATCTCTTACCCAAGAACCACACCAATTGCTACTGGATTTTTCCACCCCTTACTCTCACACATATCCATATTCTAGGTGGGAAAACCAGCAATCTTCTTCTTGGGCACCCTATCAAGACCCCATGTAAAGCCCTTCAAACTCACACTTTTCAGATTGGGCTTCTTACTCAAATGCTCCTTACAACCAAGCCCAACATGAAGGGCAACCCATCTACTCCCCACTACCTCAATACCAGATTGACTTCTATTTTGATTGTTACTCACCACAGTATGAGTGCCACTCAACCTATCTAGCTCCTCCATAGTCTGATTTTGAGGATAGGTTTAATCAAATGACTCAACTCATCTTGGCCAATCAACAGTCCATTAAAGTTCAGAGCCAAATTATCCAAGCCCAGCTTAACCAACTTGATAGAGAGCTCGAAATGGACCAACATGCTAGCCTCCCCACTAAAAACTTTAAAAATCCATTTCCTAATTATGACTATAATATCAGCCTGAACGATCAATCCATAAATCCTCAATTCAATAACTCTCAACTAATTTTTGGTGATGAGAAGTATATGGGGCAGCCATATCAAGAGAACTGGGAGGAAGCTAGTGAAGCTCAAGTTGTGATGGCCAAGCATAATCATGAAGAAAATAATGAGGAGTCTAAGTTGGGAAGAGAAGAAGAGAGAAATGAACATCAGATCAATAATCAAATGCCTCTCCCTGAATTTGACAAAACTCTATTTGAAGATGGGAAGGAAGAAGAAGTGAGGATAGAAAAAGAATTGAGCAGTTATTTGAACAATGCAACTGGGGTTAATGAGGAGTTGAATTTTTTGCATGAAAATCTTTATCACCAGGTAACCTTTAATCCGAAGGAGAGGATAGAGCTCTCGCCCATTCCTGACCACGACAATCCTAGAGATCTTTCTGAAATTCTTCAAACCGATTGGTCGAATCCACCTGAAATGCATGAACATCAATGTGTCGAGGAATACATTCATTTTCCTTGCCTCCTTGACAATGAACTAGTGGTGGAATCTTTTGACGCCCCTCCCATTCCTGATTGTCCTCACCTCGACTTGATGCTAGACAAGCCCACACTTAAGGATGATCAAACTTCTGTCAACAGTAATAAGGTATGCATCGCTTCATTCGCACCTTCTACTGACCTTAAGGAGGAATATTCCATCATTCATGACATGATCCTTAGCAATGTTCTTCCTTCATTCTATGATCGTGGTGATCCTTTTGAGCTGAATCCACCCTGGTCTTTCACTGTTGATTCTCCTAGTCTCCTTGACACTGATCTATTGCTTGAAACTCCTCTCCCTTTGATCTCTTCTCACCTCACTAATGTTCATGAAATATCTAAAATTGAGGTAGAAAAAGATATTTTGTTTGATAATAAGGTCTTCATTAATATTTTTAACACTTACCAAGACCATAAATGGGAAGAAAGTTTTCTTGTCATTAATCAGGGGATTCCTTTTGGCCTAATTGATCCATCATGGTATTTGCCGCAGGACACCCTATTCAAAGTACAGTTGTTAACCCATGCATCGCATGCTCAATCTAATTGTGATAACAACCACTCTAGCCCCTATGCAATCATGCTCAATCTCGTCTTATTATGGTACAATACTTGATTTTATCAATAAAGATGAGATAACGTGGTGGCTCATTCTTAAATCTACATGTTGGTTATAGAGCTTTCATGTGTCTGGCTGAAGAGGGAAAACTTAGCGCTTCTGGGAGGCAACCCAAGGTTTTTTTTGTTTGATGTTTTTGTTTCAGTGTGTTTCAGTAGGCAAGTCGAGGAGAAAGAGCTATTGCCGTTATTCTAAAGGAGTCTTTCACCTCACATATCAGGTTGTCTCTTTCTTACTCAGTAGTATTTATTGCTGCATTATTCGTTTATTTTCAATTCCATATGCCATTGAGGACAATGTCATTCAAGTTGGGGGGGAAGAGAAAAAAATTCATTTCATGATGCATATAGTACAACCTTACATGAGTTCCTGCATATTGTCCTGCATATCTTTTAAGTTGTCATGCATATCATTCCATCTACATGAAAGGGAAAATATGAAATCTCCAACTAAGTTTTCTTAATTCATGCTTTTATTTAATGTGATTTTGGAATAGAAAAGACTAGGGAGAAGGATGATGGAAAATTTATACAATCTAGCCATGGAAAACTGATGTAAGAATCTCTTTAAAGTTCTTTAGCACTTTAGAAAAATAAAAATCACTATGCACACTAATGAAATAAGCAGGGCAAGACCTCTGTTATTTTGGGTATGGTGTCTAATACTCTGCACTTCTCAAGAAAGAGATTTTTTTAAGTTTTCTGCCAAGTTATCTTTCAAATAAGTGCAAAAGCACAGTGCAAAAGCACATTGTTGAAAAAAAATACCATGAAAAATGTCTCGAATCTTAGTAACCAGGCCTGCTTCACCTGACAAGTGTTGAGATTCGCGTCAAACGGAAAAGAGAACCTTGATCTGAGTAACCGGGCCTGCTTCTCCAAAGGCAAGAGTCGAGGTTCGTGTAAAACAGTGAAGGGTAGTGCAGCATCATGTGTGTAGATAAAAAGATCCCAAAAGGGACAAAGCAATAAGGCAGACAAAAAACTATTATATTTAATTCTCTGATTAAGAGGTGTAGGGTTGAAGGGCACTTGCTTAGAAAAGCAAATGGGGGACGTAATTATCTACGCTGTGAATTTAGTATTACACACGCACAAGTGCTATTGAACTTTGATTTGAATTCTTGATCATGTACCTTAATTTCCAATCTAAGGCTAGTATGTGTTAATACTTCCATATTCCTAATCTTTGGTTAATTCTATGAAGGAAAAGCTAGATATGAAAAGTATGGACTTTACAAGCTCTTGTTGGTCCTAAATTTTAATTTAATTGCATTGCTAAGAGACTAGCAATGAGTTAATTGGGGGGTGTGATAAGTGTCACATTTCATATTATAATTTGTGTCACATTCATCACTTTTGAACATTTAATGAGCATAGTTATGCATTAATATGGCCAAATCTTATTCTCACCCATAATTTGAGTCTGTATATATTTTACCATCATTTTTTTTGAGTAAAAATGATAGTGTGAGATTCAGTTAAGAAAATGCATAACTAATTTGGAATTATTTGATTTTTCTGGAAATCTCAGGAATTTGTGACGAAGCAGAAGGACGCCCATTTAAAAATGAACGACAATTGTAACAGACGCCATTTCTGAAGCATATTATGAAAAGAAGAATTTGCGGTTGAATGGAAGGGCGCTCATTAAAATGTGCGACCGAGTATACAGGCGCCCATTCATTTGATGAAAATAGAAAAAAAAGGAAAAATAGCTGAAAAAGAAAAAAAGAATGAACGATTGTTCACTCAGGCGCTAATTCCTTGGAAAACAATGAGCGATCGACTGAGAAGGCACTCATTTAGTTGTACGGAAAAGATAGAAATATTGAAAGAAAAATCATAGAAAAATGGAAAAGGGAATGTGCGCCTGTGTGTAAAGTCGCCAATTCCTTGATATATGAAAAAAAAGAAAATATCAAAAGGAGGAAATAAAGAATGGGTGACTGCTTAGTCAAATGCACATAGGAATGTGTGCCCATCCATCCAGTCATCATTTTCGTTCGATCTAGAGACGGAACGGGATAAAGCTAAACGAAGTTATCATCCTATATATGGACTTATCTCCTCTTGTTTGAGGAAAGGAGGACTCTAAACGTGACAAGATACCTACTTTGAACAAACTTTGATGTTGGGAAGTTGGATTTTGACGTGATCTCAAGAGCCTCCGATCGTGGGAAGCTTCTGCAAAGTATAAATAGATGCCCCAGAGCAAACTGAGGGGGTATCTTAGCCTTTTCTTATCCCATTTTCATGCTATTTTGTTCATCTTTTCAATTGGCTTTCTTCTACAAAGTTCTTCATTTTTAAGAGCTCTTTACTTTCTTCTTCTGCCTCTTCATCTAATTCTTTCCCATTTTCAAGTTATGTCAAGTTTTTGAAGGTTCTATCCTGCATTTTTTACTGTTCGATCATCTGCGCAAACCACCTCTGTTCTTCCTCAGTTTTCACCATCTTATGATCTTCTTATCCCTCTTCACTCTTCATCAACTTTCTTCCTCTCATCCAGATCTAGAACTTTCTCTTCTTCCATATATTTCAATTCTTCCAAGATTTAAAGTTATTTCACTTTCAATTTCACTCTATTTTACATTAATTTTTACTATGTTTTTCATTCTTCTCCACCGTATCCTCTTCCTCTCTCTGTTCAAAGCACACTCACGCACACACATGTTTTCACATTATTTTTAAGTTTTCCTCTCCTCTTCTATCTATCTTTCCCTCCTCTATTTTCTTCACACATCCCTTTGGCGGAGATTCTTCTTTCGGTGTTCATAAGGCGGCGTCTACTTCCAAGGTAGGGCGATCCAATCAAAGGCTCGGCATGGCAATTGGGCGGCGCTATTCTTCAAATTTCTTGGCTCTATTTCTTCATTTTTCCTTTAGTTAACTCATGTTGTAATTTTTAGTTTTCATAGAATTGTACTCTTTCCTTAGTAATAAAAGTTGATTTTGTGTAATTGTTCTTTTATTCTCTATGTCTATCTCCTTCCAAATTCTCTTCTTTAACCCTCTCATATTCTGTAGATAGGTTTATTTTCACGCAAATTTATTTTCCTTTAGCATTAACTCACTCAAATTTGGTTTTCAAAACATAAGGATTTTCTAACTTGCTTAAAAGAAATTTTCTTCTCCGTGGGATTGACCCGTTCTTACCACTCTACTTATATTTAATATCTTTTTAGTGAGTGAGTACGGTTATTTTTGAAACTATGGCACGACTTTTGACGATGAGTTTAGTGCACATCACGCAGTGAGGCGACGCCAGCGGTCGGGAAAGGTAGAGAACTCCTCGTCGGGCTTCATCTTCTCGTGGGCCAGATCCACAAATGAGAACTTGGGCCCAACCTGGTCCTGATATTGCTGAAGAAATTTGTCTTGAGCAACTTGAAAATTCACAATCTGCTCTTGTGGCAATGAAAAGAACCAATCGCGAGCCGGGCCTTCTAGTGACAGACCAAATAGATAAGCCATCAAGCATTGGTCATGTCGAAATTGGGTCGACTCATAAATGAACTCCTTCAAGTGCACAAAGGGGTCGCCGGTTCCATCATAATGGTGATATGTGGGAATTTGAAAAGGAGGTGGAAGCCGAAGATTTTGAAATGCAAATGGGACACTCATGGAGGGTTTAGGATTGATCCAACGTTGAAGTTCATCAAGCTGGCGCTGGCCTTGAGAAATCATCTCCGAGGTAGGGAGAGATCGAGAGAAATGTAGACCAGCTTGAGCAAGAAATTGTGACTGTGGACCAGAATTATGATGATGGGCCGGATAAGAGGATCTGGGCCGAGAAGAATAAGAAAAGCCCATTCCGAGAGTAGAAGGACATGTGGGCTTGGATTGAACATGGGCGTAAGGACCAATTGGGCTAATAGCAACATGGGTAGAAGGAAGAGGACCATTAAGAGAATACGGCCCATTAAAAAAGGAAGGCCCACTAAGAGACAAAGGCCCATTAAGAGAAGAAGGCCCTTTAAGGGAAGAAGGCCCATTAATGTGATTTGTAATCAATTTTTGGGCTTGGGCCGGGTCCATTTGGCGAACAAGGGATGATAATTAAGCCATAAGATTGGCTTGTTCCTCAGACGGGTCAGAAGGACCATGGGAAGAAGGGCCCGCGTGAGAAGATGACTCTATGCGAGAATAGGAGGAAAATTGAAAGGAAGGAGGGTAAATAGAATGGAAATGGTGATGCTCCATGAGAGGGGTGGAGACTTTCTATAGGGATATCAAAGGGATATAGTTAGGGGCGTAAGGGTGTAATGGGCTGAAGAAAGGACTAACCCACTAATGCACATGACCAAGGCAAAATGCGACCTAGAACTATGGAACTAGACAATGGACACAACAAAAGGGCTAAGCTAAATGAGCCTATCAACAAAACTCTATGTGGATGATGAGGGAATGTAGCACCAAACACCACAAATGGGCTTGGACAAGACCAAACAACACAAATAATATGATATGAGAGTTTTCACCGATGTCAAACCAGTTAATATGATGGGAAAAAATATTTTTCAAAGTTTTGGTGGGCCTTTTTAATGCTTTAAATTAAGCACAATTCCCTCAAGAAATAGGAATCCTAAATGAAAAAGGTCCAAACTTCGGGTTGACTAGGGTTAACTCCCTCACACGGATGTAAAAAAAAAGTAAATCTTAAGGGTGGAAAGGTACAACCGGCTCGACGTCCGTGTGGGAATCCACGGCTCACAGAGACTTACGGAGGTCCCGGATAAGATCACCTAGTCGACTCCAAGGAATATGGAGGTGAGAGGATCACTTACCAAGGTGGAATGCAACTATGATATGCAATGCATGGCCCTATGCGCACCAGAGTGCATGCAGAATTCTAGCATAAAACTGAAAAATCAAGGCAAGATTAAATTATGCAAACAATATGAGAAAATGAAGATAATATGAAGGACAACAAGATAAGACCAAAAAAAGGCACAAATAGGCCCTGGAAGGTATATTAAATCAACAAAGAACAACGCACCTGTGAGTCTGCGTGCAGATTTCCAGCATAAAACTCAAAAATCAAGACACTTTTAAAATATGAAAACACCACAGAATGAATGCAAATGATATATGAAAATGAGGACAATATAAAGGAGAGTAAGATAGGAGCAAAAAACACACAATCAGACCTCGAAAAGCAAATTAAATCATCAACCAAAAACGTACCTGAGAGTCTATCCCAGGTCTACCTTCAGATTTCTTACAGAAAACTTAAAAATAAAGACAAGATTAAATTATGCAAGCATGACCCAATGAATGTAAATGATATGAGAACATGAAGATAATATAGAAGACAACAATATGGGACCATAAACATAGCGATCCGACCCCAGGAGGTGAATTAAATCGTCAAGAAAAGACGCGCCTGAGAGTCTGCCCCTGGGCTTGCCAGAAATAGAAGGAGGTCTCCTGATGACTGCCTTCTAAAGAAGGAGGTCTCCTGGAGACAACCTTCTAATCCCAGAACCTGAAAATTGACAGATTTGAATGGAAAACACCGGGAATGCAATCTAAACAAGCAACACACACACCCAGCACTCACAGGAAGGCAAGAGCAACGCGATGGGCACTAGGGGTCCCACCGTGATCGCCAAAAAAATAAGGTTGTAGATGGTTTATCTGCCCGCCCCAACAAGACAATATATATGCATAAAACATGAAATAACATGAAAGGAAGGGGGCGATGAAGATAAATAGATGAACCGTGATCGCCACCAAGTATAGCAGTAGGGAAAAGATGCTACAGAAATGAAAAACCTATTGTGTAGCTTGGAAAAGGAGGAAGAAAAGACATGGCCGTGGGAGATCACTTGCAATGTGATCGCGCTTGATATAGGGTGCAGAAACTTATGTGTATTGCACATCCTCACCTTCCAGTCGGACAGAGAGCGAGGGCCTCACGTTGTACTTGCTTTCTTGTGAATCAAAGATGAAACAAGAGATAAAAACCCATTAGAAACCGAAGTGTAGTATCTATCCCGAATTACATAAAGTAGACATGAAGAAAGGGGGAGAACGCACTGGGGGAGGGTTTTTAACCCCTGTAAACGGGTGCAAATAAAAGGTGTGTGTATTATGAATGTTTATGAATGAAAAGATAGAATTAACACACAGTAGCACTGTAAAAATGTTATGCAAAACATGCAATCGTGCAGAAAACTGCAGAAAGTGATAAACTGAGAAAAGGGAGGACAAATAACTAAGAAAAAGAATGAGGAGAGAGGGCCCTAATCATTGGAAAATGAGGCTAATACTTCCCTGAGTAGGCTGGGGTCGAAGGATTAAGTTGACAATGCGGCATGGCTCCGCCCCGAACCAAAGAAATGCCCCATTTCGCGTACTGTGCATAGGGTGCTATTTATAGAAAACCTAGAAACCCTAAGGTTGATATCTGAGATAAACACCCAAAAATGGGGATTTAGATTGATAAATCTCGAGATAATAGTGGTGATAAGAGTCTAGCATGGGTGGAAATCGAGGTGGAATCCTATCTCCCTTGAAAATGACTCAAACAAGGACTCCAAAGAGTCCTCGGTCGAAGAAAACGGAGTTCTGAATCATATGAATTCTGCACTAAGAAGGCGATCAGTCACGAGACTATTTCTTTAAGAAGGCGGTCATGCAAGGACCACAACTTGATGGGATCAAAACAAAAGTCAAACGGCCGAACCGACGTGCCAGGGGAAGCCTCTAGAAGAAGAACTGAGAAGGTGGTCTTCAGGAGACCGCTACCTGAAGGTGGCGGTCTCCATAAGACCTTCACTTGGCATTAAAGATAATAAAAATAAAAATAAAAATAATTAAAAGAATGGGTAGAACGTGGTCTTCTAGGAGACCGCGTTCTCATTAACGCGGTCTCCTAGAAGAATGAGAATGCAGTCTCCTAGAAGACCACATTCAGGAGAGCTACGTAGGATTTTCTGGACGCCCGTTCGGCCATCCGAACGGTCCGAAATGGACCCGAAAGTGGGGAAATCGAAGATAAAAGCTTCCAAAGCTCAATGGGCTCGAAAAATGGTCAAGAAATGGGCTCGAAATACGTTCAAAGAAGACTCCAAAATAATGGATAATTTGGAGCATCATGAAGGTGAATAAGAGAATAAACTCAACTTGCAGGCTAAAAAAGGGTGTCACCGAAGACTCCAAAATAATGGATAATTTGGAGCATCATGAAGGTGAATAAGAGAATAAACTCAACTTGCAGGCTGAAAAAGGGTGTCACCATTCGAGTTTGGGCCTATCTGGGACCCTGTTGCACATTGCTCTCTACAATAATTTTTCCTATAATGTACCCTTGCTGCAATTCTCTCAGCCAATTAAAAATCAGGATAATTCCTTGTTGCAAGTCCTTGTTGATGTCTGATTGCTCTCTATTTAGGATAATTCCTTGATCATGTCTACATGTTATTGCCATTCCTGAAACATCTACAATCTATTTTTCCTTTATGGCCATTCCTGAAAATTATGCATCCGTGTATGGCCATGTCTGCTAGATTCTCTGCTGCCAGTTATGCTATTGAATTCTTCAATTAGTATCAATTGGTATCAGTTTTCTATTCTTCCCTTGAATTCTTCAATTGGTATCAATTCCTCAATTGGGATTCTTGTTTCATCAATTGGTATCAATTGGTTTCATCTATTTGCTGTTAGTGTATGATCACCTTGGTTGAAAAAGAGCTTGTGACTTTCAGATTTCTCATTTCATGCATGGTTTGAAATCTCTCTCTGACTTGATGCTTTCTCACATAAAGCCTGCTTATCTTTCTGCAATGTTGTTCTTCATGCTCCATCTGATGATATGTTTAATCATTGATTTGGCCTGATCCTATGTCTAAATCTATCTGACCCCTTCCATTGGTATCAGTCCTTTTGGCATCTGAATTTTAATCCCACTTGGTATGATGCTATTCCATCTGCTCATCTCTTGACTCTATAATTGGCATTAAACTATGCCCTCTTTGCTGATGTCAAAGTGGGAGAGAATGTGGAGTCATTGAATTGTGGAATCTTGCTTATCATGTTGAATTATGTCAAAGGGGGAAAAAGATGTCTACTTGTCTACATTGAATGTTGATTTTAATGTCATTAATGACTTATAGTTGCCATTATCAAAAAGGGAGAGCATGTTGTGTCCCGGGTTTTGATGATGTCTGAGTATGACTCATTGATGAGTCTAATGTGATTTTAATGATGCACTACTATGATTCATTACTGTACTATTGAAGATGATTCAACTATGATTCCATGTGTGCGTTAATGTTCTTCTGAAGATAATCCTATGTGCAAAGAAATTTTTGGTGGTATAACATTTTTGAATGATTAATATTTCCCTCATGATGTGAGTAAGTGAGTTCCTTTTTAAGCTGGAAGATGAAAAATGAAGTTGGCAAAGTCAAGGAAAAATTAGTCGACCGAATTCAATTTCAGTCAACCGAAATGCATACAAGAAGCAGAACTGCCAAGAGAACAATCGGCTGCGTCGACTCAACCTCTTCATTGCATCGACACATCTTTATATCCTGCATCTATTATACGAGCAATGTTCTTCAGCTGCGTCGACACAAGTCTCATTGCATCGACACACCTTCAAACTCAGCACCGCTTCAGGAGCACACTACTAAGCAGCATCGACACCATCCACGCTATCCTCTTTAGTGGGTCGACACTGGACTCATTCCATGAGCTGATTTAGGAGTATATCACAAGGCTGTGTCGACACAACCTTCAAGCTATGTCGACATATATTCAGTTCAGCTCGCAACAGCTAGCAACAACAACAACAGCTTGTCAACAAGGCCACATGAAGCTGCGTCGACGCAACATCCTTGTGGAGTCAACGCACCCTTGAACAATGAAGCCTTGCCGTCAAGAGACAACAAGCTAGTAGCAACACTAGTATCGGTAGTGTAGACACGCCAAATTTGATGTCATCTTGAGTACATCTCATATTACCTTGTAATACCTCATTTTGACCCTCAAATCAACTTATTTGAGTTGTTTTCCTCATTTTTCTTAGATTTTCAACTTTTTCCAACTTCCCCACATGTTTTTCTATTTTTTTAGATTTTTTTGGATTTTTCTCTAATTTTTCAGGGCCTTTTTAAATTGGTGGCTACCCAGGTGGGCGTCATTTAATTGGTGGCTGCCCAGGTGGGTACCATTTAAAGATTTGGTGGCTACCCAAGAGGGCGTCCATTCTTTATTTTATATTTTTAATCCATTTTTAAACTGATTTTATGTGATTAAGAATTGGTGACACTCTGGAAGGTCGCCAATTCTTTGATTGGCGACCTGACGGGAAGGCGCCAATTCTTTTATTCATATTTTGAGTTAAATTTGGATATTTTTTATTCTGCGACTATACGAAAGGTCGCTAATTAAAGACGTCCGACACACTGGTCGCCATTTCCATTGCTATTTTCTGAGCTTTTAACTCCGGCCAAAATTCGTATTAATTTCTAATTGGCGATGGGCCCCCCAGACGTCGATTCTTTTCCAATTTTGGAATTTTATGAACCTTCTATATTTCACTTCTAATTGGTGCCTCTTCTTGTGGACGTTCATTAAATGGCGACCCTTGGGTCAGACGCCATTTCCCTGCAACATTCCGAGCTTGGCAGAACCTCTTTCTTTCTCTATTTTGAGGTCCATTTCCACTGGGGAAAGGGTCCCTATTACTTTCTAAGGCTGGGAGGACACTTGGGCAAGGAATATCTCCTTCCAAATCCGATTAAAACATGATTTTCTAATTTTTATGGAATTAAGCTCCAAATTTCTCCCCTATAAATAGGGGCCCTTTCTCCCTTATTTTTAAAGTTGATTCATCAATTGAAGGAGGAGGTCTCCCATGTGCCTAAAGCTACATCCTTGGAGCGGCTTCCTCTCTTGAAGATCCAAAGCCCCAATTGGAGAATAAACCAATAAGCTTTCCCCTTCTCTTTTCTCTTCATTTTATCGTCATTAAGCATTGCATGCATCATCTTCTTCATCTCCTTTTCTTATTTTTATCATCTCAATGTTGAGATCCTTCTCTTGTGCACTATAGCACACCTCCCTTAGTCCAAAACGTGCACCCTCCCTCTTGCATATCATCATTTTTATCCACCCTTTGCATAGGGGTTTAAAAGTCAACACCAACAAGGTGTGTTCATGACCATGTTTCTATTGTTTATTTCACATTTGGGATTTGATACTACACTCACTTGATTTCAAATTCATATCTCTTTCTTTTGTTGGTTGTTGTCTATTTTGCAAGGGTAATCATATAAGAGAAACTCTCTTCATCGGTCGGCCGATAGAAAGAGAAGGTGGACATTCACAATCTCCCCACTCTTTTAAAGGTATTCTTCGCGATCCCTCCATGTTTCTTATTGTTATATTCTTTTGAGGTATCCCCTCTAACGTTCACACTTCATTAGCATCCACGCATGCTCCCTATTTCTCATTCTTTCCCTATTCTTTTCCTTCTTTTCCATATTTTCATTAGTTCTTTTCTTTAAGTGGATTTTCCATAATCTACAAGCAGCAGCAGCAGCATAAGCATTAGCAGTTGGCAGCTATGCAACAACAACATCCATAAACTTAAGCAACCAGCAGCACTCAAGCAACCTCAGCAAGGCCAATGATAACAAGCAACAACAGCTAAGCATCAGCAAGCAACATATTAGCAGCAGCCAGCATCAACAAGTCCCATTCAGCCAAACTTCATCCAAGCAAGTCGACTTGGGAGGTGAGCAAGTCGACTTAGTTAAGAACTCTTCAAGCACTAAGGAGCGAACCGACTCAAAGCCTAAACCAGAACAATGCTTCAGAATCTGCAAAATAGACAAGTCGACTCAAGCATAAGGGCAAGTCGACTCACAGTTCTTCCACAAGTTGGAAACTTGCAAAGCACAAAGAACAAGTCGACTTAGCATCACTCCAAGTCGACTCAAAACGGCAACTCTGGCAGATTTTGAACAAAGTCACCCAGATAACGTGATCACTTACTCTGGGTCAACAACACAAGGCTCCAGAGTACATACTTCAAGGGCCAAAAAGGTCCTAGGACAGAGATATGTCATTTTCATC
This sequence comes from Amorphophallus konjac, assembly GCA_022559845.1. Taxonomy (NCBI): domain Eukaryota; kingdom Viridiplantae; phylum Streptophyta; class Magnoliopsida; order Alismatales; family Araceae; genus Amorphophallus; species Amorphophallus konjac. The sequence continues at coordinate 147,099,251 of CM040118.1, forward strand.
ATGAGATAGTCAGAACACTTTTTTGTGAGAAGGTTCTGTCAGAGACCAAAATTGGAAAAAGTCACTATTCAGGTTGTCTTCTTTCTCCAGTGGTCAAATCAAATTATTTTGCCAAAGATTCTGACAGAAAGCAGATCTGGAAAGTTGTTTCAGATAGAGATCTCCTTTTTATCAAGGACCAATCAGAGGACAGATCTGAAATGGTTCTTTGACAAAGAACCATATTTTTATTATGACCAAGTAGCTTGCAGATCTGAAAAAGGGAGGGAAAACCTTCTACCCTTTACCTCTATAAATATGAGGCTTCCTGCATGAAGAGAAGCCCGCTACTGCCTGGAGAAGATTTGAGCGGGAAAACTAGAGAGTGCCTGAGCCTTGTAGAAGAAAATCTGAGAGCAAGAGAAGAGAAGATAGGAGCAGCCCCAGCCCAGCCCTGGTCCGACCCAGTCCAATGCTGAGAAGAAAAAGAAGATAGCTAAGAGCACTTAGAGAGAGAAACATTACAGCCAGCTTGAGCTTGTTGAGCAGTCTTCAGATCTGAGTTCAGATCTGCTAGTACAGCTTCAAGACTTTGTTCTGAAGCTACATTTGATTTTTTATTACTTCATTTTTATGTTTTTTCTTTGAAACTCTGAATATACTTTCAGTGTGTGGTGCTGCGTTGATAGCAGCGTATGTCCAATGCTCTGGTTTAGAGATCGGTGTGGTGTTTGGCTACAGTTCAGCCATGTGGTTGTGGGGAGTTGTCCCCGTTGTTTGCTGCACTTGCAGCGTGGTCTTGTTTTGCATTTTTGTTTTTCTTTTGGGGCTTGTCCCTATACATTGCTGTAGTTCTATAGCGTGAGGACTATATCCTCATGAGGAGCTTGCTCCTCATGTGAGTTGTGTATCAGCTTGCGTGGGGCTCGTCCACGTGGGGTTTGTCCCCATGTGATGCTGGGTATAGCAGCGTGTGTGTGGGGGGGGGGGGGTTCATCCCCGTGTGGTGCTGAGTGTAGCGCTGCGAGGACCATGTCCTCGTGAGGAGTTGTTCCTCGTGTCAAGCTGTGTGACAGTGGTTGTAGGGGACTTGTCGCCGTTGTTGCATTTGCAGCGTAGTGAAGCCTCACCGGGTTTGGTAAGGGGTGGATGTAGGTCTGCGGGTTTGCAGACTGAACCACCTTAAAAATATACTGTGCAGTGGTGTGTGTCTGTGAGATTGTTCCTTATCTTCTACCTCTGTTCACAAGATCTTGTGTGTTTCAGATTTACATACATTCCGTTATGCCTGCACACTGAACACATACACATTCACGTGTTCACTAGGTCACTGCTCAAAGGTGCAGCTGATCTTTCTGTCTATTGATATCTCAGCTTGTCCCCACAAGGTAGTTGGCTCTTAATCGTGATTGATCTGATACCTAGTGAAGCCAAGCTCGGCTCAAGTATTTCTAAGTATTCTTGTTGAAACCGCAGTGCGCTTTGTACATCGTATCATTTCAGTTTGGTTCAGAATATCTTGTTAGGAACATTAGTGTTCCATTAATCCGCAGTTCCTTGACTGACCGGATTGATTTTTAAATTGGGCATTGTTTGTTAAAGGTTTTATTCACCCCCCTCTAGATCCTATTGGCGTACCTAACATGTACTTGTTGGACTGGACTCTGTAGTTAATTTTTTAATTAAAAATATAAATTTATTTCCTATTATTTGAAACCGTTAATTCTGTAGTTATTTCTTGCATTATTTTAAATTTCAATGTACCTCCACACACCGATTAACCCTTCCGAGCCCTCCGGCTCATGGGTGGCGGACCAGGATTCAAATGGTATCGGGTATTTCCCGATATCCAGATCTTGGGTCATTACAGATGGTATCAGAGCATGGTTGTAGATGTACATGAGAATTTGAGATAATTGTAGTGTTCTAGAGTCTATAAGGTCTTGTACGGTCGGCAGCTGGCATAGGGTTTTGTGTTTATTTACCGCATTGCTTCTCACGTGAGAGCTAGAGTGCTGGCAGGGGGCATGGGAAGTAAGATAGAGAGTTACCTTCCCTAGTGGTGGTGGCCCTGGTTGCGCCGAGTTGGGTAGAGTTTTGCCGACAGGTGTGAGCTTGTGTTACAGCATTAGAGATACCAGCGACGAGGTCAGGTGGATGGCGAGAATTGTTAATTGCGAGATGGCCATGAACATACTCCAATGGAGTTAGTGTCATTTTGGCCACCCGAATTTGAGATCTATCCAGCCCTGAGGTTTTGAGGTCATGGTTTGAGGTAGCAGAGCGGATGTCGTGATCAAGAGAGTGCTCGGGTGAGTGGAGGATCTTCTTGGTGATCTGTAGTTGGTCAAGCCTAACTTTTTCGTCATGCTCTGTGGCCTCGGAGATGATGTGTCAGTCCTGATTATTTTTGCAGATTTCGAGGCAGGATTGGGTAGAGATGCCCAAGTGAGTTCTAAGCCCTGCGTGCCTACGTACGAAAGAGGTTGTGCTCGCTTTGGATTTAATTTGGGATAGTATGGCAGTGGCTTAGTTCTAGGCCTAAGTTGTGGAATTAGGGCCATTATGGACCGCACTAGATGTGCCGAATGGGGCAGCAGATGAGATGTGAAGGTTCCGCGGCAGATTCAAGATCAGAAGATAAGCTTTGGCAGATGCCGATCATGGTCCATGTTGTGGTTCTTAGTGTGGTGGTCTGCGTCGCAGTAGCTCAGCAGATGGATATTTTAAGGACCCGAGAATTGAGAATGGACTGGTGTCCGCTAGGGCAGATTAGATGGACTAACGTTATGTGGTTAATGATGTGCCAGCCTTCGAGCCTGGCATCTTTAGTGATTTGTTTACTCCTCGTTAAGTGTTTTGACGTGTTAATGACTCCGGGATTAGAGATAGGCATAGGAAGGGAGCGTATGGCAGCGGCTAGTTCAACTGCTGTGGCAGAGTGTGCCTAGTGATCAACAGAGTCAGTGCTTGAGGCGTGGTGAGTCACTATCTAGCGAGTTGCAATGGTGGTGCCAAGAGATGTTACCAGTGTGGTCCGGCGGGACACTCGACAAGTGATGTTGGAAAAGCTGACCTGGTGGTGGCAGTGATTTTCCTGGTGCTGGAAGGCGAGACTCCCATCATGCTTGAGATTCAAGGTCAGGTCAAGCGTGGAAAACCTTCCGCTTCGTGGAAGGCATAATTGGCGTCCCCTTGGTTGAAGAGAATTGTGTTTTGGTTGAGGTTTGGTGGTCTTGCATCGCGTGTTCAGATTGGTTGGTCTCCTTGAGTATGCCAAGGAATTCGTGCCAGAAGTGTTCTGTGTTTTGGCAGTGCGACTAATCGTGAGAATTTGTGCCCATCTCCTTTAGGCGTGAGGGAGTGTTGGCGCTATCATGGAATGATAAGTGTTTTCCGATGTGTTGTGGATCGGAGCCTGCAGAGTTATAGGAGGATTGCCAGATCAGGGGAAAGTATGTGCTCTGGTTTGAGGTATTTGAGCTTTGCTCACCCTATTTTCTAGAGCCAGCCAACCATGTCGAGATTTGATTGGATGGTGGATGCCGAGTTGCCTATGATGGTTGTGCGCATGGTGCAGAGTGCGTAGAGGAAGCCTAGTGGGCCTATGACCCACAGGTCAAGGATTATGCTGATGGTAGGAATTGGAAAGATTCCAGAGAATTGGTAGAGTGTCAGAGGTTTGACCAATAGAGAGGGTCTCTTCCTCGATATAAGACTACTTTTGGCTATGTGAGCCATCTCAATTGCCTTGCCATCGCTCGAGGCATTGTGGTATGTGGCACCGATAGAATAGAGAGCTGGGGAAATATGATTGCAAGTGTGTCGGATGAGTACCTTGTTCATTCATTGGAAGCGGTGTTAGGTGTTTGGCATGGACCCAGCTGGGGGTCGCTAGGCAATAGCCTGGCAAGGAACGAGGACAGGATGGTTAGAGTCGATAAGCGAGGTGCTCGACTTGTGTTGGAAGTTGTGTCCTCAGGTTGGAATCGTGGTTCAAGAGATGTGATTTCTGAGAGAAGGATTTATGGATCCTAGTTGGTAGCTATGAGTGGCTGGTGAGTCTAGCCGAGTGGTTAGCTATGATAATGCCCGAAAGAGGCCCAGTTGAGTCTGAGTACAAAATGTTGTGAGAAGGACCCAGTTGTGGCAAGGATCTGTGATGTCTGGAGATCTGTGCAGATTGGTTGCGGCGTTGTCAACCAGGTTACTATGGTGGAAGATGGCACTTGGTTATTGTCACGCCCCGAGCGCGGAAGATACCCGGAGATGCGCGACGTGTCTATATCAATCATGTCAATCAAAGTGGTCGTGTATTCGACACAAAGACAGAGATGCGCAAAATAGCAAGATAACCCAATCCTTTATTTCATAATGGATAGACTATTACAAATCCAATACTCTGTTTAATAAAAAGGAAAAGAATACATATTTGACTCAAGAAACTATAGAGAAGACTAGACGACACTTGTAGAAGCTCTATCACTTTCACTCTTGACCATTCCCATCCGATTGACTTCCATCGTCGTCGGACTTACCTGAAAAGTAGAAAGGGACAAACGGAATGAGCGAACGCTCAGTAGGAAATTATATCTCAAGTACTAGCAAGGGGTTTAAGTAATTTCATTTTTATGAATGCAATAAAGCTATGCATGCTCGCATAAAACGACAAGATAGAGAGAATGTAATATCAAGAAAATAAGATGAACTTAGTCATGAACTTCCAACAAGATGACAAGTGTATTCAAGATATTCAAGCAAGTACATTTAACAAATCATGTCAAGAACTTTGGCTATCATGTATCAAGCAAGTAAATTACCCTTTTTCGGGCCACGCATTTCATGTAAAGTCAAGTACGATTCAAGTACAAGATGTGTGTGGAATGTCCAATCAAGCAAGTCAAGTACTCGGTATAATGTCAGATACCTTATCATTTTAACTCCCATGGGCACAAGTACTTTCGGGTGCTCCTCCCAGGACCAGATCGGGCCCTATATGCGCAGGCATTTATCATGTGTTTTGACATCCACTCTTGTTTATAGCCAACATAGAATTTCAATAATCAAGCTTGTAGACACGTATGACAACTTTGATAGAATAGAGTCCAAAATATGACAAAGGACATAGAATGGCGATAATAACGGTATAATCACGATATCGATAAAACTAGGTAGAATATGGTTCCCTTAACTTAGGTACCATGACAAATCAATATGGACATTCTTTATATAGAATTGAGGTCCACATGAACATTAGATCAAGCAAAATACCCTCATTCTTATCATAGAATTGGGGTTTACAAGAACGACATGATATGGCATGATATCATCATCCCATTAAGAATTTCTTATGATATACTCTTTGTATAATCATAAGGGCCGGTATACCATATTTCTTTAGATTGACATGGCAAGGATCGTGTAATAGGTTTTTAGGATACAACCAGCTCAGTCGGCCTTGAGGGAATCCAAGGCTACGAGGAGTCTTACGGAGGTCTCTATGACTAACTCGCTAGTCCAAAGGAACGGAATGTCCAATGGAGAGCTTGTATGTCAATGAGAGTTGAGTGTGATCGGTAAATCAACATGAAAACATGGGACTATACTCACGGAGTGGAGAATAGTGCCAATATATATATATATTATGATATATAAAACCATCGGTTAGCAAATCAGATGAAAATCAGTTTATAGTAAAATAACGACTTAGGTCAAGTCGTTTCTCAAGTAATTAACGCCTAACAGAAGGGCGTTTACATATGGTCCGTTTTGCAGAATTTTCAATAATTCAATAATTTATCTAAAACGCGCCTTGGGAAGGGGCGTTTCTTCAAGAGTTGACGACTACAGTAGCAGGCGTCTCCTTATATATATATTTGACAGAATATCAATAATTTCATGAATTGTATAAAACACGCCTTGGTCAGGGTCGTTTCTTCAAGATATGACGACTACACCAGAAGGCGTCTTATTGTTTACATATTTGACAGAATACAATTAATTTTCAGGAATTATCAAAAACGCGCCCTGGGCAGGGGCGTTACTATTTAATTCTATTTTTCAGAATATATAACTTTCAGGATTTTAACCGATACACGCCCTAGGAAGGGGCGTTACCTTTCAGATTCACGCCCTATGAGGGGGCGTTAATATGTGGAAAACGACTTTGTTCAAGTCGTTAATTCAAGTTCCTTCAGAAACTTTAAGGACAGTAACAATTTCAGTATAACAGAGGAAGGAATGTAATATCGTGACAGTAAAGTTAGCAGGTTGAAGACAGAGGATCATGCATTATTTTATAATCATGATTTCATAGATAATCAATTCTTAAGATGGGTGATTAACGGTTTAAAGAAATTAACGCCTGAGTACGGGGCGTTAAACATGAAATTAACGACCTGGGAAAAGGCGTTTCATGTGAATTAGCGCCCTTGACAGGGGCGTCTCTTTCAAAATATTGCAGAAAACGCATGGAAGCTATAATAACTGTATGCATGACATGCTTATATATATATATCTTGCATTAATTTCATTTGGGCTACAATAACTTGAGAAAACCTACCTTTAAGAGTTGATTTGGAGATGACCGTGAGGGGTTTTTTTTGGCTAGCAGAAGATGATGGCTTTGATGAAGAGGCTTCTACAACAGCTTTCCTATGAGAGAAGAAACTGTATCAGTTTCTTTGAAATCTGATCATCACGTCAAAAGTGAAGAAAAGATCTTTACCAGCTCTCAACGTACTGCCACCGAGCTCCCTTAACCTGTATAGAGAAGAAGATGAAGAATTGTTAATTCTTCATGCAACTGAAGCAGAGAACAAAAAGGGAAATTAAGAAGAACGGTTTGTTCTTCACGTACCTCTGCAGTCGGAGGTATCAAATAGGTTTAGGGTTGTTCGATCAAGGCTTATTTATAAGATTTTGGAAATCCTATTAGGGTTAGTGATTGTGTGGAAGTAATGCTTCCCTAATAGAGTCCTTACCCTAGTAGACACTTACTGGATCAGGTTGATCCTTCCCCTGATAAGCTCTGGGTCGAACGGGTCCGAATGGAATTAACGCCTTAGGTAAAGGCGTCGATTCTTTAATTAACGACCTAGTTCAGGTCGTTTCTTAAGAAACGTCTTGGATAAGGGCGTTCCTTGTTTTTGAAACACGCCCCATATATGGGCGTTTCTTTTACTTGCCTATTTGGTCGTGAGAGTTGACGACCGCACGTGTGGGCATCCTTTCTTTAGTCACGCCTTTGATAGAGGCGTTTATTTATAAATTAACGCCTTAATAAGAGGCGTTATTTTTAATTTGTTTTATTTCGTCCAATTAACCCTATTCCTTTTATATATTACTTCTGTAATATATATGTTTTAATTTATTTCAATTATTCATTTATTAGGGTTGCTACACCCTCCCCCACTTAAAAAGAATTTGGTCCCCAAATTCAATATATATATAATTATACATGTGGAGAGCGTAGAATATATACCTCTTAGAATAACTCGGGAAATCGTTTCTTCATAGATTCTTCGGTCTCCCATGTCGCTTCGCGTTCGGGATTCTTATTCCATTGCACCTTGAGCATGGGAATAACCTTATTCCTTAGAGCTCGTATTTCTCGATCCAAGATCTTCATAGGCTTCTGTTCATATGTGAGATCTTTCTGGATCACCAGATCTCCATGTTCAATAATATGAGACGGATCGTGCACATACTTCTTCAACATAGATATGTGAAATACAATGTGTACCTCGGACAACTGAGGAGGCAACGCGATGCGATAAGCAACCTCGCCAACTCTTTCGAGTACCTCAAATGGTCCGATGAATCTTGGCGTAAGCTTGCCCTTAACACCAAATCTTCGTATGCCACGTCCAAGGGATATTTTAAGAAATACATGATCTCCAACCTGGAATTCAAGATCTCTTCTCCTGGTATCAGCATAAGTCTTTTACCTTGTCTGAGCAACTTGTAATCTTTCTCTGATTACCTGTATCTTCTCAGTTGTATCCCTTACCATGTCTGGACCTAATAGTTGTCTCTCTCCAACTTCGTTCCAACATATGGGAGATCGGCAACTCCTTCCGTATAAGGCTTCGAAAGGTGCCATTTGGATACTAGCTTGGTAGCTATTATTATATGCAAATTCAACTAAAGGTAAGTGGTCATGCTAGCTTCCTCCAAAGTCAATAATGCATGCTCTCAGTATATCTTCAACAACTTGATTAGTTCGCTCGGTCTGACCATCCGTTTGTGGGTGAAGAGCAGTACTAAAGTTGAGCCTTGTTCCCAACGAATGTTGTAATCCCTTCCAAAAATGAGAAGTAAAACGGGGATCTCTATCAGACACGATTGAGACAGGAATTCCATGTATCCTGACTATTTCTTTGATGTATAGTGCAGCTAGCACATCAATTGACCATCGGCTTTTGATTGGCAAGAAATGTGCCGATTTAGTCAATCGGTCAATGATAACCCAGATTCCATCATGTCCTCCTTTAGATTTAGAGAAACCCATGATGAAGTCCATACCAATATCCTCCCATTTCCACTTAGGAATATCTAGAGGATGTAGTTTTCCCGCAGGCTTTTGGTGTTCCGCCTTGACCTATTGGCATGTGAGACAGCGTGATACATAGTCCGCTATTTCTCTTTTCATATTAGGCCACCAAAAGTTCCTCTTTACATCTTGGTACATTTTGGTTGATCCTGGATGAATAGTGTACCTTGTTCGGTGAGCTTCATCTAAGATCTTCTTCTTTAATTCCGGACAATCGGGTATACAAGTTCTATCTTTGAACGATAATCTTCCATCAGAAGTTAGTTGAAAATCAGATTGTCCTTCTAATCTGCCTTTGATTCCTACTAATATAGGATCATCATCCTGAAGTGTTTGTATCTCAGATAACAAATCTGACTGTATGCTTACATGAGATAGTGTGACAAATTTGGATTCCGTGTCCAAGCTTATATTGAGCTCGGAGAATTGTTCAAGTAACTTCCATTCTTGCATCATACAATTTGCTATCATTGCTCTCGGCTTTCGACTAAGGGCGTCAGCAACATAATTACCCTTTCCGGGATGGTATTGTATATTGAAGTCGAAGTCCTTGAGATATTCTAGCCAGCGTCTTTGTCTCATGTTCAGCTCCTTTTGTGAAAATAGATATTTGAGACTTTTGTGATCGGAGTATACAGTAAACTGTGCTCCATATAAGTAGTGTCTCCATATCTTTAGGGCAAATACTACCGCGGCCAGTTCTAAGTCATGGACGGGGTAATTCTCCTCATGCTTCTTCAGCTGACGTGAAGAGTATGCTATGACCTTTCCTTGTTGCATTAGAACACATCCGAGGCCAATGCCAGAAGCATCAGTGTAGACCTCGAATTTCTCTCCTTCAATTGGTAGGGCTAAGACCGGAGCTGTAGTGAGATGATCCTTGAGAGTTTGGAAACTGCTTTCACATTCCTCACTCCATTCATATCGGATCTCCTTACGAGTTAACCTTGTAAGGGGCACGGCGATCTTAGAGAAATCTTTGATGAATCGCCGATAATAGCCTGCAAGACCTAAGAAACTTCTGATCTCGCTTGCATTAGTGGGTCTTTCCCAGTTTCTCACAGCTTCAACTTTTGACGGATCTACAGATAATCCGTCCTTTGATATGACATGCCCGAGAAAAGCCACTTCTTCAAGCCAGAACTCGCATTTGCTGAGTTTAGCATATAATTGATTTGTCCTCAAGACTTGCAATGCAATCCTCAAATGCTCTTCATGTTCTTCCTTAGTCTTAGAATATATCAATATATCATCAATGAAGACTACTATGAATTGATCCAAGTAAGGCCTGAATATGCTATTCATTAACTGCATAAAGGCAGTAGGGGCATTTGTTAGTCCAAAAGGCATAACAACAAATTCATAATGGCCATACCTGCTTCTGAATGCGGTCTTGTGAATGTCATTATCCTTGATTCTTAATTGATGATATCCCGACCTGAGATCAATCTTGGAGAAATATTTGGATCCTGAAATCTGATCAAATAACTCATCGATTCTCGGCAGTGGATACTTGTTCTTGATAGTAAGATGATTCAACTGTCGATAGTCGATACACAATCTCATGGATCCATCCTTCTTCTTTACAAATAAGACTGGTGCTCCCCACGGGGAAGTACTTGGTCTAACAAACCCTTTTTGAATCAATTCCATCAATTGCTTCTTCAATTCTTTTAGTTCTGCAGGGGACATTCTATAGGGTGCCTTTGAAACAGGACCAGCACCAGGGACTAAGTCAATGGTGAAGGCTACATCTCTTTGAGGGGGTAATCCCGGCAAATCTTCCGGAAATACGTCTGGAAATTCTCGCACTACCTGAATGTCCTCTATCTTGGTTTCTTTAGCTTCTTTAATAGTGACAAAAGTAAGGAAGGATACACATCCTTTCTTGACGAGCTTGCTTGCTCGAAGAGCCGAAATAAGAGGGGATTTGCTTCGACTCTTAGGACTAGTATAAGTCAGTTCCGAAAATTCCTTGAAAACAATCTTGCTATCACGGCAATCAACCATTGCCTGGTATTTGGATAACCAATCTGCTCCTAGTATAACATCATACTCTTTTAGATCTAAGCAGATAAGATCAATAGGAAAATTCTTTCCTCGAACCAATACCTCACAGTTTTGGTAATGATGTGTGATATCCGTCTCGTTTCCGAGAGGAGTAGACAATATTAACTTCATCCATTCTGGTTCTAGAGGTAATGGGTCAGCAAACTTCTTGGAAATAATGGAATGCGATGCACCCGTATCAAATAAGACATGTGCATATTTGGAACAAATTTTTAATGTACCTTCCACCAATCCGCCTTCTTCTTCTGGTTCGGTCTCTTGGATTGCATGAAGACGCGCGTTCCTTGTCACTGGGCGTTTACCCTCACCGTCTTGGTTATTCATTAATGGACAATCGGGAATCCGATGTTCACGACTCCCACAACGGAGACATGCTCCTAATTTCCTCCAGCATTCTTCTGTTTTGTGACCAGCCTTGTCACAATGCTTGCATACTACGTTTGAAGGTGTAGTGGTGATAGAGAAAGGCTTGGATTTCTTGAACTTCTGATCTTGAGAGGAAGAACCTCCATTATTGGGCCTCTTCTTAAAGTTGGGTTTAAAAGAACCCGAACTTGTGACTTGCTCCTTTTTGTCTTTCCCACGGATCCTATCAGATAGTTCCGTGGCATCTTCAAGCAACTGAGCTCGGCGCACTATTTCAGTATAAACTTGAATATCCATAGGCGCCAGTTGAGTAATGTAGTGGGGCCTAAGCCCATTAAGAAATCTACGGGCTTTCATCTTTTCCGTGCTAATTAAATGCTTAGCATATCTAGACAGTCTAGAGAACTGTGCTTCATAATCAGCCACCGATAAAGATCTTTGCTTTAATGCGGCGAATTCGGCGGCCTTCTTTTCCTGGACCCTATCAGAGAAATATTTGGCGTTGAAATATTCAACGAATTCTCCCCATGTAACTTGAGTTGGGTCAATTGTAGCTTCAATCGACTCCCACCAGCATCTAGCATCCTTTTCTAACTGGAAAGTAGCTAATAAGACTTTGTCCTGATCCGTGCATTGCATAACACGGAATATACGTTCAATCTCCCGAACCCAATGCTCGGCATCGTCTGGATCGGTCGATCCCATGAACTTCGGGGGATTCATATTCTTGAATGCTTGGTGTAAGCTTCCAGCTCGTGGAGCACCACCTTGTGCTACCTGTTGTAGCACTTGGGTCATCCCTTGAAGGGTACGCTGCATGTTGCGCCATTGAGCACGTTCGGCAGCCATTATCCTACAATTACAATAGCTATGTTAGTATTATATCACTATGATCTTATAAAGGACTCATTGATCATTTAACCCTTGGTTCTACCCACTCTCACTTGGTTAAAGGTTTTGAAACCTATCCTTGGACTTGGGTTTCCTAGGAATTGAATACCTTAGGCTCTGATACCACAAAGACTGTCACGCCCCGAGCGCGGAAGATACCCGGAGATGCGCGACGTGTCTATATCAATCATGTCAATCAGAGTGGTCGTGTATTCGACACAAAGACAGAGATGCGCAAAATAGCAAGATAACCCAATCCTTTATTTCATAATGGATAGACTATTACAAATCCAATACTCTGTTTAATAAAAAAGAAAAGAATACATATTTGACTCAAGAAACTATAGAGAAGACTAGACGACACTTGTAGAAGCTCTATCACTTTCACTCTTGACCATTCCCATCCGATTGACTTCCATCGTCGTCGGACTTACCTGAAAAGTAGAAATGGACAAACGGAATGAGCGAACGCTCAGTAGGAAATTATATCTCAAGTACTAGCAAGGGGTTTAAGTAATTACATTTTTATGAATGCAATAAAGCTATGCATGCTCGCATAAAACGACAAGATAGAGATAATGTAATATCAAGAAAATAAGATGAACTTAGTCATGAACTTCCAACAAGATGACAAGTGTATTCAAGATATTCAAGCAAGTACATTTAACAAATCATGTCAAGAACTTTGGCTATCATGTATCAAGCAAGTAAATTACCTTTTTTCGGGCCACGCATTTCATGTAAAGTCAAGTACGATTCAAGTACAAGATGTGTGTGGAATGTCCAATCAAGCAAGTCAAGTACTCGGTATAATGCCAGATACCTTATCATTTTAACTCCCATGGGCACAAGTGCTTTCGGGTGCTCCTCCCAGGACCAGATCGGGCCCTATATACGCAGGCATTTATCATGTGTTTTGACATCCACTCTTGTTTATAGCCAACATAGAATTTCAATAATCAAACTTGTAGACACGTATGACAACTTTGATAGAATAGAGTCCAAAATATGACAAAGGACATAGAATGGCGATAATAACGGTATAATCACGATATCGATAAAACTAGGTAGAATATGGTTCCCTTAACTTAGGTACCATGACAAATCAATATGGACATTCTTTATATAGAATTGAGGTCCACATGAACATTAGATCAAGCAAAATACCCTCATTCTTATCATAGAATTGGGGTTTACAAGAACGACATGATATGGCATGATATCATCATCCCATTAAGAATTTCTTATGATATACTCTTTGTATAATCATAAGGGCCGGTATACCATGTTTCTTTAGATTGACATGGCAAGGATCGTGTAATGGGTTTTTATGGTACAACCAGCTCAGTCGGCCTTGAGGGAATCCAAGGCTACGAGGAGTCTTACGGAGGTCTCTATGACTAACTCGCTAGTCCAAAGGAACGGAATGTCCAATGGAGAGCTTGTATGTCAATGAGAGTTGAGTGTGATCGGTAAATCAACATGAAAACATGGGACTATACTCACGGAGTGGAGAATAGTGCCGATATATATATATATTATGATATATAAAACCATCGGTTAGCAAATCAGATGAAAATCAGTTTATAGTAAAATAACGACTTAGGTCAAGTCGTTTCTCAAGTAATTAACGCCTAACAGAAGGGCGTTTACATATGGTCCGTTTTGCAGAATTTTCAATAATTTAATATTTATCTAAAACGCGCCTTGGGAAGGGGCGTTTCTTCAAGAGTTGACGACTACAGTAGCAGGCGTCTCCTTATATATATATTTGACAGAATATCAATAATTTCATGAATTGTATAAAACACGCCTTGGTCAGGGTCGTTTCTTCAAGATATGACGACTACACCAGAAGGCGTCTTATTGTTTACATATTTGACAGAATACAATTAATTTTCAGGAATTATCAAAAACGCGCCCTGGGCAGGGGCGTTACTATTTAATTCTATTTTTCAGAATATATAACTTTCAGGATTTTAACCGATACACGCCCTAGGAAGGGGCGTTACCTTTCAGATTCACGCCCTATGAGGGGGCGTTAATATGTGGAAAACGACTTTGTCCAAGTCGTTAATTCAAGTTCCTTCAGAAACTTTAAGGACAGTAACAATTTCAGTATAACAGAGGAAGGAATGTAATATCGTGACAGTAAAGTTAGCAGGTTGAAGACAGAGGATCATGCATTATTTTATAATCATGATTTCATAGATAATCAATTCTTAAGATGGGTGATTAACGGTTTAAAGAAATTAACGCCTGAGTACGGGGCGTTAAACATGAAATTAACGACCTGGGAAAAGGCGTTTCATGTGAATTAGCGCCCTTGATAGGGGCGTCTCTTTCAAAATATTGCAGAAAACGCATGGAAACTATAATAACTGTATGCATGACATGCTTATATATATATATCTTGCATTAATTTCATTTGGGCTACAATAACTTGAGAAAACCTACCTTTAAGAGTTGATTTGGAGATGACCGTGAGGGGTTTTTTTTGGCTAGCAGAAGATGATGGCTTTGATGAAGAGGCTTCTACAACAGCTTTCCTATGAGAGAAGAAACTGTATCAGTTTCTTTGAAATCTGATCATCACGTCAAAAGTGAAGAAAAGATCTTTACCAGCTCTCAACGTACTGCCACCGAGCTCCCTTAACCTGTATAGAGAAGAAGATGAAGAATTGTTAATTCTTCATGCAACTGAAGCAGAGAACAAAAAGGGAAATTAAGAAGAACGGTTTGTTCTTCACGTACCTCTGCAGTCGGAGGTATCAAATAGGTTTAGGGTTGTTCGATCAAGGCTTATTTATAAGATTTTGGAAATCCTATTAGGGTTAGTGATTGTGTGGAAGTAATGCTTCCCTAATAGAGTCCTTACCCTAGTAGACACTTACTGGATCAGGTTGATCCTTCCCCTGATAAGCTCTGGGTCGAACGGGTCCGAATGGAATTAACGCCTTAGGTAAAGGCGTCGATTCTTTAATTAACGACCTAGTTCAGGTCGTTTCTTAAGAAACGTCTTGGATAAGGGCGTTCCTTGTTTTTGAAACACGCCCCATATATGGGCGTTTCTTTTACTTGCCTATTTGGTCGTGAGAGTTGACGACCGCACGTGTGGGCGTCCTTTCTTTAGTCACGCCTTTGATAGAGGCGTTTATTTATAAATTAACGCCTTAATAAGAGGCGTTATTTTTAATTTGTTTTATTTCGTCCAATTAACCCTATTCCTTTTATATATTACTTCTGTAATATATATGTTTTAATTTATTTCAATTATTCATTTATTAGGGTTGCTACAGTTATCATGGAGATGGGTGTCGTGGATTGTAAGAGATCATGTCTTGTGGCTCTGTGGCGAGAGCAGAGCCTGGATTGGCAGGTGCCCATTTGGAATAATTAAGACGAAGGATTCAATGAGACTATATAATGGATGATGCCCGAGTACGGAGATCCCCAGGAGGGACATTGTTGAATGGGAGCCTTGGTCTTGTGGCCAGCATGGGAGGAGTTCCATGTAAGTCTGAGTCTAGAGATAATGTGGACCGAAGATTGTGGAATATTGTCGGTTAGTTTTGTCGTACTCCCCTGAGAGGGTAGAGTTGACGTGAAGATGATAATCGAATGCAGTGTCTGAGTGAGGATCTACTCGAGAAGTGATAACGGTCAGTATTAGAGTCAACAGATGGCTCGTCAAGATTTAGAATGAGCTTATTCAGCCTGGTGAAGGATCATGTAAGAGGATAACTTGAGCAAGTAAGAATTTCCTGTTGACGAGTAACTTTTGGTTGGCGGATGAATTTTTACAGTCAGAAGATGCCTGTTAAGGTGTATCGAGAATGGTGAGAGCCGTGTGTAGGTGAGGCCTTGGGTGGCAGATCATAATATGCTTTTTCCCCGGATTGGATCTGGATTTACAGGAGGCTTATAGTGGGACCAGAGTTAATCCAGTGGTGTTATTAGCATTCGGCTTGCAAGATATGAGAGTGTTTGTGGCCTGAAGTCGACGAAATTATGGCAGTCAATCGAGGTAATTGCGTGAGCTGGTCAAGGCTCAGCACTGGTTGTCCCTTGTGAAGGGTGTGAGGTCGGTCAGCAGGACAAGAAGCTGATGTTTGGTTGATCCGCCGAGCAGGGATTTTATCGATGGTAGATTTTTGTGACGCGGGTTTCGTATCCATGATATGTTCGATGGTGGCAGCAATGGCATGGTTGGAGTTCTGTTGTAGCTGAGGTGGTGCCAGACTTATATTCTTGGTCTACTATGCTCGCTCTGAGAATTGGTGTGTTTTGGGATATGGAGCGGGATGATTTTATTCGTGGTCATAGTCTGGTTGTGTCCCTCAGGAAAGGCAGTTTCGTGAGAACTGAGATCTTAGTGTAGACACGCCAAAATTGATATCACTTTGAGTACATCTCCTATCGCATCATAATGCCTCAAGTTGACCCTCAAATTGACTTATTTGAGTGGGTTTCCTCACTTTTCATTATTATTCAACTTTCCCCTATTTTCCCCTATTTTTCCTGATTTTTAAAAGATTTTTCTCCAAATTTTCAGGGCCTTTTGAATTAGAGTCAAACCTAGTGGACGCCAATTCTTTGAATTAACGTCAGCATCTCAGACGTCAATTCTTTTCTTCATCAAATTGCCCAATTAACGCCTTCCTGGAGGGGCGCCAATTTTAAAATCCGCGTCTGCGACCATAGACGCGACTTTCTCCGTTATTAATTTATGCCTAAATTCGTATTTATTTTGAATTAACGCCTTTCTAGAAAGGCGCCAATTCTTAAATTGGCGTCAAGATTTGTCGACGCGATTTCTTTTTTATCCTCCATTTGTGCCAAATTCCTATTATTTTTTAATTTACGTCTTTCGAGAAAGATGTTACTTTTAAAATTGGTGTCCATGTGCATAGACACGTATTCCCTTTCCATATGTTGAGCTGTTAACTCCAACCAAAATTCGTATAAATTCTTAATTCACGTCAATCCATGTGGACGTGAATTCTTTTTCTAAATTTTGGTAATTTCTAGCTTTCCATAAAAAATGTTGAATTGGCATCTACCTAGTTGACGTTTATTTAAATTAGCTTCCACCACACTGGACGCAAATTCCCTTTCTATATTTTAAGCTTCTAATTTCTACCAAAATTCCTATTAATTCCTAATCCACGTCAGCTTCCTTGGACGTGAATTCATTTCCAATTTTGGTAAATTCTAAAACTTTCCATAATTAAATTTGAATTGACGTCTTCTTTGCCGACGCCAATTCTTACAGAATTCCAATTTCGAAACTGGCTCTTCCCTTCCTCATTTTAACCTCCTTTTCCACTTGGGAAAGGGTCCCTATGGCTTTCTAAGCTTGTGAGGACACTTGAAAGATAGATATCTCTCTCCAAGTCCCATTAAAACATGGTTTTTTATTTTTAAGAGAATTAAACCTCCGAATTTTTACTCTATAAATAGGACCCCCCCTCTCCCATGTGTTTAAGGTTGAAATTCATTGATCTTAAGGAAACTCTGCTGGAAGGAGGAGCTAAGGAGGGAGAAGGAGTCTCCCCTAAAGCTCGAGCTACATCCTTGGAGCACCTTCTTCCCTTGGAGAATATTGAAGATTTGAAGCCCCTTCCTTGGAGAAAAATCAATGAGCCTATCATCTCCCCTTTTATCTTTTTCTTTCTTTTATGCATTAATTAGTTTGCATGCATCATATTCCCTCTTCCTTTATTTTCATTCTCATCTCAATTCTATTGAGATTCTCCTATTGTGCAACACTTGCACACCTCCCTTCTCATTACATCATATTTGTACCTACCCTTCGCATAGGGGTTTTAAAGGCCAAACATCAACAAGGTGTGTTATTTGCCGTGCTTTCATGTTTATTTATATTAGGAATTTGATGCTACACACTTTATATTTCTAATCATATTTCTTGGTTGGTTGTTTATTTATTTTACAAGGGTAATCTCAAAGAAAAGCTCTCTTCATCGGATGGCCGATTGGAAGAGAAGGTAGCACTCACATCTCCCCCGCTCCTTTTTAAAGGTATTTATCGCGATCACCTCCTTTTATCTATTGTTATATTCCTTTGAGGCCCGCACGTCTCTGGCGATCACAACCTCCTTATTAGCATCTAGCATGCTCCCTTTTCCCCTTCTTTTATTACACATCATTAATTCATTCATTAATATTTTTCTTTCAAAAATATTGTGGATTTTTCCATAATCTACACTTAGTTGGAGCTCTGCAGCGTGGCCAGCTGGATAAGTTGTTCTTCCCCTGTGAGATGGAGGTTGCTTCAAAATTTGAGGATGAAATTTTTGTAAGGAGGGGAGAACTGTAACACCCAGAATTTTTCGGATCAGAATCCGTGGGTTTCGGAGCGCTTTTGTGGGTCCCGGATCAAGTTCTGTGATTAAATTAGATTTTTGGCCATCGAGCCTTCGGATCCCTATGTAGGGTGAACAATTATGTTTTCGAGCTCCGAGACCTTGCAGGTGCATTGTGCATTTTTTGAAGATCATGGGGATGCTTTTTTTCCATTTTTCAATTTTTTTTAATTTTTAAACCCCAATTATTTTCATATAAATATGACCCTTTCACCCCCGTCTCCCTCAATCTCTCATTTCTCTCCCTCTCTCCTCTCGGTTCTCTCAATCTCTCCCTCTCTCTCCGACGGCCGACAGAGCTTGAGCGGGGTGAGGTGGGGAGACACGTGGGGCGACGAGGGGTGAGGATGGAGCGAGGAACGGGGCGATGGCGCAGTAAAGCCCATTCGCGGATTCGTGATGCCGGTGGCGATTCGTGGCGTGATTTCACATGGAATCGGCATCCTCAGCGCATGAAATCATCGGTGGAGGTAGGGGGACGGATCCCTAGTCCCTGCATTCCCTTTTCCCATGGTTTATAGGCCGGGGTAAGGCTGAGAGTGGGCTTCATTCCATGTCGGGGTTAAAATGCTTGATTTTTAGGTGAGCGACGGATTCGTCGTTTCAATCATGTTTTTTGGGTTTGAATGGTGCCTTTCGATAGTTTGGAGGTTGGGAAGAGTTTCCCAATGTTTTCCCCCACATTTGGAGTGAGTGGGGTGTGGTTTAGGGCCCCTCGAATGGGGTTTCATTGGAGCGTCGTCGGAATCGATCGACCGATTGGGCAAATCGGTTGACCAATAGGCCATTCACCATGAAGAGTAGTCTGCCGGAATTGGTCGACCAAAATTGACCATTGGTTGACCGATCCAGTGGATTTGTCTGTTGGGTCCCTTAGTGCAAACGTAATCAAGAGGGGGGTGAATTGATTTTGCCCTATTTAAAAATTAACTAAATGAGCTTCAGAATGAGCGCACAGCGGAATCTTAACAAGCTATAAATCATTCTGAATTGAATTCAAGCTCAACAATAAGATGGCATTCAATAATTAACCTGTGAATGGAGGTAGATGAAATGGAACAATCGCACAGGCAAACCACACAACAGCACAACGATTTTTAAGGTGGTTTGGGACCACAAATGGCTCCCTACGTCCACCCCTCACCAAAACCAGGTGAGGCTTACTATGCTGCAAATGCAGCAACACACATGGGGACAAGTCCCCAACCACACGCTGATACACAGCTTAACCGGGGATGAACCCCACACACACACACGCTGATTCACTGCTTCACACACACTCTCTGCTAAACCACAGCAACCCAGACACACTCGAATGTTCACACTGCATAGTCCGACCACACAGTTCAAGTATTTCAGTTAATACAAATATCCTCTATCAAGTCAAGTTCAAATAACGCATGATTTCCATATCAAACAATAGAAAATTCAGCAAGTATGATTCCCCCTTTAGAAAGCTCCGCCCGATGCTCCAATGGCCACGAGGATGACCGGACGACAACCCTTGATGTAGATCGACCCTTGAACACAATCCAGAAGGGACGGAGACGTTTGAGTTTGATGTAGATGTCCTCTTGGAAGCAGGGGGTGAGCTCTCCTCTTCTTCCTCTTTCCTTCTTCCTCTACAAGCCTTTTCTCTCTTTCCCTTGATGCACTTGGATCCCGTTCGATCAAAACTCTCCAAATTCGCAGTAGGAGATTATATTGGAGATATGAGTGCCAAAAGACCTCTATACCCCTTCTAGGACCATCGTTAAACCTTCTCACATGTTAGGGAATGAGTTAGGGGCATTTTAGACATTTTACTTGGCCTAGAGGAGGTCCCACGTGCGAGCCACATCAGATTCGATCGAGCATGCGAACAGGGGAACAAACTCGATCGACCGGTCGTTTACTTCAGTCAACCGGTCCGTGAACCAGAACAGATCAAAATTACCCAGTTCTAGGAAATCCGGTCGACCGAACCTGTGTCGTCGGTCGATCGATCAGCCCTTTTCATGAGTCCTGTCGACCTGATCAATGTCTGCCTTGTCGACTGGACTGTGCACCCATTTTGGGTGGGAAGAGTCCTGTCGACCGGCCCTTCAATCTTGTCAACCGGACTGAGATCATGTTGACCTGGACTAAGGTCATGTCGACATACACACCTAAAAAAGCACACAATTGAACTCAAATTAGTGTATATTTAATCTACTAAGTCCAACATACCGTAGATTATATTCCTTCACATCTTTGGCACTTTTTAGACCTGTTAATCACTTAGAGAATTGTCAATCATGAATTTGTTTAATCAAGCACAAAGAAGGGTAAGAGCTTATTTATTCCTTTTTCAAACTCAATAATGTTGACACCCATTTTTTGCCTATGAGTTGGGTCATTCCCCTTGCCACCATTTGTTGATGCCTTGAGTTATCCATTACAAATTGGACTATTTCCAGGCACGTCTTTGGGCTTATTTTATGGGTATTTTCCTCCCTGGCTAGGTCTACCCTCGAATTCGGGCTTAATTGGCCTTCATTTCGCTTGGTTTTGGTGTAAATGGGATTTTTTATCCCATTTTATTAATTTCAAACGTCCAGGTGGTATGCGGTCTAGCGATGGGCCATTCAGTGGTTGGGCTGTCTATTTGGAACTGTTTAAAAGCTCATAACAATTTATTGGATAGTTATTTGATTTTTTGAATTTCCACCGACAAGCCTTTACACGGTCAGAGTTCAGCCATTTACTGCCATTGAACGGCGTGTCTTTAGACCGTTCATATCCCAGAGCCCTAAACAAGTGGGTTTTTTAGATAATTATTTATTTATCCTATTTTTCTGGATTTATCACCGCCACGTTTTACACGGCCTATCATTAGACCGTTCCATCATTGAGTGGTCTATCGTTAGACCGTCCTATCCGAAAGAGTCTAGCGCCGTGATAGCCAGTCAGTTCGGTGAATAATTGGATAATTTTCTATTTTATTTGTTTATCACCGACAGCATTAGATGGTCTAGCAATGGACCGTGTACATGACTGAGCGGCCTATCGCGCGACCGTGTAAAGGCTCGAGATCTGTGGATTGTTTGGTTTTTCTCTCTCCATCCGTAGTTAAACCCCTAATTTGTCTCACCCATTTCTCCACCGTTTCTCAACCAAATGGGATGCCATTTGATCCTGGTGGAAGATTAGAGTATTATATACGGATTTTGTTTAATAATCTCGGATTGATATCCATTGGAAAACCCAATTTCGGGGCTGGACTTTCAGGGGTCTATAAATAGACCCCCTAGTCCAGGCTTGAAGGGGGGGAGATCCAACGTCGACGTCGAAGCTCTGCCGAATTTATGAGCGAGCTGTAGCAAGAGAGGGAGGCTTTCTACGTCCCTTTTGAGCCTCCGGTCAAGGGAGTAGTCACTTTCTTTGTGTTTTAGTCTAGGTGTTTAACCATTTTTCCATTCATTGCATGCTCTTTTCATCATCTTTTCATCCACGTTTTGCACCTGCCATCTTCATCTTATACCCTTCCCATTTGTTTTTGTGCCCTATAAGGGTTTAAAAACCACCCCAGGTATCGCCCATTCCATGCCATTATGTCGATCTTCCATTCTATTTTATAGTTGCTGCACATTCCAGGGCTAATTTGGGTGTTATTTCCTTGTCCTCTACATTGTTTTGCAGGTCAGCATCAGCACAGCACGAGGCCCATCCCCTCTGGCCGGCCGGAAGGGGTGGAGGATCAAGTGCTACAACTTGGAGTCTGGCGATTTTGAACGGTCTTCTTCCGTCCGTCTGCAGATCAGAGCGGTTCTCCACGAGCCGTCTGATCCTGTGAGCGGCCGTCCATGAACCGTTTTGGAGCCAGTCCAGCCTTCGTCCTGCTTCTCTCTCCAGCGCTATGAACGGCCTATCGAGCGGCCATGCCATCCATTGAGCGATTCGCCCTGGACCATGTACTACTGCCAGCGCTGCACTTCAGGCGAGTGTCTTCTCCCTTTCCAAGGTGCGTAGTACTCTTCGGTACCCTATGTCTTGGTGGCGATCACGATCACACACACACCTCTCCACACTTTTCTTTCCTTTATTTTTGCTTGCTTTTATATCTTGACTTAGAAAGGTAAGAGAAAGAAGAAGAGGGGGGAACATGTCAACATCCCATTTTTTGGCGATCACGGTGGGACACTTGGTGCCCATCGTGCTGTTGTTTTGCTGATATGTGTTTTTATGCTTGGTTAGGGTTTTTTCTAAGTTGTTGCAGGTTGCTATCTCGTCCACGGTGCGTTTCTGTTCCTAGAGGTGTACGCGGTTCTCCCAGGGCCGCTCGGCTCTCCCTACGATTGGACGATAGGCCGTGCTGTCCCGGTCTCAGGTGCGTTCCTATTTGATTTCTTTTACGTTGCCATTGATTGCGCGGACTTCTTCTGGCCGCTCCGAAGTTTCCACGGTCTCCCAATAGACCATCCATTTCTATCTCACGAGTGTTTGGATTTCTGTGAGCCTGCTTAGATTCAGCGGTCCTTGCTGGACCGTTCACTGGTATCCACGGTCTGTCCGAAGGCCATGCACGTCTGCTGGCTCAGGTACGTTACTGTTCTTCATACGCTTGTGGCTTTACTGATTCTCTGCGGTCTGTTTAGGGCCATTCCACATTCTACACGATCTGTCGATAGACCGTCCAGTCTTCTCAGGTACGTGCTGGTCTTAATTATTTCAGTTCACCTTGGTTCTGTGATTTTATTATTTTTTTACTACTCCCTGCTATTGCATGGTCCTGCCCTGGACCGTCTACCTCCTTAAGTGGTCTACCATCAGACCGTGTGTTAGTGCTACAGTGCACCCATGATCACCATTTTGACTATTATTTCACATTATTTCATGTTAGTTTGGGTGCTGTTTTGATCTCCCTTGATTGTCATTTGATTTTGCGTGATTATTGTCATACTTGTCACAATTGATTGATCATTGCTTGTTAGATTTAGGTTAGATCTTGCATGCACTCCGGTGCGCATACGACCATACTTATATTCCATATTAGCTGCATTCCTACCTTGGTAGGGGATCCTCTCGTCTCCATATTCCTTGGAGCCGACTAGGTGACCTTACCCGGGACCTCCGTAAGCCCCCGTGAGCCGTGGATTCCCACACGGACGCCACCCTTGTTAGGCACCTTTGTGGTTGTGAGAATTATCATTTTAATTAATCCACTAAGGTTCTAAAAGGGAGAAGTTATAAAATTTGCCGTGCATCATTTAAACTTGGTTGTTCAGTTGATTGCCTCTTCTCTCCTCCCTTTCTGTGTGCATGTGGTTGATAATTTATGTTTGGGATCTCATTAGGGGTTGCTCTTTTCTATGTTAGAGTGTCTGTTGCATGTGGAGTTACTTTACTCCCATAAGGTCGTCCCCAAGGGGCAATTCCCATTTCTTTTCCTACTTCAATCCCTTGTTTGATTCCCCTCCCACCATGTCTTCTTATGATTTCTCTCAGGCCCGTGAGGATTCCCTTCCTCAGGGATTGTTAGAAGATCCTCCAGGGTCGCGCATGTGTAGGGAAGAGATGGGTCCGCCCCTCCTCTCCCATCTATTATTATCGAGGGCGCTCAACCCTCTCTTTCTGATTCCTCCTCTCAAAACTCGGCCAATCAAATCCTTCATATGATGGCCCAGCTAGATCCAACTCAGCTTCACCTCCTTCGCCAGGCTTTGTAGGGGCAAGATGCCCCATCTTCTGTTTCTTCTCATGGCGTGTCCGCTGCCGCCACGTCTTCTCGAGTTGTTGGGTTAGGGGCTGCTTCTGCTACGCCCATTGATCTTACTCTCGTCAATCCCCGGACTCTCCGATTTCCTACCATGGAAGTGGGCCAAGCTTCTAGCTCAGCCCATCAGGCTTTTGACAAGGGGAAGACCCATATCCCCTTGTCGTCTTATTCTGATCCTTACACCACCATCTCTCCAGCGCCGCAGGCTCTTGTGGCCCCGGCTGATTTTTTTCATCTTCAAGCAGGGGCCGCCCAGCTTGCTCATGCAGATATGGGCCCTTCCTTGACCCATTATCCTTCTTACGGGCTTCCCTCTCCATCAATCTACTCATCAGCTCCATATACTAGTTCTGTTCTTCCTACTTTGTCTCCTCCTTCCTGGGAACGGGAACTTCTCGATAAGTGGGCTACCATGCAACAGCAAATTGGCCTCCTTCATAAACGGGTCAGCCCACAGTCCCTTGCTGATATCCCCATTCCAAATTTCTAGGACATTCGCTTCCCACCTCAGTCCGAGCTCCCTATGTACCGAAAGTATGATGGGAATGGCAACCCATTCATTCACATAAGGGAGTTTCTATACAAATTGGTGCAGTTCCAGCATGATGATCGCCTCATGGCATATCTCTTACGTCGGTCATTGGACGGGGTCGCACTAGAATGGTTCTACACTTTGCCCTTGGAGGAGGCAGAAAGTTTCAAGGTGGTCAAGGAGAAGTTTATACAAAGATTTCAAGACCGGGTAGGCCCGGAGTATTCATTCACAGACCTAGTAGCAGAGAAGGTGAAGACAGATGAAGATTTTGCCACTTATGCAGATAGATGGAGGCAGATGGCCTAACGTGTGCCCGGGTAGATCCCAGAGGAGGAGAAAGTGAAATTGTTAATCTCAAATGCTACCCCTACATTCAGGAACATTCTAGCAATGAATGATATATCAAATATGCACTAGTTGTACAGCAGGGCCCGTTTTATCCAAACCCAGTTTAAGGACTCCCCCATTCATTCCTTGTTTGAGGCCCAAAAGCCCAAAACCACCAGAAAGCCTCAAGGCCCAGTCACCGAAGGAGTCCAGACAAATGAGCAAGTGCAGGCTGTTCATTTCTCCAACCAATCCGCTCCACCACGCTTCCAACAACCTCCCCGTAACCCGCAGTTGATCGCACCACCAGCTACTCAACCATCATTTCCTACTCCTCGTCCACCACAACAACAACCACCGCTAGCAAATGGCTATGCACCTGCTCAACCGAGTCCCAAGAGAACCCACTACCCTCCACTTCCTGAAACTCTCCCATACATTTTCTCGGCCCTGATGTACACTGGTGATCTTCAGCTCCCTCCGGAACGCCCTAATTGGAATCCGGCCGTCGATCAGTCCAAATATTGCATATATCATCGACAGTCCGGGCACACTATAGAAAGGTGCTATCGGTTTCATGATTTTGTGTATGATTTGCATTAAGGGTAAAGGATTGACTGGGCCCGGATGCATAAGTTAATAGAAGACATCAAAGAACGAAGAAGACAGGCGAGGCCGCAACAGGCGGCGCCACAACAACAACAACTCCAGCAACCCCAACCTCAGCAGCAGCAGCAACAACCTGAACTTGGGATTCATCAAAATCCCATGCCAGACCATCCGCCCGCTCTGCAACAGTAGCCACATGCACCGACACAAGTCAATGTTGTTCACCGCACATCCCCTAATGCTGGGTGGTCTTATGATGATGAGACTCCTACTCATGTTTTGGCCTTCCACCACGCATAGACCAACTCCCCCGCACCTACTATTCCTTCCATCCTCCAGTCCGCTACCTTGACCATTGCTCCACCCTCTATTCTCTCCAAGTCATTTGTTACACCTATCATATTGCCCACCATTCCGCCAATCCTTGCACCATCACCCGCCATACCCTCCACCGTCACCGCTCCACTCAATCCTTCACCAATCACCACTCCGCCAGGGCCCGTCAGACCAGCCTCCGCCATCATCACCCCCACTTCTATCCCTTCCACTCACCCTACCGGGCCCATCGGGAGTCCATCTAGTGCCGTGCTGGCGCAGAACCTTACCCACAGGCGCGGGCGCTTGTTTCAAAGAAACTACCCTTCTACTGGTGCACCTGCACCCAACCCCCCAACTCCTTCCTCAGCGATTGAAGCAGAAGAAACTGACCCCTTGCCTGGTACTAGATACGATTTGTTACAGCACTTAGACCGGATGCCAGCCAAGATCTCAGTCCTGGAGTTAATCAAGAGGTCCACGCTACACCAAGATGCCCTAAGGGCTTTTTTACAGAAGGTTATGGTTAGCGAGGACGTGGCGGTAGATAGTTTGCTGTCGGTATTGGCCACTATCACAAAGGGGGCGTCTATTTCCTTTTCTGAGTCAGAGTTAGCACCCCCAGAGGCACGTCAGATGCCACTATGTATTTCAATTTCATTGAACAAGGTGGTCATTGATTCAGCTCTAGTGGACATGGGAGCTTCTATTAATGTTTGTCCCTTGAGCACGTTGCGTGCCTGCAACATCCCTGAAGACATGCTAAGGCTGACACCGACAACTATTACAGCATATGATAACTCCAGGAGAGCTTGCCAGGGGGTCGTGACAGTTCAGGCTGAGCTAGGGCCTTTGAAAATGGATGTGGAATTTTATGTATTGGACATAGACCCGATGTTCAAGGCTATTTTGGGTCGTCCATGGATTGATAGCTTGCATGCGGTACCTTCGACTGCCCACCAATGCCTCAAATTTCCATTTCAGGGGTGGGTAGTCAAGGTTAAGAGTATTTCCACGGTCCAGATAGTTGATGCTATTGCTGACAAAATTCTACCTACTCTATTGCCGAGCAATAGGCCAGTCCTTTCTATGATGGACTTGGATTTTCCTTGGGCATATGCGTCACGCAAGCCCGCCACTACCCCCATCAATGTCAAAGTCAAGTCCAAAATACGAGACTCCAAGGGCTGGAACATGATTCTGAAGTTAGGGTACCAGCCAGGCATGGGTCTCGGAGCCCAGTTACAGGGGTGGACTACGCCCATCCCAAGGGGCAGGAAAATGAGCAGAAGAGGCCTTGGCTACCGAGAGTCAGCATTGTCAATTCTGGGAGATTCTGGGCCGCTGACGTGGGACTATCGTTAGCATTTTGTAAAGGGCCCATTGCAGCCAGGTACCCGGAGGTTGCCGCCCTGTTCTTATGTAAGAAGTGACGCCGCTTGTGCTGTTGCCGACCCACCGCCGCCACTGAAGGGGCTGGTGGGTGATATGGAAGATTTTTGTGATTGTTTTGAAGAATTGTTTCACAAAAAAGATGCTTGTTCGAAGGAAGCGGAGATGCAGCTTGTGAAGTGCTCTCAGGCGGAGCCAGTTTACCGGAGGCCGCGGGAAGAGGGGAGCTCCATCATTACTTTTTCTTGGCCTCCCTCCCGCTTTGCCTCCCTATTTCAGCAGTTGGGGTTTATTCCCCGTTCACCATCGATTATGGTCGACCCGTTCTTTACGGAAAGGCCATTAAAAATTTTGTTTGTTCTGTGTGCATGTAGGAGTGCCCACCTATTGATCTATCCACTATGTGGACCCCTACATATAATCTTTCAGGCATGTGGTTTTCTTCCTCTGACCCTTTCTTTGATGTTCTCTTCCCGTCTCTCTTCCCCCTTGATGTGGGACGGACCACGGACTCGAGACCAATGGATAGGCAACCCTCGGACTCTAAGCAAGCTCGTGATTGCCCCTAACGAGGGAAGCGTACGGACGTGCACGGTTGAGAAACCGGCAATGAGTTAGGGTGGTCAACTCACAAATTCGTGCCCGAATCGGGTCACGGGATGGTCTCGCTCTCTCTCACAGTAACGGTGATATAAAAAGTATAGCGAGCTACGATCCTAGCATGCTCTCTAGCAGCGGCATAAAGAAATATATACAAAATAAAGCAAATGCCGAGATGGGAGTGAATACGATACCTCCACGCTACCGGGCGTGGGGAAGACTTCCCGGCCGAACTCGTACTCCCGGAACAGTAAATACACAATAATTACAGCAAAACAAATTACTGCCCACTCCACGCAGGGAGGTAAAGGGCTACAAGTGGGGCCCGGGAGTAGCAGTTTCGGGTTGACGGGCGGCTTCATGTGTTGCTTCGGCGGCATACGTACTCACGACCGTGGGGCCCATGTGCTGGTCATTGGGGCCACTTGGGACCAGGGTGACACCACTGTGGTGGAGATGTCCGGAGGGGCGCTCTCTGGGAAGGCGGCGCGCTGATTCGCCGGCCGGAGGCTGGGCGGCTCCGTTCTTCACTTGTCAGAGTTGCTGCCCACGGATCTGAACTGCTCTTTCAGACCCGCGCGTCCCGACGAAATCCCCTGCTGCGGTCACTCCCGACGTCGGATCGACGCACAAGAGGTACCGATGGAAATTTGACTTGAAATCCTTCGATCTATGGCTGGAGAAAGAAATTTGAATTTCCCGTTGATGGCCTTTGTCGAATATTCAAGCTACTGGTTCACAGGATCCGAAATCTCAGGATAGAAGTACTTTTTCTTGAGAGTTGGCGTTGAATGCAATGTAGACATTCGATTCAGCCTTTGAGCCCTTCATAAAAGTTGTAGAGGCCAAAGAAAGGAAAATGGGGATATATCTTATGCAAGGTTTAGTGGAGATTTGACTGGGGAAAAGTATTTTCTAGTACCGGGTGGTCGGATCTGGACAGTAGAAATAGAACTGAATTTTGGAGAAAGACACAATTTCTAAAAATAGGTAGAGGGCTTTTGAAATTCGAAGAAAATTTTTGGAGGATGGAGATGGTAGACAGAACCTCCAATAAATTTGGGGATTCAAAACAAAATCAAGAAGTGGGTCGAAAACTAGAAATACAGACCTACTATTACACCGATCTAAACTGGGACAGAACTAGAAGGTTGAAAGACACGAAAATGAAAAATTATAAAAGGAAAAGTAAATGACGGGATAATTTTACTGGAGGTTGGGAATCAAAAGAGGAACCAACCCTGAAAATCTCAAATCTAGATGATGTCAGAATGGGGAGCTAAATTTTTTGGAGTGAACCTCTATCCAGTAAAACAGAACTTGGACAGCACTTCAGAAGGATGCTTCGCGGCGGCTCGATGGCGGCACGAACGGCGGCGGCGGCAGCAGAGATGGAAATCAGAGGTAGAGGGGCTAAGATAGAAGGGTTCTATACCCTAAAATGCTAAAGGAGGAGGGAGGAACTAGAGGGAGAGAGAGGGGGTGCAAATTGCTCTTGGCATACACAAAATTTTCTTCTTCATTCATTCACACAAATGGAAATTACATGCCTTATATAATAAATGGAAAATGACCACTTATGCCCTCAGATCTAGGGTTGGGAGAGGTATACAAGGTATAGAACTAATTAGTTCTAATAGACTTTTTTTTCAAAAATTAAATTGGACCAAAGAGGGGGGGGGCGCCCCCTTGACCAAGGGGACAAGGTAGGTAAGGTAGGTGGCCTCCTTTGAAATTTTAAACCACTTGTCTTCCCATGTGTCAATTGACCTTCTAGATACCACCTAGGGCTTTGACCAGCCCCACATGGGCCCAAATGGTGTCACTTGGACCAATGAGGAAGGAGTAAGGGCCCCCTTGCTGGTCCTACTAACATTTTACACAAAAACCCACCAAGACTCACAATTGTGTACCCATATAACACAAGGGTATACATACAAATATAAAAGGACATAAATTCAAACAAAATATGAGCGGCCTTGATTCGATGTCCCCATCAATTCTCCCCAGGTGGGAAGAACTCGACCCCGTCGAGTAAAGGGGCGACTGCTCGAGTAGCTCCGGGGGATCCGTCATCGTACCAAGTAGCGCGGGTACGCTCCACTCCAAGTGATCGTCACCTGCTCATTCCGTATAAACTCGATATGCGCATGCTACTATGGGAAGAGGCTCGTGGTGGAACACTCTGGGGTGGAGTCACTCTCAAGGGGAAGGAGGCGGCTCGAAGATTCAGTAGGAATCACCGCTGGGTCCCTATAGGTGACTAGATCTGGGACATGGATGTCGAGCTGATCCCATACTCCTCGAGCGAGTCCACTCGCCTCTCACTCATAAGAGACCGACAACGAGCTTACACAAGACACATGCAGACTCACCATGTACTAACACACATATGCAAACCACACAAATAAGCCACACAAAACAAACCACACAAAGAAGAAACAAACCGACTCATGCATTACCCTAGACTTAATGCAATGACATCACCCACCAGGTGGCCATCATCCAAGTGCCGCATCCTGAGTGTCGGTAGGCTCCTCCAGACTTTCATACTCATCAGCTAGTTCCGGGTCGGCCTCGTAGCTGACATGTACAAGCCCAGAAGGCAAGGCTTCTCCAACCCCTATGGCTAGTGTGGCACGAGTGGGACATTGGTTGGCGATATGGCCAAACCAATGATAGTGGAAACACTACACCCGTGACCTACCAGTCTCTCTGATAAGAGGGCCCTTACCCTTATCCTCCCGACGGGCAGGGGGTGTAGGCAACAGAGGTGGGGCTGTAGGTGCCGTGGGTAATAGGGTTGGGGGTGCTGGTGCCAGAGGACGGGCAATGGGTGCCTGTGGCTGGGGTGGAGGTAGATCCTGTGGCAGGGGGGGATGAGGTCTAGGAGTGAAGTGCTCTGTACGGGCAGGCTCGTGAGGTCGAGTCATGGCACCCCTCGGGTATGGGCCTAAGGAGCTACGTGACTCGGCACTACGGAGAGGAACAGGGCCCAACCGTTAGATAGACTCGAACTCTCCCTCGAATTGCTCTATCTCGAGAGCAACTTGGTATGCATCCTCTAACTTGTCCACCTTGCGGCGGAGAAGCTCATACCATAGGTGCGGTCGTAGACCACGCCGAAATCAGGAGACAATAAGGGAATCCTCCTCCGTGGCATCACATCGCAAATAGTATTCATTCTACTCGGTGATGTACTCAGAGACGGACCGATCTCCTTGGGTAAGACTCTACCACCTGTCTATGAGACGCTGGCGGTAAGTGGCAGGGAGGTACTTCTTCCTAAGTTTGGACCTCAGCTCTTCCCACGTTTCTACCTGGGGTTCATGACGGTAAAATAGTAGATTATCCATGTTTCTCCAAAAGGTTTGACCTTGCCCTACCAATTTCATCTTAGCAAACTTGACCTTTCGTTGGTCTGACATCTCAAACCACTCAAAATATTGGTCCATAAAGGCTTCCCAATCAAGATATACCCTTGGGTCTAAGGACCCGTCAAAAGTGGGAGGATCGGCATGAACGGTCCTAAGGGCCCACTCATCCTCATCACGATTCTGTTGTTGAACATGACGGTCACGTCCATATCCCTTATTTTCATCCTCGGACTCATAGTCTAGCACCTCGGGGAATTGACGACTCCTAACATCTATCCCTTGAACCCTTGGGACAGTAGGTTGCTGAACCGGTTCCCGTTGACCATGTGTAGGTGGGGGGGTGCCTCAACTGGGGCTCTCGGGGGTACCTCGGCTGGGGCTCCCTCTAATGTGGCAACTCTCCCTACCAGGCCCTGAACGGACTGGTCCGACTCGACGGCCTTATCCTCTAAGGCCTTCATCCTTTCTTCCAGACGGGTGCCTAAGCCATTCATCCACGTACTCAACCCGTCCATCCGATCTACCTGTGTAGTCAACGCATCCATGTGTGTACCCAACCCATCCATATGTGTAGTCAACCCTTGCATTTGCCCCATAAGGGTTTGGAACATTTCGGCCACCGATGATGCATCGAGACTAGGGGCTCGGGGATCCGCCATAGGTGGTGGTGGGGGTGAGTACTGTGTACCTCTACGAGTGGGCATGCAAAGACACACGGAGACACCGACTAATGCAAACACGGACTAAAGCAAAGATGATGCACCTAGACTTAACCAAGACTCGGTACGTGGCGGAGTTAATCGATCCGAAGATCACTCGCGCAAGTGTGCAGCCTTCCCGATAGGCGTAGCCTACGTTCGGACAACACCTTTTGATATATCGATTAATGGGATGCAAGTGCAACCTAGACCGACTTAAACGACTCTTTTTTTTTGTTTTGTTTTTTTAGACACCCTAGACTCAACTGGCACTCTGATACCAAATTGATGCGGGACGGACCACGGACTCGAGACTAATGGATATGCAACCCTCGAACTCTAAGCAAGCTCGTGATCGCCCCTAACGAGGGAAGCGTACGGACGTGCACGGTTGAGAAACCGGCAATGAGCTAGGGTGGTCAACTCACAAATTCGTGCCCGGAACGGGTCACAGGATGGTCTCGCTCTCTCTCGCAGTAGCGGTGATATAAAAAGTATAGTGAGCTACGATCCGAGCATGCTCTCTAGCAGCGGCATAAAGAAATATATACGAAATAAAGCAAATGCCGAGATGGGAGCGAATACGATACCTCCACGCTACCGGGCGTGGGGAAGACTTCCCGGCCGAACTCGTACTCTCGGAACAGTAAATACATAATAATTACAGTAAGACAAATTATTGCCCACTCCACGTAGGGAGGTAAAGGGCTACAAGTGGGGCTCGGGAGTAGTGATTTTGAGTTGACGGGCGGCTTCTTGTGTTGCTTTGGCGGCACACGTACTCACGACCGTGGGGCCCACTGTGAGCAACGTCACACGATTTGAGAAACGAAGAAGATGCAGAGCGCGCGGGCTCGTTTTGTTTTATCTGGCTTTCGCTGCAACACAAAAAAAAATAAGAGAAGAGAGAAGGGGCCACCACGGGAGATTGCTCTGGCGAGGCGAGCGGGACAAACACAATATGTTAAAGATAAGAGGAGAGAGAAGGGGCCACCACGGGAGATTGCTCCGGTGGGGCGAGCGGGTGCAAAAATTAAATAACAAAAATTGAAATGGCCATTGCGGGAAGCAACTCGCCGCGGCCTCAAGAGTATAGCATAATAGGAATATAACAAGATATAAAAAGGAGCATAATTTAAACGGCCATTGCGGGAAGTGACACGCCACGGCCTTGAGAGTATAGCAGAAGAGAGATATGGCAAGATATAAAAGATATAGCAAGATATATATAGATGATAGAATTCAAATGGCCATTGCGGAAAGTGACTCGCCGCAGTCACGAGAGTATAGCAGAAGAGAGATATGGCAAGACATAAGAGATATAGCAAGATATATAGATGACAGAATTCAAACGGCCATTGCGGGAAGTGACTCTCCGCGGCCTCGAGAGTATAGCAGGTATAAGAGCAACATAAAGTATGAAGACAGAAATTTAAACGGCCATTGCGGGAAATGACTCGCCGCGGCCTTGAGATTATGATGTGATCGCCAGGGGTCGAGGACCTCAAAATGAAAGAGTGATCGCGCCTACCTCACTAGCAGGAAGTGGCGGGTTGCTTCTTCCTCCCCCTTCGGCCGGCCGACGGAGAGGGCTTTCTTCTATTACCCTTGCAAAATAACAGACAGTAGATAGACGGAATTAGAAAACGATAGTGTAGTATCAATCTCTTGCAATAAAAAGTAATGAAATCATGACAAGACACACATCTGGTTGGTGTTGTTTTTAAACCCCTCTCGGACACGAGTAGGAGAAAAATGCTATGATGAATGGAATTATGCAAATGTATATCGACGAAGGTTCCCTTATGAAGGGAGACGGAGAATACAAGATGATGAATGTAAAAGAACTAAGAAGAAAAGGGGAGAGAGTTGGCTTCTTAAGTGCGCCGATGGCGGGATCCGGCGGAGCTTCGGCAGCGTAGGGACGACGTGGAAGCGCGGTGGACGAAGACGACCTTCCTCTCGCGAGCGTGGACACCCGAGAAGCCGGCAGAACCTCCCCCTACAAAAGACCCCACGGGTTAGAAATGACTCCGGCAGCCTCTGGGCTTCGGCAGCCTATCGGACCTCTTAGAAGCTCCTCTAGGACTGAGGGGGGGGGGTCTCTATGTATAGGGCTTCGGAGGATGGAGGCGTCCAGGACCCTGGACGCCTTCATCAGGGTAAAAATTATATTTTATTCTATTTTTATTTATTTATTTCAAATATTTTCAAGGAGGCGTCCAGGCAACTGGATGCCTCCATAAAAGCCCACCGAACCCCCGCCGAAAGCCGCACGCGGTTTGGCACAACGTGTGGTTTTGATCGGCGCCCGTGATTCATGAATGGGCGCGTCTAGTTGGCAGGACGTCTTCACAATTTGGATTTGGCAAGTTGATGGAGGCGTCCAGGGGCCTGGACGCCTCCATGAAATTATTATTATTTTATTTTTTCACCATTATTAATATTATATATTTTTTTATTATCTTGTATTTGATGGAGGCGCCCAGCCAAGTGGACGCCTCCATTAATTTATTATATTTTTATGTTGTTTTTGTGTTTTTTGTAAAATGAGAATCATGGAGGCGTCCAGGGGCCTGGACGCCTCCATGAAGACCCCTCGGATTTCCCGGAAAGGCGTCGGCAGCCGCCTGCCAGACACTCTCCTGGTCCCGAAAACTTCCGATGCGTCCGATTGGGGGTGATGCCACCCGAATGCTGTATGATTTCTCCAACGAGGCAATTTTCGGATGCCGAAAAGGCGGAAGAAGACTCAAGAATAGGAAGCACTCAAGCGATTCAAAATGTGAACGCCGCTGCGGGGCGTCGCATAGTAATATGAGATTTTCTCAGGGGACGTCAGGAATAGCGTGTCTACAGCTGCCCCGCCTTAGCGTCTGCTTTGCAAGGGAGTGACACGTAATGGAGTGGTATCGAAGTGGAGTGAAATGGAGTGGGAATGGACTGATAAGTTGATGCCAAGGTGTGATGAGACATGCTTTTGACATTACTGTTTGGAATCTTTCCTGTAGTTTCAGTGAGGCGATCCTTGAAGAAGGTCTTTCAAATTTGACGATTGCTTAGACAGAGATCAAATAAGGGAGGGTGAGATGTGCGCTCAGGTACAAAAATAAAGGAGACCAACTTCTCGGTGTGGAAGTACCTGGGTCATAAACCTGTAGGTTTCACCTTTGGGGAGCGGTTACCAGCCAATGTGGAAGTGTTGCGGCCAAGGTGGGTCAAACAAGGTAAAAAGTAAAGGAATATCTGAGGGTCTGTCCAAACAAGGGTCTCCTTTGGAAGAGCAGCGTAGGGCTATCTCAAGGAAACTCAGTATTTCATTCGGAATGGAATATCTCATATTGTAAGAATTGAAGCATAGCGGCTTTCATAATCGAATCGCCTTGAATAATCTTCCGCAATAAGATCAAAGTCCTACATGAATGCATGCTGGGTTTAAAGAAAAATTTAAAACAAACTAAAATAGAAAATAGCCAAGGATAATATTGTCAATTTGTTAAGAATGGGTCAGGATACCGATCCGGTGAGTTAATACTGAGCTGGGGCCCGTTTATCCGTGCACCAACTCACTGAATGGAACCGTCGTCCCCATGCTCCCACAAATTAACGGCCTATCCGTACAACCCAAATTCTTCCGGAATCATCACCGTTTTTGTTGAAGGGGAACTCAAATCCCAGATTCGTTCGGGTCGCAAGGTCCTTGACATGTTCTAGTAGCGTAGGTATCATATAATATGATGCATGACACGGGGGGACCAAACACCGAAGGATGGTACACAAGATAGGACAAAGACGTCCGTTAGTAAAACCTGCACAGACCAACATAGATTAAATACATCAGAAAGCAGTAGAATCGCAACAGAATCGCACCATAGTACAAGGAGATCTAGACAAAACCCTGACGACTGACCACTGATGTGACGTGTTTCATCCTGTAGCGCCTCTCCTTTCCTATAAGTACCTCCCTTAGGCTAGTTCATCCAAATGCACCAAGGGGAGTTTTGAAAGCTCAGGAGGAGAAGGAGAGGAGAATCTAGGGATTTCAGGATGGAAGGAGAGTCTTCTCGCGTTATGAAGAGGGGCAGGCCTAGCAGCGAGATCAGGCGACTCTCTGACCTCGAGGGTCATCTGAGTGGGACGATCCAGTCGCATATGGTAAGCCGATTTATTTCAAATGCTCCGCGTGAACTCTCTTCTCACTTCTCTTTCTTTCTCTTCTTCTTTCCAGCCGTATCCACTCTTTCCAGGCCCGAGAAAGTTTTCCAAACTTCCGTGGCTCTCAAAGTTAACTTCCAACATCTCCATTGGCATGAGGGCCATACTCTCGAGGTGGCATCTTCAGGGGCTCCTTATTCATGCCAAGCACTATGAGAGGATTCGCATGGACTGGGTGGCTATGGGCGCACTAGTGGAGATCTGGCATCCCCAGACCCATACTTTCATCTTCCCGACCTTCGAGGCGACCATCCTCCTCTAGGAGGTGGAACTTCTGTTCGGACTGAAGAAATTCAAGAGTGGCGGGAAGGTAAAGGCTATGCGGATGCTGACATGGGGGACTTCCGAGAGCGTCCTTGGAAGCTTCATGCCGCCCGACGTAGCCAGAAAGGTCCGCACTCAAAAGGAAATTGATTTGCAAAGGCTCGCGGAATGGGTCATGGATGCCCTAAGAGGGTCACCAGATGATGACCACTTGGAAGGAATTATGAAAGGGTTCACTATTTATCTGGCGGGTGCTCTCTTGTTTCCTTATATCGACAACATAGTGAAGGAGGATCAACTGAGTGCCATCTGCGGGATTTGGAGTGGAAAGACGGTGGGACCCGCCGTCCTTGCCTACCTTTATAGTGGCCTTACTACCTCGAGCATGGGTAAGCCTCCTTTCGGTTGCGCACTTGTTCTGAATTGCTGGATTGATTTGCACTTCAAATTTGACCACCGTGAGGGGATGCTGACTGCTTCGAAGCTCTTCCAACAAAGCCCCCTGTATCACATAGCCGATGTGTTAGGCTTCGGTGGCACCGTGGCGAACCGTGTTCCGTGGCTGAGGAAACGTGAAGACTGGCGTTCTCACTTCAGGACCATGACACAAAGCTTCTTCACTTGTGCACCGGCATGTCTACTCTTACTTGAACTCCTCATGGGGTCTTCTCCCGGAGCTGAACTACAACTAATCGGCGCGACTGAGTTTGTTCTTTACAACGCGCATCGGTGCTGCCTCCAGATCGGCATTCCACGCCACTCGTTCCCACTGCTAACCGGCATCACTCCTTTGAAGAAGAGGGAGTTGGGTACGGAAGCGGATGCGAAGGAAGCGAAGGCCATTAAAGCACCCTGGAAGACAAGTGTCGCGGGAAAGGCATCAGTGCATGTAGGGGAAGAATGCGAGCTGTGGAGAGCCTATGTAACCGAACTGGGGAAGTTAAGGCCTAGAGTGCCTAAGCCCCTGATGTAGCTCACTCTGCTTTCTGATGGAATAAAATTCGGCATTTAACATTTCAGACCATTGTTCCCCCTTTATCATTTTTATCATTTTTATTTTTTATTTTTTTATTTTTATTTATTTACTCATATTATGATCATATATATATATATATATATATATATATATATATATATATATTTTATGGGGGCGTCTAGGGGTCTGGACGCCCCAAGGTTTTTTTTTGAATTTTTTATTTTAAAAATTTTATGGGGGCGTCTAGGGGCCTGAACGCCCCAAGGTTTTTTTTGAATTTTTTATTTTAAAAATTTTATGTGGGCGTCCAGGCGCCTGGACGCCCCAAGGTTTTTGAATATTATTTTTTAAAAATTTTTATGGGGGCGTCCAGGCATCTAGACGCCCCAATATTTTTGAATATTGTTTATTTTAAAAAAATTTGTGGGGGCGTCCAGGCGCCTGGACGCCTCAAAGAGGGAAGAAATTTTATAAAAGGGTTCTCCCACCCCCTTTTCTCTTTCACTGTTCATTCCAAGGACCATTCTACTTTGACCGACCCATTCTCAGTTCCTAATGGAGCAAGGAGGCCCGAGCCAGGGTGGAGAGAAGCGGAAACGACTTGCTCATCGTCCGAGGAAGTCGAGGGATCATGCAGAGCAGGCTGCCGTGGAGGAGGAGGTTGTTGCGGAAGAGGAGGCACCTCCCTTGGCCGTGGAGGGTCCAGAGGGCCCCGGCGACGCGGGGGAAGATGAGCATGACCCAGTAAGCCCCTTAAGACTTCACTCTGTTGATTTATTGAATGATTTCTAGCGTAGAATGGGCCGAGGGAGAAAGTCCAGAAGGGGGTGGTGTGAGGTAAGGAGGCGTCCAGGGGCGTGGACGCCTTCATCTTCTCAATTTTTTTATTATTATTTTTGTTGCGTAAGTAATTAAATAAAATCAAAAATTAAGGAGGCGTCCAGGGGGAGTACGCCTTCATGATATAATATATTATTTTTATTTTATTTTTTGTTTGTTTTTTTTTGTTCTGTTAAAATAAAATAAAGAAAATAAAAAGAAAGCGTCCAGTGGTGTGGACGCCTTTAAATATATATATATATATATATATATATATATAATAAATATTATGTACAGTGTTGTTGTTTATTATTATCCAGGATTCTGATGTGTTCCTTTTTGTTTATTTTTGTGGTGTGCAGGGCGTGATGAAGAGCCGAATCAGCTGGTCCCTGGTGGTAGCAGCGTACCGGGGACTGCCGGACTTCCAGAGGGCGCAGGTGGACGCCATGGGTTTTGGAGCCTTCCTCAGGATCGAGCCCTTCCGACTTGACCTTCCTCTTATCCAGGCGTTGAGGGAGCGGTGTCACGCGCCGAGCCGGGCGTTTCTGATGCCCTGGGGGCACATGGTGCCGACACTGGAGGACGTAGCTCGGATCACCGGGCTACGAGTTGACGGAGAGGCAGTCAGCGGGGTCACTTACCCCGATTACCGAGATAGTGCCTTGGACCTGCTATGGCTAGAGACGAGCGCGACTGACAGAGACAGCAGGGTAGTCAGCCGAGTGGAGATTATGGAGGCGCTCGGATTTGGTGACCCGCGCCAGCCGGTCAGCGAGACTGGAGCTGAGTTTTTGGCACGACTGGAGGGAGATGCTCGGGCAGCTTTCACCCAGGACCCGA
Source organism: Amorphophallus konjac (assembly GCA_022559845.1). Lineage (NCBI taxonomy): Eukaryota > Viridiplantae > Streptophyta > Magnoliopsida > Alismatales > Araceae > Amorphophallus > Amorphophallus konjac. The sequence continues at coordinate 147,138,204 of CM040118.1, forward strand.
GCGAGCAAGAGCTGGTGGATCTAGACCTCCGGCGGTTCCTTTTCTTTTTCCTGGGCCGCCTTCTGCTGGGGACTAAGGGGGACGGCATCCACTGCCGCTTCCTCGGGATCTTGGCGGACCTGGACAGAGTGGGGAACTATGCATGGGGAGCGGCTCTACTTGCCCATTTGAACGTCGATCTCTCCCAGACCTCAGAGAGGGAGACGACAGTCAGTGGCTTTGCACCTTTTCTCCAGGTAAATATTTTATTTATGCATTTTACCGTAGTTAAATATGCAATTGTTCATGCTAATGATGTATGATGGATGCAGGTGTGGAGCTACTACTACTTCCCGATGGGAAGAGCCAGACAGGGGAACAGAAGAGCCGTGCCTCTGGCGCGACGGTGGAGGCCGGTCATGGTCGCGGCACCCCACGGCTACTAGCTGGCGTCGCTTCGTCGGGAGCTGAGCGAGTACCCCGAGGCTATGGTATGATGCGTATGATTTTTGTGTTTTTATGCATGTGACTTAATTGGGTAAAATGGCAACTAACATGGTGCATGCATGGCGATGCAGGTGGTGTGGAGGCCCTACCAAGGCATGGCCAACGCTGGCCAGCCTTGGGTTGTAACGGGTCGTCCTCGTTTCGGGCGGGACGTGTAGGTCCATTGCCTAAACGAGATCGAGCCGCTGCGGCTCAGGCTGGTCATGAGGACGCTGGGGCTAGCCCAGGAGTAGGTCGACGTAGATGAGCCGGTCCGCGTCGGGCGGAAGACCAAGGAGAAGGCAAAGATCATGGACTGGCGTATGCACTTCCCTACATAGTACCAGGACTGGCAGCAGGGCGGGGTCCCAGTGGTGTCCCATGTACCGGACAACACTGACTACCTGAGACGGTATCGAGCCACGTACGGGGAGCGCCTCTTCCTTGGTGGTGTGGCAGGGGTAAGCGTGAAATGAAAAATGTTTCCCTTTTCTATATGTATATGCATGTGACACTAACTTATATGCAATGTAGGATGCTCGTGATAACATGATTGCCGACCTACGGGCCCAGCTGGCAGACGCCAGGCGACAGTTGGTGGCCATTCGACAGGAGTTGGAGATCCTTGTGAGTCTATACAATGCATTTTTTTATGACTGGATTTTTGATACTTAGCCTCTGATTGTCGTTCGCTCTGTGTTTCAGCGGGCCCACCAGGCAGCGGCAGGGGGGATGGCTGGTGGAGCGGGTTCCAGTTCGTGGGGCCCACCTCCGGAGGTTTCTGCCCTTCAGGAGCAGCTGGCGTACGCGGTGGCCCGGGCTGAGGAGGCCGAGCGCGACAGCGCGGCTCGAGTGAGTCTTTGCTTGACTCTGACTTCTTTCCAGTTGCTCTTCTTCCTTCACTGTTCTCTTATGGGGTACGTGGCCTTTGGCAGGTGGCGGAGATCCGAGATGCCCTGGCTCGTGTAGTCTGTGCCGAGCAGGAGCTCGACGCCTGGGCGGCAGAGAGTGACGCCCGGATAGCGGAGCTGGAGGAGGAGCGACGGCGGGAGGCTGAGGAGCTTCCTCACGACGTGCTGGAGTTACGGATTGCCCTCGAGCTGTCGATGAGAGAGGCGATGAGAGAGAGAGAGAGGATAGGGAGAGGGAGAGAGAGAGAGAGAGAGAGAGAGAGAGAGAGGACAGGGAGAGAGAGAGGGAGGATAGGAGGGTGGAGCGACTGCGAGACTAGGACGAGAGGAGGGCTCTGGAGGCCCAGCTGATGGAGCTCCGATTGAGTCTCGGCAAGGCGGAGGGGAGGCTTCGGGAGAGTGAGGAGCGGTATCAGAGGGTGAAGGAGCGCGGGGCGTGACTTCGTCAGTCTGGTTCGTTCTCCATTGGCAGCTTTCCAGTTTCTTCGGCCGAGGAGCATCGCCACGCCTTCGAGGCTGGCGTGCAACCATAGGGCGAGGCGAGCATGGCCTCTCAGGGCTTGCAGAGGCCCCCTAGGGATCCCCGTCAGAGGAGGGAGGAGAGAGATGATCAGGAGGGTGGTAGCGAGAGTTAGAGAGTTGCTTGTACTCCCCACCTTCCTTTCTGTATGATGTACTATTGACTATTATATGAAGTGAAATGGTTTCCTTGTGGTGTGCACTTTTCCTTTGCCACACTTTTCTTTTGCACCAAGTTGTTTCGAGGTACGCTTCACGAGACCTTGCCCTGAAAAGTAGGGAACTACGCCTTGCACAGAGGGATCCTCTTTTTTTCTTTTTTCTTCTTTTCTCCTTTTGGGCGCGTCCTGGCGCGAGGACGCGTCTTAACTTTTGAATTCAAATTTAAAGCGCCAGGCGGCCTTTCTTCTCCCGTGCCTTACCCGCAAACGAGCCCGCCACCCGTCGAGATTTGCTCGCCCCTCCTTGTCTTCTTCCACTCTCGATCGATGGAGTTTGGTGGGCCAGACCATGGTGAAGGGCGAGAGGGACGAGGGACTCCTCGCCCGAGGAGGGACGCGCAAGAGCACGGAGCGGCGTCCATGGAAGAGAAAGGGACCCTTCGGGCACCTGAGGGACCCGAGGGACCCGATGGGGTGGAGGGAGGTGAACATGGTCTGGTAGGTCCTCCGATCTCCTCCTCTTTGATCTATTTTAAGTTTTGAGCGAGCCACGTGAGACGGAAAAGGGTTCGGTGAGTGTTGCACTCAAATGATGGATGCGTCCTTGACAGGAGACGCGTTCTCTTTAACTGATGTGGGACCTCCCTTTTTGATGAAGGGTACGGCCAGAATCCCGGGCTTGGCCAACGAGTGGGCTAGCGCGGATGAGCCGAGCCATGTTAGGAAGGAGAGTCGCGGCAAGGCGAAGCTCGAGGATTGGCACATACGTCTCCCTGGATAGCAAGGGAGCGTATTGGTGCAGGACAGTGCTGACTTCCTGCGGCAGCAGAGAGAGAGTTATGTGGGACTTCCCCAAGACGGGGATACGCGCGACATCAACGGCTTGCGTGTCCAACTGGCAGAGGCTAGGCGGCAGCTGGCCGTCACTCAACAGGAACTGTCGCTCCTAGTAAGTTAGGTGCTACATTTTTTTTTTGGAGCTTAGCTGACGGATGTTGTTTGTTCGTTCCAGCGTGCCCAGCAGACAGCGATGGGGGAATGGCCGGCGGTGCATCTTCCAGTTCTTCGGCCCCTTTTCTTGAGATTGCCTCCCTCCAGAAGCAACTTGTCGGTGCGGTGACCCGTGCGGCCCGGGCAGAAGAGGAGCGTGATGCCTGGGTGGTAGATGTAGCGGAGCTGCGGCGTCGCGGTGAGGAGAGGCCTTCTCAAGACATCCTAGAGTTAAGGGTCCTTCTCCAGGTGACGAGGAGAGAGGCAGAGAGAGAGAGAGAGGAGAGAAGGGCCGAGCGATAGCGAGATCAGGCCGAGAGGAAGGCCTTGGAGGCCCAGGTGAGGGAGCTCCAGCTAGGTCTTCAGGTCATGGTGCAGAGGCTAGGAGCGATGGAGACGTGCTACGAGAGAGCGCGAGAGTTTGGGGAGCGACTCCGCCAGTCTGGCCACTTTTCTGTTGGTGGCTTCTTCGCCACGCCAGGGGAGGAGCAGCGAGCCATTGCCGTAGAGCAGGTGCCACGAGGTGAGGCAGATGCTGCTGCACGGGGATCCAGAAGGCTTCTGAGGGACCCTCACCTCAGGGGAGAGGAGAGGGATGCCTAGACGGACGAGCATAAAGATAATGGCGAGAGTTGGCAAGCCAGTGGATCCGCCTCCTCTATATGATTGTGGTGTTTATGACAGCTTCTGTAGAATTATGAATGGAGTGATTTGATTTTCTGCTGCTTGTTTGTTCTCTTGTGCGTTCCTTCTTCCCTACACTTATTCTTCTTTGCACTGCTCCCATGTGATGTGTCTGCCGAGGCCCCGCCCTAAAATGGAGGATCGTGTTTTGCTATGACTATTTTCCACGGGAATCTGCCGTCAAAGTCAAAAATGACGGCTCCACCCCCTTCTCCTAGATGATGTTTTAAACTTTGCGGATGACTTCCAAAACATGATAGGGCATCCCTAGACAACATAGGGAGCGGGTCGTCACATTACACCGTCTAAACAGTCACCCTGCTGTTGATTTGTTTTGCTTCTCTTCTTCTTTTTGTTTTATGTGCAATAAAGATGATAGGCAAAAATCAAAGATCTCAATCAACTTAAGGACATGCAAACCATGAACCTAGGCAACCAGAACAAGCCCTAACATGGGCATGCTATCTCAATCATCAAACTAAACTAAGGGAATAAAGAAAAACACACGCTGGGGCGTGGAGCAAAAGTAAATAAAAAACACACCGCAAGGGTGGAGCAAGCAAAGAGGATAAGAGATATGAGATGGAGAGAAAGCTAATGCCCAATACCAAGAAAGAACGTGATCGCCACCAAAGTAGAAACAAGCCAGAGACTTGAAAATACCTTGGAAATAGGTGGATGAAGCACCCGCCCACGGGAGAGAGAAAATCTGGGAAATCTGCAGATCAACAGAATGTAACGGCCGAAAGCCCACGCGTCACTGCGAAGTGACGGTCGCTCGATGAACCGCTATATGAATCTGACGCGCCTACACAAGACTGTCAAATAACTTGCAGTAATAGCTTGTGGATTCTTTTAACTCCAACTCTTCCAGCTGGCCTAAAGACTTGGGCCTCGTGTGGTGAACCTGTAAACCTGCCAAAGGACATGAAAACACAAGAAAACAGACCCAAATTAGCCCTTTAAACAATATAGCATCAATTCTTCAATAAACTCAATAGCATGCAAAAGGAAAGAGAAGTACCAGGGAGGTTTTGGTTTTTTCACCCCTCTGGGCGTTTTAAAAAGATAGGAGGATGTTTAGATGATAAAAAACCAGGGAGAACGTGGAGAAAGAAGAGGGACAATGCTTTTGATGAAAAGGAGATGAGGAAGAACACAATATGTAATGATGAACTTTGAAAACCAATGGAACGAATACTCCCTTCACCGTGAAGCAGATGAACGTGAAAGACAATTCTCCTTGGTCAGATGTGACTCCAGAATGCGGCAGCACTTCGACGCGAACTCCAGATCTTCCCCCTTCGGGCCATGAAGTTAAGGGTGCTATTTATAGACCCTCAAACTCTCCGGTTGAGCAGAGGATAATCCAGCAAGATAAGAGGATAACTCTTAGCAAATCCTTGAAGATAATATCACCAAGAGTCTATAGAAACAAACAGAAGGTTCTGAGGATCAGATTTGGAAGAGAAATCAACAATTCAAGCTCTTATCTCGACCACAGAGTAGCATAGAAAAGGCCTGAACTGCCAGGACTCTCTGTTGGATGTAAGGGCTGGTCGACAGACCGCCACATGAAAATAACGCGCCAGGGAACATCCGTTACATTCAACCTTATCTCAAAAGAGATAAGATCAACGGGAAGAAGATCAAACAAATTGGACTCTCGAAGGAAAGTAACGTCCAAGGCTGGACGCGTTGGAATAAATAACGGCTGCACGACATACCATTAGATTCAATGGATAAGCAAGAGGATAAGCTTTAGAACAAAGGCCTCAAACTTTAGGACTCTTCAATAAGTAACGGCCCAGGGATCATGCGTTATATGGAGGTAACGCCCCCAGTGAGGACCGTTATTAAAAATGAGGATAAAAAAAAGGAGCAAAGCTTTCTAAGCTCATCGAATAAAAGGCCACAATAAGCCACACTCAAACCAAGGAGAAGACCCAAGAAACAGGCTTAAAACTGATCAAGGAGACTCGATGAAGAGTGAACAACTCAGAGCATCATATGGATAAACAAGGAGATGACCCAACTTATTGGTCATAAAACGAGTGTCAACAGATGCCCCTCCTTAACGCCCTCTTTACAGGGGAGCGAGTGGAGGTGAAGCGGAAATGCAATGGAACATGGAGATGAAGCGGAAATGAAGCGGAGTGAAGCGAAAAAGTGGGCGTTAAGGTAAACGACACCCGTTCTTTACCAACAAGCGATAGGAACTTTCTGGAAAACTTCGAACTGATAACAAGGAAAAAGCCAACCAAAGGACGCATGTCTAGAGGAACTAACAACTAAGGAAAGGAAACACGGCTAGCCGCCGGAGGTAACGAAAAGAAAAGAGAACTAACTAAACTCCAGACAGGAATCTTCAGCCAACCAAATCGAGCGACGAGATCAAAGGAAACCTTCTAATTCAGAGTGGAATAATTCTCCTCATTCGAGATCAAGAATACAACTATTCACCAACATCGAGATACCTTGAACAGATGAAGCACATGAATGCTCAAAAGATGCGTATGATGCATGCTGGGCTAAAGAAAAAAAATCTTTAAAATGAATGCAAAGAAAGATAAAATATCAAGATACTCGAGAATAATATTGCTAAGCCGGAGAAACCAGGGTCAGGACACCATCTGCAACCACGGCGTGCAAGACAGAACCATTGTCCCCAAATTTTTCCAACCTAACGGCCTATCCAACGATTAAACATGTGAACTTAGATCATCATCATTTTTGTTTAAGGGGAACATCTGATCCCAGAACACACGAATGACCAGCCGGTTCTCGAGATAATATATCATAGATATATAGTAATGCATTAAGGGATAAGGGAAAGAGATACAATACTTGACTTACCTGCCTGATGAACGACAAAGCGTGATGCTTCATTCATGAGAAAGAGCTTAGCCAATAACAATATGAGCATGAAACAAGGCATAACCATTTGTACGTGTGATAATCATCAACAATGAATATTATGGCAAAAAATGCAATCATTTAAACATCAAATAGACTATTTCATTCATCAAGAAACTTGCAAGTTTGTAACGGTCTACTTAGAGGGTGCCACATAAAGTAACGGCCAGGGAAGAGCCGTCATAAACTTAAGCGGTTCACATTCTCCAATGAAACAGTTCAAATTCATGTAACGGTCAGAATAGTACGCGTCAGAGAGTGTAACGGTCAGACGACAGACCGTCACATTTCCTGAGCGTTCAAAAAAAAACAAACCGAACGGCCCACGGCCTCATTCATTCGTCACATTCAATCCATCAAACGCCCAGAAGAAACCCCAATCGAGAGCCACCGGCGACCACCGTCTTCCGCCCAAAAAGGATGGCCGGCAACGAGGCCCCACAGCCAATGAAGAAGAGGGAGAGAGGGAAGAAGAAGGCGATCCGTCGATTCCACCGTCGGATAGAACGCGAAGTGGCACGACGGCCGGAGGAAGAAGAATTGAGGAGGAGACCTCCAAGGGTAGAAGAAGAGTCTCCAATGGCCGAGGAAGACCAAGGAGAAGCTCCCCTGGATGAGGGAGAACCCAAGGAACAGGAGAAAAAGAGGAAGAGGGGCCAAGACCATGAGGTAGGCCTCCACCCTAAATTTTTCAAAATTTTAATTTTTTTGTGTTTTAGTATGAATGCATGTGGGAATGGGGGGTAGAAAATGGGTCCATGAACCCATTAGGATCATGTGTAGGCCTTTTGGCCAAAGAGGGAGAGCCACGGAATGCAAAGGGAAAACACCCTCTAGCAGGGAATGTGACGGTCCTTCCAGTGACCGTCACAGGCCTAACGCATCACCATAGGTGCGTTAGAGCCATGTGACGCCCCATCCCAGGGCCGTTACATGCACCAGAGGCCAGAACTATTTTTAGGTTTTTCAATTATTCAATTTTTGTTTTGTTTTCATTTTATAAATGCTATGCAATAATTTTATGATGCATTTGACTAACTTATGCTCTAAATGAATGCAGGGAAAGAGACGGATGAGGATATCTTGGCTTCAGATCTGGGCGGTGTACCGGGCACTGCCCGATTACCAGAGAGAGAGGCTGGCTGGGATGGCATTCGCCGAGGTGCTGAGCATCGAGGTGACCAGAATGGACACGGCTCTGATGTACGCGCTGCACGAGAGATGGGATCTGATTAGCAGGGTGTTCATCTTCCGTGGGGTCACATGATCCCCACGCTGGAAGACATGGCGAGGATTGCCGGGCTGCGAGTCCACGGAGCCGCAGTGACAGGATGGACCTACAGGAACTACCGAGAGATGGCCCAGGAGCTACTGGGGTTCGATTTGATTTGACCGGGGCAGACGTCATCCCAGCTCTCGAGATCAGTACTACAGGAGAGCTTAGGACTGAGAGGAGCAGCGATAGCTGTGGGTGAGCTATCAGAGGAGCATCTGGGTAGAGTGATAGACCAGGTGCGCCCACGAGTGGCGGCAGAGGCGGGACCGGAGGGAGATCGCACCCTGAGGTGATTTCTGATGCTATTGTTCGGGAAGCTCTTGTTCGCGACTCGAGTAGATGTGATCAGCTGCAGGCTGCTGCCGATGCTCGAGGATTTGGGCAGAGTTGGAAAGTACGCCTGGGGAGCGGCAGTGCTAGCCTTCCTGTTCGAGTCTCTCAACACAACGGACCGACAAACGATGCTGGGCGGCTTCTCACCTTTTCTACAGGTAAATGCAATTTAAATGCTTCTATTATGATTATGCAAATGTTTATGAAAATGATTATGCAGTTGACTGACTTAACTAAATGCAGTTCTGGAGCTACATGTACCTCCCGGGCATCGGGAGAGGCACGCTACTCCACGCCGATCGCATCCCGATCGCCAGGCGATGGGTGGTCGCGAGGGACCCGAGGTCGATCATTAGATTGACCCGGGCGATCCAGGACAACTTGGATTCCTTCCCGCACATGGCGGTAAGCCCGAACTCAAAATGCTTTCTAAATGATTTTGAATACTTCTACATGCTTCTATATGATGAACCGGACTAACATGCTGATGAATGGATTAACATGCTTCAGGTGAGATGGACCCCGTACAGAGGCGAGAGTTACGAGGGACAGCCATGGGTGGAGGCAGCCCTCTCGTACCGGGGATGAGACATATGGTTGCACTACATCCATATCATCGAGCCTCTTCATTATCGGCTGATTCTGAGGACTCGGGGACTACACCAGCCTGAGGTGACCTTCCCACGCCGCAGTGACGACCACCCGGGGAAATCAGCGAAGGGAATCAGCGGCGACGTAGATTGGTGCGCCCAGAAAGCAAAGTACGTCCATGACTGGAATAAGCGGGGCAGAGCAGTGAAAGAGCGGGATGAGAGCGATGAGGCGTATTTGAAGGCCTTCGCTCGACTGTACGGGGATCGGGTGTACCGAGGTACCCGACGACCGGTATGCAATTCTAAACTCAAAACTCTGAATGCCCTTTATAAAAAATTTTATCCTATATGCACTGACTCACATGCTTCTAAAAATGCAGCTAGACCCTGAGGGAAGGATAGCCGAGCTCGAGGGGCTTCTTTATGCCACCGTCCAGCAGCGGGACGAGTACCGGACTGCCTTGGAGCTCCTCGTAAGATTCCCAGAACCTTGGACTTAAAATAATTATGCTTTATTATGCTAATGATGCAAATGAAATTGACTGACCATGACTTCTAAATGCAGCGGGCCAAGAGAGCCCAAAGAGCGGGACCGGATGCCCCATCGTCATCCTCACAGCCTGCCGGAGGCAGGGCTGAGCGAGACGCCGAGTTTGCTCGAGCAGTTGCTCGGGCCGAGGAGGCGGAGGCCACCCTCACGGAGCGGGTAAGATGCTAAATGATTATGCAAATTAAATGCTTATGCTTACATGACTATGCTTATGAAAAATGAAATGCTCATGTGACTAACTATATGCAACGCAAACTACAGGCGAGAGAGCTAGCCGCAGCAGTGGCCGAGGCAAGGCTGGCTCGAACGGAGGCAGAGCGTCTCCAGGTAGAGATGGAGCGAGGACGATCGGAGGCGGAGCAACTCCGGACAGAGCTAGCTCGGTCACAAGCTGAGGTGGAGAGACTCCGAGCCGGGACGGCGGACTTGGATCGTTACCGGACCGAGGCACGGGACACGCGGCGTCAGATCTTCGAGCTGAAGATCGAGCTGCGGACGATGGAGTGGATGGTGAGAATGATGGGCCGGGGACCAGAGCGGAGTGCCTCCCAGAGTGGAGTACGAAGGAGTGCTGCCCCGAGCGGCTCGATAGGGGATTTCCTTGCCAGCTCCTCTGGCCAGCGGAGGAATGAGAGGGCAGAGAGAGGACAGCAGGAGGAGAGCGCCTCCATAGCACCACCTGCGAGGAGACCTGAGGGAGGAGATGATGATGGCGGCCCGGCGGATAAGCCGGCCGAGTGATGCATTTTTTTTGGTTTTCTTATTCTTATTACTTGTACATAACTTGTATGGGAGATGAAAAATGGAAATGCAGATCTTTTTGTGATTTGTTATAACTTTTATGTGAATGAATGGATGTGTATGCAAACAGGTGATCATGTGAAAATGAATGGGAATGAATGCAAGAAAATGTATTGTGAGAGTATGATTGGAATGCAGGAAATGCTTGTGGATGTGTAAAAGAGTTGACGAAAAATGAATGCATGTGAAGGAATGGATGATTACGTGGAGATGAAATGTGAACGATGGGGATGAGATAATGTGTGGATGTACAGGATGAACGGAATGGGAAGCCTGTAGGACCGCCGGGTCTACACGGAGGCGGATAGGAATAGCACAAGTCACAGCAGCAAACAATGTAACGGTCTATACCCAAACCGTCAGGATCACGTAACGCATCGGGTGGAGGCCGTTAGAAAGGACAGAGCCCAACTTTGCAGAACTGAGCAGCAGGAAGAGTAACGGATCAGATATGGTGCGTCATATACAAGTAACGGCCAAATGCTAGACCGTTAGAGATGGCAGAGCAATGTTGAACTACGAACGTACTGACTGTACTCAGTGTGTATAGACCTTGCCAAAGTGATGTGTAGACTTTGAGTGCAGACGTCCAGATGATGTATAGACTTCATGAACACAGCAGCAAGGATGTATGGACTTGGACAAGGGATGTACAGACTTGGGACTTGTGCTCACGTTGGGCAATGTATAGACTTGAATCAAGAATGTACAGACTTGAAGCGGTGTGGACGTATAGACTTGGGATGAAGACTGTACAGACTTGGAGAATGTATGGTCTTTGAATGAAGACTGTACAGACTTGGAGAATGTATGGACTTTGAATGAAGACTGTACAGACTTGGGGAGACATGGAATTGTGTAGACTTTGGGGAACGTACACACTTGGATGAAGAATGTACGGACTTGGGGAATGTACACACTTGGATGAAGAATGTACAGACTTGAACGACGTGTAGACTTTGGACGAAGGCTGTACAGACTTGGGGGAAGGTATGAGAATGTATAGACTTCAACAAATGTATGGACTTCAACGAATGTATAGACTTGCACCTGATGTATGGACTTCAAAGTGAATGGGATGTATAGACTTCAACAAATGTGGGAGGTATAGACTTCAACGAATGTGACGTATAGACTTCAACAAATGGGATATATAGACTTCAAAGAATGTGGGATGTATAGACTTGGGTGAAGATGTGGAATATATAGACTTGGGTGAAGATGTGGAATGTATAGACTTGGCAACGATGGTGAAGAATGTATAGACTTCAAAAATGATGTATGAACTTGAAGCTGATGTATAGACTTGAAGCTGATGTATGGACTTGAAGCTGATGTACAGACTTCAACGAATGTACAGACTTCATCAACGGTGTATGGACTTCAAAAATGCATGCACTTGAACGAATGTACAGACTTCAACATGATAAATGAATGCAGACTGGGATGATGAAGAGGATGTATAGACTTAACCAAATATGCAGGAAATGTGACGGTTCAGGCGCAGTGCGTCGAAGGCAGATAACGGCCATGAGCAAGACCGTTGAGAATGATTGACCAAGCAGAGGCCAAAACTGATCAGCAGAGAATGTAACGGCTTAGAGAGAACGCGTCACAAGAATATAACGGTCTAATTCTAGATCGTTAAGCTTGACAGAACAGGTTTGATCAAATTAAACCCACAGAAAATGTGACGGCCCAGCTCTGGCGCGTCAGAGGAAAGTGACGGTCTAGCGACAGACCGTTAGATAATGAATTGTACTCCGAGACGGATTGAGCTGCAAGGGGCAAAACCTAAGATAGGAAGCCTCAAATCTGTTCTAGACTCCTCCCAGACTCAAGATAAAGCCTTCCAATCCGAATCTTATCTCTTTAAAGCCGAAACCAAACCTTTAAAACTTGGAAACTTAGCCAAAATCGTATCTTTCTGAATTCTCTGTTAGAAGGCTGAAAAACCCCTCCTAAGGGCAGGAAATAAGATGAAGAGAAGCTTCGAGGTGATAGCTATGGAGGAGAAAGTCTACGCCGGACCCAAAGCTGCAAGAAAGGAGTACGGAGAGCTACAAAGGCTGACCTCAATTCCCAAGCACCTAAGCTCCAATGCTCAAAGAGTGGTAAGCTTCCATGACCTAACCAAGTTCAGAAATTCTTGCACTTCATCTTCTTCCTCATGATCTTCTTCTTTTCTTAGCCCCTCCCCGGTCCAAGATGCTATTCTAATCTGAAGTGGGTGGCTCCCATGGTAAAGACACTCCCTTTAGAGGTTACATCGATTCTCAAAGTATGGCACCTCCAACCTCTCTTGGTTTTAGGCAAGAATTTCTAGAAATTGACATTAGATTGGCCTAGTATCTCAGCCCTCATAGAGTTGTGGCATCCATAAACACATACATTCATCTTCCCTTCCTTCGAAGCAACAGTCCTATTGGAGGAGGTAGAAACCTATCTAGCCCTTCCTAATACTAAGGTGGGGGATGAAGACCGAGTTTGCTACACGATTGAGCCTATCGACCTGTCCTTAATTTTGAGTGATTTCATCCATAATCCAAAGGACGTGAGGACCATGATCAGCCCACACCATATACACTTGATACCTTTAGCCCAATGGATAATGTCTCATTGTAAAAATAAGTGGGAGAGACATGAAGCCATAGCCAAGGTGGTGGAGGTTTGCTTATGTGGAGTTTTTCTTTTCACTACTACCAATCACCTCTTAGATACCCAAAATCTCAGCATTATTAGTGGGTTGTGGCGGGGAATGTCCCTTTCTCAAGCGATCCTCTCATACTTCTATGAAGGACTAAGCTCGGCTTGCCTAGGAGGACCCTTATTCGGTTCCATGATACTCCTTAAGTGTTGGATGGGCGTGAGAATCAAATTCCAACCAAAGGAAGAGATTAGTTCTGCTAGCCAGATCTTCGGGAGCCACCCTCTCTTCTTCATTGGAGGGGCATCTGGATTTTCTTCACAGGTTGAATGTAAGATGGCGAACAAGAAAACTCGAGATGAATGGTGCCTCTTCTTCAACACCCTGCCAACGGACAAATTCATCATGCGACCAAGGATCCTTCGGAGCACTCTTCTTAGAATACCGCGGCGTCAAGGCCTGGACCTCCAGCTAGTGGGAAATACTACCATGGCGATATACAACCCACACCGGTGCCATCTTCAGATCGGGCTACCTCGGATTGAAGCTCCTGCACTATCACACTACCCTCCCCTTCTACCTAGGAAGATGGGGACCGAGGACGATGAGAGAGCAGTCCGGAACGTGCTGACCATGTGGGAGATCAGCAAGGTGCGCCCGTGGCAAGAAGAAGTAGAAGAGAACGACGAAACACGCCGTGGCTACCTGAAAGAGTTGAGGAAGATCCGCCCTTTTGAGAATAAGAGGCTGAATGTAGTTTGATTTTCTTTTTATGAATGATGTGATTTGACAATCAGATTTGGAATTTTTATTAATCTTATGTTGCATTAAATTCATGTAAATAAGATAAGATTGCCTTAATTGAATGGACATGAACTTGTGGCTTGATTTGGTTAGAACTACCAGCAGAACCGGGCTTCTGGAGAATGTAACGGATCTGAGCAGGGCCGTTACAAGGAGATAACGGTGGGGAGATAGGCCGTTATAGTGTATGCTCTGAGAACTAAATCCTCTGGAGGAAGTAACGGTCCAACGATGGACCGTTAGGAGTAGTAACGGTCGTGCCCCAGGCCGTTAGAGAGAGAGCTGCTGAGAGAGTCAAAGTGAAGGCCTGAAGAGATGTAACGGGCTAGCATGGACCGTTAAACGAATGTGACGGCCTATACCTGGCGCGTCACAGCCTTGAACCTGCATAGTTGTGAGATTTCAGCTTTGTTCTTGGTCCTGCGTTCTGCACATACTTAAATATGGAGCAAGTTAGATCTGTTCTTAGACCCAACCCCTTGCCTCGAAGCGAGTTAGATAATGACCGTTTCTTGATATTTGGTCAAGGGGTGGAGCCTTATTAAATAGGCGGGAAAAAATATAATAGAAATAATGCGATGCATGCGATGCATATGATGGTATTTTTGGATTTTAGAAAATATATTCAAATTTTTGTGTGTTTTGGAAATATTTGATGTTTTTGGATTTTTGAAATATGTGGTTTTTTTGGATTTTTGAAATATATGATGTTTTTGGATTTTAAAATATATATGATGTTTTTGGATTTTGAATTATATGATGTTTTTGGATTTTGAAATATATGTTGTTTTTGGATTTTTGAAATATATGATGTTTTTGGATTTTGAAATATATGTTGTTTTTGGATTTTGAAAACCAGGGCTTTCCCTTAGCAACGCGAGCCCTCTGCATCGTATTGAGAGTCCCGAGGTTGGCGTGCAATGAGGTGACAACCCCTGACCAAGGCCCAGATTTTCATGACGGTGTTTCTACCAGGGCCATACCCAGGGTACTAGTTTCAATCCTGAAAAAGGAAAATAGAACACGGGGGTAAGCTTAGGCCAGACTTAGAAGTTTTTAGGACTTGAGTTCCTTTCCAGACAACCCATTAGAGATTTGCTCTGTTGCGCCGGGGCTTTGCGTCCGTCATCTAACCTTTGTCCACTCTAGGCATGCGTGCGACCGGGCTCATTCGTCCTGCGGGGAACTGTACTGCCACTCTTGTCATGCCTAGATTTCTTGTCTTTCTGGAGCTTTTGAATCGTATTCAATAGACCTTCGAGATGATACTTTTGATTTTTGTCATAGAGATTAATCCTTTGCTTTCTTTTTCTTACTCTTTTGCTTATGGCATTAGGTCATAGCGGACTGCCCCTATTTGAGACCTCCTCTCGTCAAGGTGCCTGGATTGGTTGCCTCCTCCTTATTTACTTCTTGCCCCTGGATTCAGCCGATGGAAGGAACGAACAAGGACTTCAACTTTCCCCCAAAGCATGGCCAAGGAGAAACGGTGTCTTTTAAAGCGGGAAACCTGACCAGGGATGTCGTGTAGTGTGTGATTGCCTTTACTCGGGACCCTTTTTAGAGAAATAGCAGGAACATCTTGTTGCCCGGGGTGGCACTGATTAGACTCTAAGGAAAGAACCGCTTAAGGTACAACCCATTCCACGGGTAAGAGAGCTCCTCACCTTCTGTTGTGCCCCTGTGTGATTTTGATGATAGCAGACATTGTGAATTACACTGATGAAGTTAAGTAACAATGTGACATTACACTGTGACATTGTGATGTGCCCTCTATCTCAACAGACTGCATTGATTGTATTACTGTTTGAATGAACTGCTTGCTTGGCTGCTTTGAGTGTGTGAGTATTGCACGGCTGCTTGACTTCATGATTTCCTCCTTAGTAAGTCTTGCTCATCTCTGCACATTGTTAACATGAATTCTGTTTACTGCCTTCATGAAATGGTTGCACTGCGTTGACGCAGTGGTAAAATGTGATCCTGTTTTTGTCTGCTTATTTGGTTATATACATTGCATTGCTCATAATTTCAGGAACTCGTGGTTATTCTGGTTGTCTATGCTTGAATGATTACTTCAATATCGGGTCATTGACTGTGCTTGGAATTTGCCTGGTTGAATGACCTGGTTATATTAGGATTCACTCATTTATGAGCCACTGTAGTGGGTTGACGCAGTGGTAGAATGGGTTAACGCCATGGAGTGTTTTCTGAGCTGTCATCCTCTGTCTGTCCATCCACTGCGTTAACGCTACAGGATCTGCGTTAACGCATTGGTGTGATTCTGCAGTATTAATCTGCCCTGTCTTTGTGCAGAAATGGATTGGTGCGCTCTTGCCTCACTGCTCTCCAGTTAGTGCCTGTTTCAGGCAAACATAGTTCATGTGTCGTTTATATTGCTTGCTGCATGCTGATTAGGCCAGTACTGTTCTAACCTCTTGCATGTTTGGCCAATTTATTGTCCGTGCACATATGTGACTGCGTCGACGCTTCCGTTGGATGTGTTGACGCACTGGCCTGTACCTCATGCACTTTCTATTCAAATATGTGCAAAACCCGTGTAAACCTTTTATCTCTCAAATATTACACTGAATGTAAGAATGTTTTGATTGGCAGGAACCCTACGAGCCAGACACGTGTAAGCCACTGATTGCTACCCTGCCACGAGGAAGGAACTTTCGTTCAAGTCTGAGGATGCCTCCAACCATTCGAGGGGGCACGTGATCCGATGGGAAAAAGGGGCAGGATGCTGACACGTGTTAGATAAGGGGTGCTACCCTGCCAAGTGGACCAATCAGTGGTCACTAGGGCATTTTCTACTCAACCTTCGGAGGCTCTATTTCTGATATAAAAGCACCCCATCATCCTCTCGAAAAGGGTTAACTCTCCACAGAAGAAGAGGAAGCTCTCCAGCGAAGAAATCTGAGAGTGTGAGCAAAAGAAGAGAAGAGAAGCAGCAGAGCGAAGAAGAAGAAGGAAGAAGAAGAAAATTTCAGAGAAGAAGAAATAGAGAGAGCTTGTGAGAGATTGAGCAGCAGAGAAGATCTGGTCTCGTGGATCAAATCCAGAGCCAGTCTGGTTCTTGCATTTCATTCCATATCCGGTTCAGTTTGATTTGTATTCTTTCTTTTCACTTCGATCTTTGTTCTTCCGTTTACCCAGTGGGGCATTTGTTTTTCTCCTGGTTGATCAGGAGAAGGGAGATCGTGGGATCTCCGGTTTGCTTGCAGCTGGGTGCCGTGAGTTGGTTCCCTCCGGCTGAGGAGGAAGAGAGGCTAGGCCTCTGGTCTGCCAGCAGCTGAGTGCTGCCAGGTGTTTCCCTCCGGGATTGGAGGAAGAGGGGAGGCTGTTCCCCTAGTCAAGCTGTGAGGCAGCGTCTGTTGCAAACTGAGTCTGCTTGTCTAGCACCTGGCTAGTGGAAGCCACACTCGGGTTGAGTGTGGGGTGGACGTAGGCAGACGGGTGTCTGGCCGAACCACCTAAAAAATTCCCTTGCACTGTGTGGTTTGCCTGTCTAATATCTAATTCTCTAGATGCATGCGTAGGCCGTTCACTGTTCCTATTATCTAGCGTTTGATTGTTGTACACAGGGGGTGTTTGATTTAGTACTCCATTGAGTTTCTCATTTGTGAGAACTCAATCAGAAGCTTAATTCCGTTTTAAGTTTCATATCAGTTTTTTAAATTGGTCAAAGACTGCTATAAGGAATCACTATTCTTTCTATTCAGCTTTCCGATTGAAGTGCACATCCGTGAGACTAGGTTGCTGTTAGAAGAAAGCTTCCATGCTTTCCTTTTCACCTGTTGCCTTAGTTCGCATAATTCGATTAACTGAAGGATAATCGGGACAAGATTTTTAGAGGGGAATTCATTCACCCCCCTCTGAATTTCCAACAATTGGTATCAGAGCGGTTCCCTATCTCAACAGATTCAACGATCTGAAGGGGATCCTGCTATTCTGATCAAGTGCTTTTCTGCTAGTGTTTGCCGTTTGCTTGGATTTCTCATTGATTCATTCATTACTTTAGAACTGTTTGATTGAATGGCTTTTTCAGTGATATTTGATGGTTCTAACTACAGTCATTGGATAGGAGGCCTAGTTGTTTACATAAATTCCATTGACTCCAATCTATGGAATCTTGTCTCGACATGCCCACATAAATTACCTAAGAATCAGGCCAGATGGCTTGAAGAGGACATGATCAAGCATAAACAGAATGCTAGGGTCCTTAATATTCTGAGAGACTCAGTAAATGCTAATATGTTTCCTCATATTGCAAATTGCAGTTCTGGAAAGGAAATTTTGGACACAATTGCTGCAGCACATATGAACCAAAAAGAAGAGTGTCTGATGGAAAGGAGAAGCGATCATTCGAATGACTCACCATCCCAGGTAAGCTCCAAATCTGAAGAGATCTCTTATGATGAGTTGATAGATTTGTATGATGAGCTGCTAGATAAATACAAGAAAGTGAAATCTGAACAGAATAATTCTGAATTCATGTGTGAGAACTATCCTGCCTTGAAACATTCCTATGATATCTGCATGCTAGATGTTCACAATCTTAAAGAACAAAATGTTTCTTTAAAAATTGAGAACCAAAAATACCTAAATAAGATTGTTGAATTGGAAGATAAACTGAATGAGAAAAATAAGGTACATCTCAAGAACATGCAAGATTTGACTGAGGTTATGATGGGGGACGGGGACCGACACGGACTAAGACTCTCAAGGACTCTAACTGAGGCAAGCAGTAGCACGCTCAAGGGTCGCCAAGTGGCTGACCACCGTGATACCCCACAGAGTGAAGGACGTCTCTCAACAGAAACTCCGACCTCGGCCGTCCCAAGGAGGGAAGCGCACGTGTCTAGGCGTAAAGTCGACTTCCAAAGACAAGGGGAGTCGAGTCCTAGCTCGATGCTCTAAGGGTGCTAAAGGATGGGTGCTCTCACTCGCGATCCGCGGTGATGGTAACAAAGTAGCTAGGCGCCTACTCTCTCTCACGCGGCATAATCAAAAGCATACTAAAAGAGCAGGCACAAGAGAGGAGTCGGAACGCGTACCTCCACGCCTAGGCGTGGGGAAGGAACCCCGGCCGTGGGCCAACAACCCCGATACACTGAAGACCAATAAAATACAACCCAATAGTGGCCCACTCCTCGCAGGGAGGTAAAAGGCTACAAGCGACGCATTCGGGGCTGCCGGGCACGGGCTGACGGGCCGCACTCGGTGACGGGCACGATGCTGCAGAATCGGTGTCGCGCGCGCCTGGACGGAGACGGGTCCCACGGGCTGATGCGACGTCCGATCGAGGCGCCGTCAGAGAGGACGCGTCGCTGACTGCTGGAGGAACGCTCCGGCCAGAGGGGACGCGCTGGGTGCGCCGGTGGTGGCCGTGGGCGCTGCTGAAAACCAGGTCTGGTTCTGTGGTCGCAGAACCGCGCACGCCGCCGGTAAAATCTGGAACTCGGTCGTCCGGTGCCCGAACAGGTCCGGGCCGGTTGGAGATGAGAGCTGACTGGTAGAGGAAGTCCTCGGCCAAACGGCGCGGGCAGACGATGCCGGTACGAGTCGCAGGAGCCGCTGGAAGTTGGTGTTAGTTCGCTGGCCGGATTGTGCAGACAGACCTGAGTGGTCCCACGAGAATCGACGCCACGCTCGGCACCGATGTCGGAACGAGGCGAGATCGGTGGCGTTGGACAGAGGACGAGGAGAGGTACGTCCGGTGAAGATCCCGCGTCCAAACTCGCAGACGTCCGCCCTGTGCGAATTTTGAAAGAGGGCGGACAGGATCTGGGCGCACAGGGAGAGGGGTCCTGCGCGCTCTCACAAGGAAAATCACTACGGGTGGTGCCGATCTCCGAATGAGGCGAAACCACCTCGCACGCGTCGGCGACTCGTAGAAGAATCCCACAAAAATGGGCTGGACGCAGAATGGCACCACGAACAGCAGATGTCGTCGCAGCTCTTGGAGACAAAATCTGGACGCACTCGAACTCGGATCTGAGAAGAGATAGAAGAGAGAGGAACCTCGGCGTCGCACCGAGGGGATGGGGAGTCACACCCCAAGCTTGCTCCCGTCGCAGGAGCAAGGAGGACAGAGGAGGAAGTCGCATCCACCTTCAAGAGCACAAGCTATTTTCTTCTATTCCATTCAAAAAATTCTCACAAAAGGAAATTACATGCCTTATATATCGAGGGAGGGGAATTAGGGTTTCACCCAGCCAAGGGAGGAGGGGTGCGACCAGGACCTTCCCCATTCAAGGGGGGGGGCGGCCAAGCCTCCTCCAATCAAGGAGGGATCAAGGGGAGGGGGGCGCCCAAAGAAGAAAGGTGAGGGAGGTGGAATGGGAAAGGGGGGTGCCCAAAAAGGAAAGAAGAGGGGGCAAGGTGGGGAAGGTGGCGCAGCCACCTAGGATGGGGAAGGGAGAATGCGCCCCAAACCCTAACCCTAATCCAAACACTATGGGCCAAGGCCAAGCCCAATAGCAAAAGAAAAAAAAGGACCCATTATCCCTACACATAGTCTGATAGCAATAAAACTAGATAACATGTCCACGCAGGGACTAATCCAAGGCCCACATGGCCTGAGCAAGCAGAGAAGATAGCTAGAAGATGCCGCCATCGCCGAGCCACAAGGAAGTAGCGGTGTGCCGGGTGCTCCGTCGAGGATAGCGCCGTGTGTCCTCACCAATTCTCCCCGGGTGGGAAGAACTCGACCCCGTCGAGTAGGGGTCACGGTCGCTGAGGTACCACTCCAGCAAGTCCGGATCGATCCGCTCCAGCTCTCCACGTGTAATCCAGGTGTTGTCCGACTCGGGGCGCCCTCTCCAACGCACTAGGAAGCGTTGGTAGGCTCCGCTCCTGGTAGTAGTCACCTGCTCATCCAGTATGCAATCTATATGCTCGCGTGTATGTAATGGGGCTGGAGGAGGTGGACTCTCAGTAGGTGTATCACTCACAACAGGAGGGTCAGGCCCAAATAACTCGCTGGGTATCACCGCGGGATCCTTATAAGCTACCAGATCAGAGACATTGAACGTCGAACTGATCCCGTAGTCGTCTGGAAGCTCGATCTCATACGCGTTCGACCCAATACGCCTCAACACTCTGAATGGTCCTGCACCGCGGTCTTGGAGTTTCTTTACGGCTCCCGAAGGAAACCGTTCCGGTCTAACCCGGACCATGACGTACTCTCCCTCGCGGAACTCACGTGTGCGTCTGTGCGCGTCAGCTAACTCCTTGTAACGTGCGTTGCAAGCCTCAATATGACGACGGACATGATCATGCAACTGTCTAATATGCTCAGCAAAAGACTCAGCTGACTCAGAGACTCGGGACTGAATGGGGGAGGGAATCAAATCAATCGGTTTCCTAGGCCTACGACCAGTGACAATCTCAAATGGACTCAACCCTGTAGACCTATTGACCGAATCATTATAAGCAAACTCCGCTAAAGGTAAGACAAGATCCCAATCTCCAACTCTATCACGCACTAAACATCTCAGAAGATCCCCTAGACTTCTATTGACTACCTCTGTCTGACCGTCAGTCTGGGGGTGGTACGCGGTGGAGAACTTCAACTGGGTGCCCATCATCCGCCAAAGGGTTTTCCAAAAGTAGCTCGTAAAACGCACATCCCTATCAGAAACAATGGTACGCGGCAACCCAAACCTGGACACACAGTGGGTGAAGAATAACCTAGCAACTCCAGAGGCATCCGATGTCTTGGAACAAGGAATAAACAAGGCCATCTTGGAGAAGCGGTCAACCACAACAAAAATAGAATCATGCCGCCGTGCAGTACGGGGCAAACCAAGCACAAAGTCCATGCTGATATCCTGCCAAGGACTATCAGGGACAGGCAGAGGGGTATAAAGGCCAGTGTTCTGTTTCCTCTGTTTCGCTAAGGCACAAATACGACACTGGGCAACTATGCGGGCCACATCCCTCTTCAAACTGGGCCAGTAGAAACGGTGCTCGACAGCCTCTATGGTCTTGTTTCGGCCGAAGTGGCCGGCAAGACCTCCTGCATGAAGCTCCCACGTAAGAAAATCACGAACTGAAGTCCGTGGGATGCACAACCTATCGCCTCTAAATAAGTGACCATCCTGAAGGACAAACTCGCTAAACTCACGGGACGGTCCTGACTGAAGGGCAGAATAGATGGGACCGAAGTCCGGGCAATCAATGTAGGCCTCCTTCAACTTCTCTAAACCAACCACCTGAACATTCATGGTGGATATCAACATCACCCGCCGACTAAGAGCGTCGGCCACCTTGTTCTCAGCACCTGCCTTGTGCTTGAGAACGAATGTAAACTCCTGCAAATATTCCACCCATCTACTATGTCGGGCATTCAGCTTCTTTTGGGTGTGGAGAAATTTCAATGCCTCATGGTCAGAAAAGAGCACAAACTCCTGGTGGAGGAGATAGTGCCTCCAATAGCGCAAGGCCTGAACAACTGCGTAGAATTCCTTGTCATAAGTAGAGTAACGCAGTTTGGCATCATTGAGTTTCTCACTAAAAAAGGCTATAGGGTGGGACTCCTGGCTAAGCACTCCCCCTATGCCTAAACCTGAGGCATCACATGTGACCTCAAACACTTTAGAAAAGTCTGGAAGTGTAAGAACGGGTGCCTGGGTCATGCGATCCTTGATAAGCTGGAAGGCTGTGGCCGCAGCCTTCGTCCAGGTAAACTCGCCCTTACGGATGCAATCCGTGATCGGGGCGGTGATAGAACTGAACCCCCTAATGAAACGGCGATAGAAAGTCGCCAGACCATGAAAGCTCCTAACATCGTGGAGTGTGCGGGGCTCGGGCCACTCCACTATGGCACGGATCTTCTCCGGATCAGCGGAGACTCCGTCACGGGACATAATGAACCCTAAGAAAGAAACCTGGTCAGTCATGAAGCTACACTTCTTAGGGTTGGCAAACAAGCTCTCCCGTCTCAGAACAACACACACCTGCCTAATGTGATCTAGGTGTAACTCCCTAGTGCGGCTATAAATCAAGATGTCGTCGAAGTAGACGACCAAAAACACTCCAATCATAGGACGCAACACCTGCGTCATCAGCCGCATGAAGGTGCTAGGGGCGTTAGTCAGCCCGAAGGGCATGACCAACCACTCGTAAAGACCATCCTTGGTCTTAAAAGCAGTCTTCCACTCATCACCGGGTCTGACCCTCACCTGGTGATAGCCACTCCTAAGATCGATCTTCGAAAAAATCGTGGCTCCCGACATCATATCAAGCAAGTCATCTAGCCGGGGAATGGGAAACCTATACTTAACCGTGATCTTATTGATCGCACGGCTATCGATGCACATACGCCATGTGCCATCCTTCTTCGGTGCTAGCAGGGCGGGAACAGCACAGGGGCTCTTGCTATCCCTAAGGGAACCCCTACTCATCAACTCATCAACCTGCCTCTGTAGCTCAGCGTGGTCCGCGGGACTCATCCGATAATGTGGAAGATTGGGCAAGGACGAGCCCGGGACAAGATCAATCTCGTGCTGGATGTCACGCAAAGGTGGAAGGCCTTCGGGAAGGTCCTCCGGAAAGATATCAGCAAACTCTCGCAACATCTCAGCTAACTGAGGGTCTGTCACTCCCTCGAGACTGGGGACTACCTCACCTGTCTCCCTGACAACCACGGCTAAAAGAGGGACACCACTAGTGACCTCTCTCTCCATCTCTCGGGGACTGATGATCATCAACCTTCTCGTAGGAGGAACATCTATGGTGAGGGTAGGAGAGGGGGTGGAAATAGGCACCGGAGGTGGTGGTGGCGGAGGCTTGACCTTCCCCTGGCGAGGGGTGGTCGTGGCACTCGGACCGGCTGGTCCCCTAACAGTAGGGTCCCTAGGTGGGGCTGGGTGGAGGGTGATCCTGTGGCCGTTGTGGTCAAATGTGCAAGTGTTTGCACGGCCCTGTAGGGTGGCATCCATGTCAAACAACCACGGCCTCCCTAAAATGATGTTACCTACCTCCATAGGGAGAACATCGCACCAAACTTCATCCTGATAGGTCTGGAACTGAAGGGACACTAGGCAACGGAGCCTAACAGGAATGGAGGTAGAATCGACCCAAGAAACCCTATAGGGAGCAGGGTGGTCAACTGGGGTCAACCCAAGGCGGGTAACAGTGCCAGTAGATATGGCGTTAATGCAACTCCCGCTATCAATGACAATCTTGCAAGCTTTACCCCCAAGCCTGCAGAAGGTGTGAAAAATGGTGGTGCGACGCCAGTCATCACTCACCTGAGGCTGGGCTAGGATGCACCTAACTACCCCTAACTGTGGGTCACCCTGAAAATGGCTACCCTGGGCACCATCCTGCTCTCCCTCGAGCAGATCATCGAAGAACTCCTCAACCAAGTCCTGGTCTACCTCATAACTAACAGGTATGGGCTCAGTGGGGGACTCAGTGGAAGTGGGGTCTGCCACGACGAGGGCCTTCCTCTCACGAGTGGGGCATCTATCAGCATAGTGGCCAAGTCCGCCACACCGGTAACAAGTACGAGCGCCCGCACTGGATGAGGCTCCAGCGGTCATAGGACTCTTGCCCTTGTCATCATGACGGGGCGCGGGGAGTAAAGGCTGTGAACGAGCAGGATGTGGGGGAGGCGGAAGTGTAGGGCGAGTGGGGGGGTAGGGTGCCTGCTGGCGAGGTGGAGGGAGCGGATCCCTAGGAAGGGGTGGACGAGGCCTGGGACCAGTGGGGTCCTGGCGAGGAGGCTCTGCAGGCCGAGCCGCCGGGTATCGACCATACTGTGTGGAAGTGGAGCGAGGGTCAAGACCCCGCTGACTAGGCATCCCCGGACGAAAGGTGGGGCCAAACTCCAACTCAAATTGCTCTAACTCTAGGGCAACCTGGTAAGCTAGCTCTAAAGTGCCTACCTGGCGACGGTAGAGCTCATACTGATATTCGGGCCTCAAGCCACGGCGAAAACGGGAAACAGGCATGCCCTTCTCTTCATCAACTCCACATCGCAAATAATACTCGTCAAATTCGGCGATGTACTCGGTCACGGACCGATCGCCCTGACTAAGGGTCTGCCATTGGTCAATGAGCCTCTGGCGGTAAGAAGGAGGGACATACTTCTCGCGGAGCTTACGCCGCATATCAAACCAGGTCTCTATGGGTGGGTCCTGCCTCTGTAACATCAGACTCTCGACATTCCTCCAGTAGGTCTGGGCTTTCCCCATGAGCTTCATCTTGGCAAATCGGACTTGCCGCAGCTCAGACATCTCAACCCATTCGAAATACCTATCCATGCTATTCTCCCAGTCTATGTAGGCTTTTGGGTCAAGAGACCCCTCGAAAGTGGGTGGATCGGCACGGACGGTCCTAAGGGCCCTATCATCCTCATCCTGGTGTGGTCGACGACCACGGTACTGGCGTCCATTCCCCTCAAAATCCATCTCGGACCCATAGTCATCAAAGTCGGGGGCTCGGGGACGTCGCTCCTGAGCCCGAGGGGCTTGAGCGGCAGCAACAAGAGGAGCTTGGTTGGCTCTAGGAGAGTCCTGGCGGTGCACCTCATCTACCCTCCCTATCCGGCCAACAAGACCCTGGAGGGCCAAATCGGACACGGTGGCACGATCCTCAATGACCTTCAGACGATCATCTAGACGCTCAGTCAACTCCTTGATGGACTGATCGGACCTGTCCATACGGGTCATAAGTTGGGCAACCAGATCCTCAAGAGATGGGCGTCCCTGAGGTGGGTGTTGGTCACCCATGGCGTCCGGGCGATGGTAGTCCGTACCACCCCGAGTGGGCATGCAAAGGAGGCTAACACCCTAAGACCTAGAGGGACACGAATGCAATGAGATGCAAGACTCAAACAAGACACGACCAAAACCTAAACACAACCCTAAGACCCAACCTGTAAGGACAAGTTGGTAACCATGCTCTGATACCAAAATTTGATGGGGGACGGGGACCGACACGGACTAAGACTCTCAAGGACTCTAACTGAGGCAAGCAGTAGCACGCTCAAGGGTCGCCAAGTGGCTGACCACCGTGATACCCCACAGAGTGAAGGACGTCTCTCAACAGAAACTCCGACCTCGGCCGTCCCAAGGAGGGAAGCGCACGTGTCTAGGCGTAAAGTCGACTTCCAAAGACAAGGGGAGTCGAGTCCTAGCTCGATGCTCTAAGGGTGCTAAAGGATGGGTGCTCTCACTCGCGATCCGCGGTGATGGTAACAAAGTAGCTAGGCGCCTACTCTCTCTCACGCGGCATAATCAAAAGCATACTAAAAGAGCAGGCACAAGAGAGGAGTCGGAACGCGTACCTCCACGCCTAGGCGTGGGGAAGGAACCCCGGCCGTGGGCCAACAACCCCGATACACTGAAGACCAATAAAATACAACCCAATAGTGGCCCACTCCTCGCAGGGAGGTAAAAGGCTACAAGCGACGCATTCGGGGCTGCCGGGCACGGGCTGACGGGCCGCACTCGGTGACGGGCACGATGCTGCAGAATCGGTGTCGCGCGCGCCTGGACGGAGACGGGTCCCACGGGCTGATGCGACGTCCGATCGAGGCGCCGTCAGAGAGGACGCGTCGCTGACTGCTGGAGGAACGCTCCGGCCAGAGGGGACGCACTGGGTGCGCCGGTGGTGGCCGTGGGCGCTGCTGAAAACCAGGTCTGGTTCTGTGGTCGCAGAACCGCGCACGCCGCCGGTAAAATCTGGAACTCGGTCGTCCGGTGCCCGAACAGGTCCGGGCCGGTTGGAGATGAGAGCTGACTGGTAGAGGAAGTCCACGGCCAAACGGCGCGGGCAGACGATGCCGGTACGAGTCGCAGGAGCCGCTGGAAGTTGGTGTTAGTTCGCTGGCCGGATTGTGCAGACAGACCTGAGTGGTCCCACGAGAATCGACGCCACGCTCGGCACCGATGTCGGAACGAGGCGAGATCGGTGGCGTTGGACAGAGGACGAGGAGAGGTACGTCCGGTGAAGATCCCGCGTCCAAACTCGCAGACGTCCGCCCTGTGCGAATTTTGAAAGAGGGCGGACAGGATCTGGGCGCACAGGGAGAGGGGTCCTGCGCGCTCTCACAAGGAAAATCACTACGGGTGGTGCCGATCTCCGAATGAGGCGAAACCACCTCGCACGCGTCGGCGACTCGTAGAAGAATCCCACAAAAATGGGCTGGACGCAGAATGGCACCACGAACAGCAGATGTCGTCGCAGCTCTTGGAGACAAAATCTGGACGCACTCGAACTCGGATCTGAGAAGAGATAGAAGAGAGAGGAACCTCGGCGTCGCACCGAGGGGATGGGGAGTCACACCCCAAGCTTGCTCCCGTCGCAGGAGCAAGGAGGACAGAGGAGGAAGTCGCATCCACCTTCAAGAGCACAAGCTATTTTCTTCTATTCCATTCAAAAAATTCTCACAAAAGGAAATTACATGCCTTATATATCGAGGGAGGGGAATTAGGGTTTCACCCAGCCAAGGGAGGAGGGGTGCGACCAGGACCTTCCCCATTCAAGGGGGGGGGGCGGCCAAGCCTCCTCCAATCAAGGAGGGATCAAGGGGAGGGGGGCGCCCAAAGAAGAAAGGTGAGGGAGGTGGAATGGGAAAGGGGGGTGCCCAAAAAGGAAAGAAGAGGGGGCAAGGTGGGGAAGGTGGCGCAGCCACCTAGGATGGGGAAGGGAGAATGCGCCCCAAACCCTAACCCTAATCCAAACACTATGGGCCAAGGCCAAGCCCAATAGCAAAAGAAAAAAAAGGACCCATTATCCCTACACATAGTCTGATAGCAATTAAACTAGATAACATGTCCACGCAGGGACTAATCCAAGGCCCACATGGCCTGAGCAAGCAGAGAAGATAGCTAGAAGATGCCGCCATCGCCGAGCCACAAGGAAGTAGCGGTGTGCCGGGTGCTCCGTCGAGGATAGCGCCGTGTGTCCTCACCAGGTTAAGTCCATGGTGGATAACCTGAAACATGACAATGTTGAATTTCAAAAGGAAAATGAAAGGCTAAAATATCAAAATAAAAAACTGATGGTCTTGAACACTGTGATGGGAAAGCAATGGTTAATCATTGAGAAAAGAAAAAGTGTTCAAAAAGAAGATTCATGCAAGCAACGCGCTGTCTTAGAGGATTTGATTAAAGAAATTAAGTTTGATGATAACTTTCAAAAGAATTCAATCAGATCCTTAAGAGAAAAGAATGAGTCATTGAAAAACATGAATGTTGCCTTGCAGAGACAGATTGTCGTTTGTGAGGAAGAGTTAACAAAATCTGAATTGAAAATATCCTCCATGCAATCTGAACTTGCCTCCCTATCAAAAACAATCAAAGGGAAAGAGAAAATGACTGACACAATGAGTGACAAAAATCCAAATCTGAATAAAAGGAAAATTAAAAACTCAAATCAGAATAATGACTCTGCTAAAATTGTGATACTCATGTCTTGAAAGCTTTGCATGCTGAAAAATCTCAGGCCAAGAGTGTTTCTGTTAAAAGGAAAGCTGTTAAATGTTTTTATTGTCATATAAATGGTCATGTCATGCATGAATGTGATTTAATGAAACAAGATGATATGAAAGCTAAGAATTCTCATGCTAAGAAGCATGCCCATCTGAAGAAAAAGAGTCACTGTTTCAACTGTGGTAAAATAGGACATACTGCTTCACAATGTTGGTGTGCTAAGAACAAAAAAATATCACAGTCATATCATGTTGATTCACATACTAAAATGAGAAATTCGATTGTTTGCTCTCACTGCTTGAGGCATGGCCATACAGTTGGAAACTGTTGGCATGTAAATAGAAAATTTCATGAATAGGCACATAGGTTCCATGTTAATAATGATGTGCATAGGAAGTGTCCTCAAATGGCTGCATCATGTTATTACTGTGGTGAGTATGGGCATTCTATGTCCAACTGCAAATTAATGAAAATTGATGACCTTCGTGCACAAAATCTGCCTAGAATTTTTGTTAAGGCTAACACAGGACCCAAGACTGTTTGGGTTCCTGCAAGAACAAAATAACTGTTTTGCGGCAGGTGTGCCTTGGAAGGAAAGATAAAGGAGTTGAACAAACCAAGGCACCGAAGGAAGAAAACCCCAATTGTGAACTTTCAGGTCAGTTCCGAAAAACTGTGATCAAATCGCATTTTATGATTCTCTCTACTGTTGATGATTGAATATCATGTAAATCTGATCATTCAGGACTCTCATGCATACACTCTCAAGTGCTTTGACATTTGCACTGCTTTACATATTTCTGAACTATCACTTGCACTGTCAAATTTGTCTTTGGAGCTGCTCATGCACACATGTTCATATGTGTATACCAGCACTGTTAAACCTGCATTCTCATAAAAAAAAATTGAACATTCATGTCTGATCTGTTAGTTTAAATTCTCATGTATGTAGATTTGCATTTGCATTTAATTTGTTACTTCATTGTGTTTATGCATATGCATTTTTCCAGGGAGTAATTGATGATAACTCATGACATTCAAATACCATGCTGAACTCTTGTTGAGACCGGGTCTTGCTTCATATGGAAATATGTTCTGTCTCTAACAAATGTCGACATCTCATGTCGACTCCTATGAGAACATTTCTGCTTGTGTCTACTCTATATGAATCTGAATAGTTCTCAGCTTTGGCATCATCTGCTTTCTTTCCTATGCTTAAATTCCATAATCTGAAATTGTTTGCCTAAGATGGATGAGCACACTGTTAAATCTGATATCCATGATAGTCTCTTGATTTGGTTGAAAGACATGAACTCTCCTTGAGCATAACGCTTAATATCCTGTCCTGTGCCTTTACTGCATATGTGCTTCAAGAGCATTCTTCAAGTTTTCTTCACTACATGATGTGTGGGTTTGTAGATCTTAAATCATTGTCTCAGAATGCATGTAGTCAGGGGGAGTTAGTTGAAGCTTCTCTTGTGTCTCATCTCATGCAATTCATGCACGTAGTCAAGAGGAACTTGTCAAAGCATCGGTTCAAAATTCCCTGTATGATCCTCATTTTTTTTGTCATTTCATTCACATGCATATAGGTGAAAAGTTGCATCTAGATAGGGGGAGCTAATTAGACTGTTCAGTCTCTAATTCAGAGAAGTAGAGAAATTTCAGTTGTGTGTATCCTCTTCAAATCTGAAATCATCTTTAAAGAAGAATCTTCTATTATACAGGCTTAAGAAAGCTCCTTGATATGAATTGTTTTAAATCTCTTGTATGCCTAAGTTTGAACATGGAGATTCTAAAAATTTCTGAATAGGTCTTTAATAAACCTAAACTGATTGTTACATGTAATTCATGTAAGATTCTCCATCAACTGAAAAATTTGAAACCATGGTTTACTTTGGTTGAATTGCATGAGAATTGTATTATCTTTAAACATGCCTTCCTGAAATGTTTTAATGGTAGCAACAAATAATTTTTTTAAAAAAAAATTTGTTGAAAGTGGCAGAGCAATGACTGAATTGCACTGAGAAACTGAACCCTCCACCAATGAAATGGAGAGGATCTCAAGTCATGAAGTGTTTCAGTTAATCTCTGTTCAGATGGACAGATAAACATAGGGACAGTTTCACTGAGTAACTAGGGGTACGGGCCTCTGATCAAGGTGTACTCTTAACGTCAAAGGTGAAAACCATCCCTGTGTAGTTGTTCTGATCTTAAATAGACATGGTAGTCTATGCTTAATAACTGGGGGTTCTGGCGTCTAACCCACGTGTGCCCTTAATGCCAAAGGCATAAATGTCACCTGCCTGTTCACTAGGATATTTGTTAAAAGCTCAAATTGAAAAAGATTGTTGTTACCTATGTTATTCAATTTTTTCAAAGCATGAGCTTGTTTAACCTCAATACCTTCGATTGCTTTATCTAGAGAAACCATTGGTTTTAATTGATAAAGTTGAAAGGAGATTATACTAGAATGTGGTATGTGCAAATGGTTTTCTTTTATTAAAAGACTGCTTCAGAAATGAGTAAATTGCCCCCATTGTCAAACCTGGTATACATTACTTTTAATCCATGATTATCCACTTGAGTAATGTCATAAGCTTTTATAATGGCAGATTCTGAAACAAAAACGCATGGATATATGATTTCGGTATCACACTGTATAACTGAAGTTCTCATTCTCCCTGATTTAGTGTTCTGCCCTCAATTGCATTCATATGCTGGTCAAGGTCTAAGAAGGAGTCAGTCATAAATTGTATTTCATGTCTATCTGGTTAAGTCCTCTGCATAAGGTTCATCTCACACTTAATTAGATCATGCATCTGCACTCATGTAGCTAAATGCATCTCATTATGAAAAATACCAAAAAGATGTGCTGAGCACTCACCTCTTCATCTGTTTAGTCTCACATTGTTTAAGAGAGCCCTGTGTGATTGCATTTGAATGACTTTGAGTGAGTATGTTTTGCTGATGAGATGTTATACTTCTGAAGGGACAATGCTCGTAAGAGTACTTCTTGCATTTCTCTGCCTGAATGCAGTGTTTTTGATGAAGTCAAAGGGGGAGAAGAATCTGACATGAGTCAGTGTGAGTCAGTGCAATTCATAGTGTTGCCATCATCAAAAAGGGGGAGATTGTTGTGCCCTATGTGATTTTGATGATAGCAGACATTGTGAATTACACTAATGAAGTTAAGTAACAATGTGACATTACACTGTGACATTGTGATGTGCCCTCTATCTCAACAGACTGCATTGATTGTATTACTGTTTGAATGAACTGCTTGCTTGGCTGCTTTGAGTGTGTGAGTATTGCACGGCTGCTTGACTTCATGATTTCCTCCTTAGTAAGTCTTGCTCATCTCTGCACATTGTTAGCATGAATTCTGTTTACTGCCTTCATGAAATGGTTGCACTGCGTTGACGCAGTGGTAAAATGGGATCCTATTTTTGTCTGCTTATTTGGTTATATACATTACATTGCTCATAATTTCAGGAACTCGTGGTTATTCTGGTTGTCTATGCTCGAATGATTACTTCAATATCGGGTCATTGACTGTGCTTGGAATTTGCCTGGTTGAATGACCTGGTTATATTAGGATTCACTCATTTATGAGCCACTGTAGTGGGTTGACGCAGTGGTAGAATGGGTTAACGCCATGGAGTGTTTTCTGAGCTGTCATCCTCTGTCTGTCCATCCACTGCGTTAACGCTACAGGATCTGCGTTAACGCATTGGTGTGATTCTGCAATATTAATCTGCCCTGCCTTTGTGCAGAAATGGATTGGTGCGCTCTTGCCTCACTGCTCTCCAGTTAGTGCCTGTTTCAGGCAAACATAGTTCATGTGTCGTTTATATTGCTTGCTGCATGCTGATTAGGCCAGTACTGTTCTAACCTCTTGCATGTTTGGCCAATTTGTTGTCCGTGCACATATGTGACTGCGTCGACGCTTCCGTTTGATGTGTTGACGCACTGGCCTGCACCTCATGCACTTTCTGTTCAAATATGTGCAAAACCCGTGCAAGCCTTTTATCTCTCAAATATTGCACTGAATGTAAGAATGTTTTGATTGGCAGGAACCCGACAAGCCAGACACGTGTAAGCCACTGACTGCTACCCTGGCACAAGGAAGGAACTTTCGTTCAAGTTTGAGGATGCCTCCAACCATTCGAGGGGGCACGTGATCCGATGGGAAAAAGGGGAAGGATGCTGACACGTGTTAGATAAGGGGTGCTACCCTGCCAAGTGGACCAATCAGTGGTCACTAGGGCATTTTCTACTCAACCTTCAGAGGCTCTGTTTCTGATATAAAAGCACCCCATCATCCTCTCGAAAAGGGTTAACTCTCCACAGAAGAAGAGGAAGCTCTCCAGCGAAGAACTCTGAGAGTGTGAGCAAAAGAAGAGAAGAGAAGCAGCAGAGCGAAGAAGAAGAAGGAAGAAGAAGAAAATTTCAGAGAAGAAGAAATAGAGAGAGCTTGTGAGAGATTGAGCAGCAGAGAAGATCTGGTCTCGTGGATCAAATCCAGAGCCAGTCTGGTTCTTGCATTTCATTCCATATCCGGTTCAGTTTGATTTGTATTCTTTCTTTTCACTTCGATCTTTGTTCTTCCGTTTACCCAGTGGGGCATTTGTTTTTCTCCTGGTTGATCAGGAGAAGGGAGATCGTGGGATCTCCGGTTTGCTTGCAGCAGGGTGCCGCGAGTTGGTTCCCTCCGGCTGAGGAGGAAGAGAGGCTAGGCCTCTGGTCTGCCAGCAGCTGGGTGCTGCTAGGTGTTTCCCTCCGGGATTGGAGGAAGAGGGGAGGCTGTTCCCCTAGTCAAGCTGTGAGGCAACGTCTGTTGCCGACTGAGTCTGCTTGTCTAGCACCTGGCTAGTGGAAGCCACACTCGGGTTGAGTGTGGGGTGGACGTAGGTAGACGGGTGTCTGGCCGAACCACCTAAAAAATTCCCTTGCACTGTGTGGTTTGCCTGTCTAATATCTGATTCTCTAGATGCATGCGTAGGCCGTTCACTGTTCCTATTATCTAGCGTTTGATTGTTGTACACAGGGGGTGTTTGATTTAGTACACCATTGAGTTTCTCATTTGTGAGAACTCAATCAGAAGCTTAATTCCGTTTTAAGTTTCATATCAGTTTTTTAAATTGGTCAAAGACTGCTATAAGGAATCACTATTCTTTCTATTCAGCTTTCCGATTGAAGTGCACATCCGTGAGACTAGGTTGCTGTTAGAAGAAAGCTTCCATGCTTTCCTTTGCACCTGTTGCCTTAGTTCTCATAATTCGATTAACTGAAGGATAATCGGGACAAGATTTTTAGAGGGGAATTCATTCACCCCCCCTCTGAATTTCCAACACCTTCCGCATTTACTAAGCGATAAGCATTCCCTGGATAAGCTTCTTTTACGACAAACGGCCCTTCCCAGTTAGGTTGCAATTTAGACCTAGGACCTGCAGACCGAATGAATTTGCGTTTCAAAATCATATCACCTATTTGAAATTTACGTTCGATTACCTTCTTTTGAAAATAACGCGAAACTCTCTTTTGATAAACGGATACGTGATCGGCCGCATTCATCCTCTTCTCATCTAAGAGTTCCAACTGGACAAGCAACGCCTCTCGACGTTCATCGAGATTAAGTTCTTTATCGAGCTGCACTCTAAGGGAAGGGATCAAGATCTCATATGGGAGCACTGCCTCCATCCCGTAGGTAAGAGCATAGGGAGTTTGTCCTGTGGGAGTACGGACGGAGGTGCGGTAAGCCCACAGAGATTCCACTAATTTTTCTGGCCAATCGGAAAACTTATGAGATTCGCATGTTTTCTTGATGATTTTGAGAAGGGTTTTATTAGTGGCCTCGGCTTGACCGTTGCCTTGAGGATAATATGGAGATGAATGATGCAATGCTATATTGAACTTCTTACATAGATCCTTGAGCTCTTGAGATACAAACTGGGGTCCGTTGTCAGTGATGATGCTGCTTGGCACTTCTAACCGTGAGATGATATTCTTCATGATAAAGCGGCACACCGTTGAAGCTTTTATCTCTGCGTACGCCTCGGCTTCGGCCCACTTGGTGAAGTACTCAGTGGCGGTAAGGATAAAGGATTTCTGCTTGGTCTGAGAATTAGGATCACCGAGCGGGCTGACAACGTCGAAAGCCCACGTAGAGAATGGCCAAGGAGCAGAGAGAGGGTGGAGAGATGAAGCTGGAGCATGGATTTTATCAGCATGGAGTTGGCACTTAAGACACCTCCGGACATAGAGGGAGCAATCTTCCTCTAGAGTGGGCTAGTAGTAGCCCTGCCTAAGGATTTTCTTCGCTAGAGCCTGGCCATTGACATGACCTCCACACTCACTAGAATGGGCTGCTTCAGCCACTTTCCAAGCCTCATTATCATCCAAGCATCTCATGAGCACTCCATTAGTAGTGTGCCTATATAGTTCTCCTACAACAATAGTATACCTTGAGGCGGCTCTCCTTATTGACTTGCGTTGTTCGGCGTTTGCCCCTTCTGGGAATGATCCTTCTTTGTAAAACAACTCAATTTCGTGATACCAAGGCAACTCTTCTTCATCTAGAATCTCTTCTAACTCCATCAGAGATACTTCCTTTAGATCTTCCTTCTCAGCCCTCGCCTCTACAGCTTTCCTAAGGTTGATGAACCAAGGGTCCTGAAGAGAGGGTGCGTCCAATCTCTGAACGACGATAGTCTCAGTGTTCCGACTGAGAGGAAAAGATAGAGAGGAAGCAAGAGATGCTAGAGCGTCGGCTAGAATGTTCTGAGAACGAGGAGTATGGATATAGATTAGCTTACGGAATTGCCTAGCAAGAAGCGTGACCAAATATTGATATGGCTTGAGTTTGGGGTCACGAGTACGGTAAGTGGACAGAACTTGCCATAAGACGAGCTGAGAGTCTCCGATGATGTTCAAGTAACGCGCACCTAGGAGATAGGCGTGCTTTAGTCCAGCCAGGAGAGCTTCGTACTCAGCGATGTTGTTGGTAGTAGGAAATCGAAGTTGATAAGCAAAGGGAATAGTTACTCCTTCGGGAGTAAGCAGAACAGCGCCGATCCCTCGGCCTTGAGAATTAAGTGCACCATCGAAGTGCAGAGACCAGAAGGGATGGTGAGAGAGAACTGAGAGATGCTCATCAGGGAAATCGTCCTGAATAGAATCAGTGTGAGGAATAGGAAGATGGGCAAGATGCTCAGCGACGGCGTATCCTTTGACCGCCTTCTGAACGACAAATGTGATCTCGAATTGAGAGAGGAAGCTCTGCCAGCGAGCTAACCTACTAGAAAGGACGGGCTTTTCTAAGAGATAGCGAATCGGGTCCATTCTAGAGATCAACCTAACTGGGTGGGCAAGGAAATAGTGTTTAAGCTTCTGAGCTACCCACACTAAGGCGGCACAAGTCTTCTCCATAGCGGTGTATCTGGACTCAGCTGGGTTAAACAACCGAGAGAGGTAATAAGCAGCCCGCTCTTTCCCTTCATCGTCTACTTGTGCTAATACCGCCCCTAGGGAGTCTTCAATAACCGAGATGTATAGGATTAGGGGTTTCCTAGGGACAGGAGGTTGCAAAACTGGGGGATTGGATAGATATTCCTTTAAGTCCTCGTAGGCCTTTTGATAGTCTTCATTCCATTCAAACCTAACCCCCGCCTTAAGCAATTCATAAAATGGACGGCACCTTTGAGAATGTTGGGATATGAATCTTCTAATGAATTGCAATCGACCGATCAATCCTCGAAGTTCTGTAATGTTCTTAGGCGGAGGCATGTCCATGACGGCCTATGCTTTGTTAGAATCAATATGGATCCCCCGTTTGCTCACTATGAAACCTAACAGCTTCCCTGAAGAGACTCCGAATACACACTTCTTCGGATTCATCTTAAGCTTGTACTCCCTGGCTCTTTGCAGCACCTTAGCCAGAATAGAGGGGTGTTCTTCTTTGGTTCTTGACTTCACCAAAATGTCATCCACGTAAGCTTCCATATAGATATGCATCATGTCGTGTAAGATGGCCATCATCGCCCTTTGATAGGTGGCACCTGCATTCTTCAGATCGAACGGCATAACCACATAACAATATGTGCCCCAGGGCGTGGTGAAGGAGGTTTTCTCTTGATCTTCTGGAGCGAGACGGATCTGATTATATCCTTAGTAACCATCCATGAATGACAACGATTCATACCCGACAGTACTATCGACCAAGACATCAATGTGAGGCAGCGGGAAATCATCCTTGGGACATGCTTTATTGAGATCCCTGAAATCGATGTAAATACGCACCTTTCCATCCTTCTTGATGACAGGGACTATGTTTTCCACCCACTGAGGATATAGAACAACTCTAATGAATCTGGCCTTATATAACTTGTCAACTTCTTCTTTAATCCTTAAGGCCATGTGGGGGTGAAATCTCCTTGACCGTTGTTTCACAAGTGTTGCCCCTGGTTTAAGCACGAGTCGATGTTCCACTAAAGAGGGGTCAAGACCTGGCATGTCCTCATAAGACCAGGCGAAGGAATCGCTATACTCCCTTAGAACCTTGATCAAATCTTCTTCTACTTGTGGAGGGAGATTAGCGGCAATAACGATGGGCCTTGGGTCTTCTTCAGTTCCCAGATTGATTTCCTTCGTAGGTTCATCCACGGCTGACGACGGCTCATCGAATTTCTTAAGTCCTTGTGCGTACAGATCAGCAGTGTCATCTACGTCGCTGTCCTCATTAACCGGATCTTTTTCATCAAGGATTTCATAAACACCGAGTCCGTCATTGCGCACGCCCCTTCTATTTCTTCTTCCTCTTCAATCATAATTACCGTAGCAACAAATTCTGGACATTTCAAAAGGGCATGACAACGCTGAGCTAGGTCTTGCAAGAACCTATCAGGAATAGATTTGGGAGGACGCGCAAGCGGGTGCGGCTCAGAGGAGTAAGGGTTGGACGACCTAGAACAAGACCCGACTTCTTTAGACCTAACTAATTCTACTTCCCTAGACTCGATAGACCCTAATCCTAACCTAGGAGAAAGGAGACCTAGTGGAAGGGAAGGAGCAGGGGACTCTTGCCCCTGGGATGAGGATGGAGACAGGGTAGCATAATCTTCCACTAAAATCTCTGTTTCGAATTTGACATTTTTTTTGGGAGATCAGCAGAGACTACACAGCAAGATGGAGGAGGCGGGAGTTGCATAGGGAATAGCTCGGGGAAGATACAGTCAAAGAAGGGATCGGAAGATGAGACCCACATCTCGTGGAGTTGGGCGTTGGGAGGAGGAGGAGTGAATAGAGTGGATAGATCAATGGGCGGGCAATGCCCGCAAGCACAAGGAATGAATAGAATTTCGGGCGGATCAACGAAGGATGGATT
Source organism: Amorphophallus konjac (assembly GCA_022559845.1). Taxonomy (NCBI): domain Eukaryota; kingdom Viridiplantae; phylum Streptophyta; class Magnoliopsida; order Alismatales; family Araceae; genus Amorphophallus; species Amorphophallus konjac. Next base: position 147,175,692 of record CM040118.1, read on the forward strand.
TACCATGATAGGAGGAAGATGGGGTAAGAAATCCCATTGCCGGAGGAGAGATTGAAAGCGGGAGGGAGACCAAGAAAAGACAATCGGCGAGCTCCCCTCCTCCCGTGGATCATCGACTGGCCGCTTCTTCGGCCTCTATTGCACGAGCCGAACCTCTTGCTTCTTCTGGTAGTCTTCTTCATGAAACAACCCCTGAAGGGCTTGACCATAATCAAGCATATCATCTTATGGCCTCTTCAGTGCTGGCGGTGGACTGGCAATCAGACATACTGTATTTCTCCCTGACGGAGCTGGCTGCAGAGCTAATGTGCCGGGCTGGAGAGGCCCTCGAACAAAGTGTTGACGGTAGTCCCAGGTGAGTGGCCCAGAATCACCCATCATAGATAATGCAGTTTCTCGATAGCCAAGACCTCTCATATCCATCTTTCTTCCCTTGGGTATGGGCTTGGTCATTCCTTGTAATTGTGCACCGAGGCCTCTCCCCTGTTGGTAGCCCAGTTTCAGTATAATGTTCCAGCCTTTTGAGTCTCGGATCTGAGGCTTCATCTTGATGTTAACTGGAGTAGTGATGGGCCTAGGAGGTGTATAAGCCCAAGGGAAGTTCACATCCAGCACTGATATGACGGGTCGGCTGCTTGGCCAAAGTGTAGGAAGAATCTGTTCTAAAATGGCCTTAACCGATTGAACCGTGGACAAGCTCTTGACTTTGACGACCCTCCCTTGGAAAGGGAATTTGACGCACTGATGTATTGTGGAGGGTACGGCACCGAGTGTATCAATCCATGGACGACCCAAGATCGCCTTAAACATGGGGTCAATGTCCAGCACATAGAACTCCACGGGCATAGTAAGGGGCCCGAGCTCCGCTCGAATAGTGACTACCCCGTGACATGCTCTCCTTGAGTTGTCATATGCTGCTATAGTGGTGAGGGTAGGTCGTAACAATTCTTCAGATTTATTGCAAGCTCAGAGAGTACTGAGTGGACATACATTAATTGAAGCCCCTGTGTCAACCAGTGCTGCCTCGATGCTGACTTTGTTCAGAATGATTGTAATGCAGAGCGGCATTTGCCGAGCTTCTGGAGGTGCTAGCTTGGTTTCTGAGAATGTAATTGTCAGCCCTTTAGAAATAGTTGCTAGTGCTGTTGGTAAGCTGTCAACTGCCATGTCCTCGCTGACCATCACCTTCTGTAGGAAATCCTTGAGAGCGTCCTGGTGCAGGGTGGACCTTTTTATAAGTTCCAAAACTGATATCTTGGCGGGCACTCGGTCCAGATGATGTAGCAAGTCGTATTGAGTACCCGGTAGAGGTTCGGCTTCGTCTTGCTCGGCTGTTGGCTGGGAAGACTGGGGATTGGAGGTAGTAGGGTAGTTCCGATGGAACAACTTCCCGCTTCTTAAGGTGCAATTTTCCGCGGCGTCGGGAGATGATATTATTGGCCCGGTAGGGTGGATGAGTGGAATAGACTGCGTAGGAGAGGTGATTTGGTGGTAGGTAATGTTGGGGTTAACAAGAGATGGTGGCTGGATGAGTGGCGTGGGATGAGCGGAAGGTGGGGTGATGATGGGGGATGGTGCGGGTGGTGGGAGGACGAGTGTAGGCAGGGTGACGGGCGGAGGATTGGATGAGGGGATGGTTATGATTGTAGCGGGGGTAACTAATGGTGAGTATGATGGCGCTGTGGGTGGTGGTGGATTTGCTGGTGCGGGTGTGAATGGAAAGACAAGCGGAGAGGGTGTTGGGTGTGTAGGGAGGATAAATGAAGGAGTGAGGGGGTTGCGGTGGTTATGGTGGAGGGCCATTACTTGTGGTGCAATACCATCATCATCAAAAGACCACTCGGTGTTAGGAGCCGGGGGTTGGACTACATTGACTTGCGCCGGCGGCTGAGGTTGTGGAGCGGGCGGATGGTTTGGCATCGGATTTTGATGGATCCCCAGATCCTGAACCTACTGTGGTTGCTGCTGTTGTGGTGGCTGCTGCGGCTGTGGTGCTTGATGCTGCTGCACTTGCTGCCTCTGCGGCTGCCTTCTCTTTTCTTTAATCTCAACAATGGCCCTGTGCATTTTGGCCGAATCTATCCTCTGTCCTTCATGAGGATCATATACTAGGTCCCGGAATTGAAAACATCCTTCAATGGTATGTCCCGGTTGCCTGTGGAACATACAATACTTCATCTGATCAACGGCCGGATTCCAGTTGGGCCATTCCGGAGGAAGCTGTATAGCATTAACCGACATAAGAGCCGAGAAAATATCCATGAGGGTTTCTGGCAGTGGAGGATATTGTGCCCTCTTGGGAGCCGGGCGCTTGTTGTTTGGGTTGTTGTTATAGCCGTTGGGTGGAGGGACGTTGTGGTATTGCGGGGGTGGTGGTGGTTGCTGTGGTGCGGCAAAGGTGTTTTGTGGAATGGTGAAGGTGGGCGGAGGGTTTTGCAGAGTGATTTGGAAGTTCTGTGGAACAGGATTTTGTGGAGTGTGGGGGTTTTGAGGGAAACGGAAAGGTGCGTTTTGGAATGGAAAAGCAACGGCTTGAACCTGCTCATTTGTTTGGACCCCTTCTGTAACCGGCCCTTGTGGCTTCTTATGGTAGTTGGGCTTTGGTTTTCGAATAGAGAATGGATAGGGGAGTCCTTGAACTGAGTCTGAATAAAGCGCGCCCGGCTATATAGTTGGTGCATGTTGGCTATGTCATTCATTGCCAGGATGTTTCGGAAGGTTGGAGTAGCATTTGAAATAAGTAGCTTGACCTTCTCTTCCTCCGGAATGTGGCCGGGCACTCTAGCGGGCATCTGCCTCCACCTATCTGCATAAGTGGCAAACTCCTCATCTGTATTCATCTTTTCTGCCACCAGATCTGTAAAAGAATATTCTGGGCCGACCCGGTCTTGAAACCGTTGAATAAACTTGTCTTTTACTACCTTAAAGCTCTCAGCTTCTTCCAATGGCAGAGAATAAAACCATTCCAGTGCAACACCGCCCAATGATCGGCGGAATAAATACACCATAAGGCGATCATCATATTGGAATTGGGCCGATTCATATAAGAAAAATCCCTCACGTGAATAAAGGGATTGCCGTTCCCGTCATATTTTCTATAATTGGGGAGCTCGGACTGGGGAGGGAACCGGATGTTCTGGAAACTAGGAACAAGAACATCTGCCAAGGATTGTGGGCCAACCCGTTTCTGGAGGAAGTCGAGTTGTTGTTGCATGGTGGCCCATTTATCAAGTAATTCTCGCTCTCTGGATGGAGCAGGGGTAGCAAGAGATGATGCTTGAAGTTGAGGTTCAGAGGGGTGAATTGTAGTAGGAGGTGGGAGCCCATAAGAAGGAGTCGAAGGATAAGCGGCCGACGTAGGGGGTCCTTAAGAAGGATATTGGGCCCGAGATTGACCCAGATTGGAGTGGGCTTGGACCACCCCTGACTGAGGGTGCAGAAAATCGGAGGGACCCAGTAGAACTTTTGGAACAAGTGGGCTAGACAAGTGATGATCCATCTGAGTGAAAGAAGGGATAGGAGACTTCCCTTTGTCAAAAGATTGCTGGGCCGAAGCGGAAGATTGGCCCATCTCCATGCCGGTGAATGTGATGGTCCGGGGTTGGACCGGAGTGAGATTAATTGGAGTGGGCTGGATGAGAGGATTGGATTGACCCTGCATAATCGTGGGAGGGGAGATATTGGATCCTTGCATGGCCTGATAGATAGTTTGGAGTTGGGCCGGATCCAATTGGGCCATCATCTGGAGAATGGAGCCCGCAGAAGGAGTAGAGAAGGAAGGGGTAGCCTGACCACCTTCCATGGAGGTAGAGGATGGAAGAGGGGCCGTCCCCTCTCCAGAAGAGAACGAGGTAACCCTAGCAGGGTTTTCAAGAAGCCCTTGAGGAAGAGAATCCTCTTGGGAACGGGGAGGATTGAAAGAAGCCATGGTGGATTTGAAGAGCGGATTTGAGTAGAACTTGGAGAATGAGTTGACCCTAGGAGGTGCTTCCAACTGACGAAAACAACTCCACATGCAATGAACAACCTTAACAAGATGCAAACAACACAACACAAACACACAATGAGCAACCAAACTTAGATGATTTATCATACAGATGTAAGTAGTAAGAGATGAAGACACTCGAAGTCAACCAAGTTGTTTAATATGATGCTTCAAGATTCTTATGATTTCTCCTTTGGAACTTTAGTGGATGGATTAATATGAGCTCTCAACAATAGATTCCTGACGGGAGATGGATGTAAAGCTTGGTTTGACTCTAAGTGTGACCGCTCCTTCACTTATGCAACCCTAGACACGGGGTGGAAAAGGTACAACCGGCCCGGCGTCCGTGTGGGAATCCACGGCTCGCGGGGACTTATGGAGGTCCCTGGTGTGATTTCCTAGTCGGCCCCAACGAATATGGAGACGAGAGGTCCACACACCAAGGTGGGAAAACGCAATCTAATGTATGAAAGTATGAATGAACCTATGTGCACCGGAGTGCATGCAAAATCTAGCCTAGAATCTAGCAAACAACTATGCACACAATGATGTAAGTATGTAGAACAATCAGGGAGGAAGTCAGATATCACCCAAGTAAGGAAATCACAGCAGAAACTGTGGAAAGTAATGCACCTCGGGATGCGTACCTGTCTGGAGTATAACGGTCTATAGACCATGCGTCAGAAGATAATAACGGTCGAAGGCCAGACCGCCAGAAGTAATATAACGCAGAGCACCAGGACCGTCGGATGAGCCAGAGAGCCAAAAACAACCAGAAATAAAAGGGAAATCCGTGAAAAGCCCGCACACAGGATCAGGCGTATAACGGTCCAACGCCCCTGCATCAGAGTGGAGTAACGCAAGGACAGAGGGCTGTCAGAACACCCAGAGGACCAGAAATAAGATGAAGTAAGAAGGAGATCTAAGGACAATCAAACAAGGGAATGATGGCAGGTTTAAACAGAGATCAAGGCACGATTGGCACAAGTTGTTCCACCGTGATCGCCAAAAAATTATCTGCTGATTTGTTTTGCTTCTCTTCTTCTTTTTGTTTTATGTGCAATAAAGATGATAGGCAAAAATCAAATATCTCAATCAACTCAGGGACATGCGAACCATGAACCTAGGCAACCAGAACAAGCCCTAGCATGGGCATGCTATCTCAATCATCAAACTAAACTAAGGGAATAAAGAAATACACACACTGGGGCGTGGAGCAAAAGCAAATAAAAAACACACCGCAAGGGTGGAGCAAGCAAAGAGGATAAGAGATATGAGATGGAGAGAAAGCTAATGCCCAATACCAAGAAAGAACGTGATCGCCACCAAAGTAGAAACAAGCCAGAGACTTGAAAATACCTTGGAAATAGGTGGATGAAGCACCCGCCCACGGGAGAGAGAAAATCAGGGAAATCTGCAGATCAACGGAATGTAACGGCCGAAAGCCCACGCGTCACTGTGAAGTGACGGTCGCTCGATGAACCGCTATATGAATCTGACGCGCCTGCACAAGACCGTCAAATAACCTGCAGTAATAGCTTGTGGATTCTTTTAACTCCAACTCTTCCAGCCGGCTAGAAGACTTGGGCCTCGTGTGGTGAACCTATAAACCTGCCGAAGGACATGAAAATACAAGAAAACAGACCCAAATTAGCCCTTTAAACAATATAGCATCAATTCTTCAATAAACTCAATAGCATGCAAAAGGAAAGAGAAGTACCAGGGAGGTTTTGGTTTTTTAACCCCTCTGGGCATTTTAAAAAGATAGGAGGATGTTTAGATGATGAAAAACCAGGGAGAACGTGGAGAAAGAAGAGGAACAATGCTTTTGAGGAAAAGGAGATGAGGAAGAACACAATATGTAATGATGAACTTTGAAAACCAATGGAACGAATACTTCCTTCACCGTGAAGCAGATGAACGTGAAAGACAATTCTCCTTGGTCAGATGTGACTCCAGAATGCGGCAGCATTTCGACGCGAACTCCAGATCTTCCCCCTTCGAGCCATGAAGTTAAGGGTGCTATTTATAGACCCTCAAACTCTCCGGTCGAGCAGAGGATAATCCAGCAAGATAAGAGGATAACTCTTAGCAAATCCTTGAAGATAATATCACCAAGAGTCCATAGAAACAAACAGAAAGTTCTGAGGATCAGATTTGGAAGCGAAATCAACAATTCAAGCTCTTATCTCGACCACGGAGTAGCATAGAAAAGGCCTGAACTGCCAGGACTCTCTGTTGGATGTAACGGCTGGTCGACAGACCGCCACATGAAAATAATGCGTCAGGGAACGTCCGTTACATTCAACCTTATCTCAAAAGAGATAAGATCAACGGGAAGAAGATCAAACAAATTGGACTCTCAAAGGAAAGTAACGGCCAAGGCTGGATGCGTTGGAATAAATAACGGCTGCACGACATACCGTTAGATTCAATGGATAAGCAAGAGGATAAGCTTTAGAACAAAGGCCTCAAACTTTAGGACTCTTCAATAAGTAACGGCCCAGGGATCATGCGTTATATGGAAGTAACGCCCCCAGTGAGGACTGTTATTAACAATGAGGATAAAAAAAGGAGCAAAGCTTGCTAAGCTCATCGAATAAAAGGCCACAATAAACCACACTCCAACCAAGGAGAAGACCCAAGAAACAGGCTTAAAACTGATCAAGGAGACTCGATGAAGAGTGAACAACTCGGAGCATCATATGGATAAACAAGGAGATGACCCAACTTATTGGTCATAAAACGGGTGTCAACACCTGCGCGAGTGGTGAAGTGACACATGGGACCGCATGGCAGGCGCCCTATCGCGAGAGCTATCGTTAAAGGTGATGGAGGTAATCTTGGCCCGCACTTCTCCCATTTCTATAATACCTGCTTCTTTTGTTCTCCCAGGGATATCGCGAGCTAACTCGAGGAGTACAAGTTCCCACGGGAGAGGAGGAGCTCAGAATTCCGAGGTCTGGATGGAGGGTGAATCTTCCCACTCCTCGAAGAGAAGCAGGTCCAGCGGTAGCAGTTCCAGGAAGCTCTCAGACATCGAAGGGCACTTCAGTGAAAGGACCCAATCGCAACTCGTAAGTTGAGCTTTCCCGCCCTTTTCTCATTCTTTCTTCCTTCCTTTCTTTCTTCCTTTCTTTTGACAACACCCTTCTCCATTCCTTATGCACGGGCAGAGTGTGATGAAATCACACATTTCATGGGAGTTAGTAGCGGCAGTATACAGGGGTCTCCCGGATTTTTAGAAGGCCAGGCTAGACGTGATGGGATTTGGTGCCTTCCTCTGAATCGAGCCGATCAAGCTCGACCTAGTCCTGATCCAAGTCTTGCGTGAAAGATGGGACCCAGTGAGTCGGGCATTCTTGATGCCCTGGGGGCACATGGTGCCCAGTCTGGAAGATGTGGCCCAAATCACGAGCCTCAAGGTGGATGGCGAGGCAGTGACCGGAGTCACTTACGCGGACTACCGAGAAGGTGCCCAGAAGCTACTGGGTTTGGACCTAGATGGACGGAAGAACAAGTCAGTAGCCTGGACATCTATCATGGAGGCATTATGACTCACTGATACTCGTCGACGGGACGATGAGTCCTCAGAAGAATTCATGGGAAGGATGGAAAGAGGATGCCGTGCTGTGTACTGCACAGATTTTGGCAATTGGGAAAGATCCAACATGGATTTGAGGAGATTTCTCCTCTTCTTGCTGGAAAGATTGATACTGAGCTCGAAAGGAGACGGTATCCATTGTCATTTCCTGGAGCTGCTATCAGACCTCGAAAGAGTAGGTCAGTACGCCTGGGGAGCTGCCATGCTGGCGCACCTGTTTACAGGTCTGTCCCCAGAGGCAGACTGTGAGATGACTGCGAGTGGTTTCACACCACTTATCCAGGTATTTTTGATTTTGTCTTGTTTTTTTTTGTTTTCTGTTTGTTTTTTGTAATAGTCCACTTAAGGTATTGATGACATGCTAAAGCAACTGTGGAGCTATTATTACCTCCCGATGGGGAGAGCTCGACATTGGCGACCAGTGACTGTGCCGCTAGCCAGGCGGTGGCAACCCATCATGAGTGCGGCACCCCTAACCTACCAACTGATGGTGTTAAGGCGGGAGCTACAGGAGTTCCCTGCAGCGATGGTGGGATTTTTTTTTTGTTATTTTCATTTTGTTTTTCTTTGTTTTGACCGGCTAAAGGGTATGCACAACCTAACCTAGGTAAACTGGAGACCCTACTCAGGCATGGTCGATGCCGACCAACCATGGGTTCTAACAAGTCGTGCCCGGTTCGGACAAGAACTGTGGATGCACTGCCTGAATGAAATCGAGCCGCTTCAGCTACGATTGGTTATGAGGACTTTAGGACTGGCTCAGAAATGGGTGGATACGACTGCGCCATCTCGCGTCGGGAGAAAGACACGGGGACCGACAACCTGCATTGACTGGCATGTACAGTTCCCCGAACAGTATGAAGACTGGCAACGGGGTGGCACAATCGTGGAATCACAAGCGCGGGATAGCGAGGATTATCTGTGTCTGTATAAGACAATGTACGCAGAGCGGCTCCAACCCCGGGGACTTGTGGAGGTAGGTCTCCCCTTTTCTCTTACTTTTTTCTCTTTCTTTTGGTTTTTGTCGTGGAAATGCTGACTCTTATGGCTGCAGGATGTCCGTGATACCATGATAGCGAGCTTGCGATCTCGCCTGGCAGAGACAGAGCAACAATTGGGTGATGCACGTGAAGCCTTGAGTGCGTCGGTAGGTGTATAGTGCACACTTCAAATCAAGACCCTAGATCCATGGTGTTCGGCCACTAACTATCACATGTGTGGCCATAGCGCGCCCAGATTGACGCGGCCTCCTCAGCGATGGGAGTGGGTGGCGTCTCTAGCTTATGGGTCCCCACCTCAGAACTTGATTTGCTTCACGAGCAACTCGCTCGTGCTACACAGCGTGCCGCGGAGGCCGAAGGGATGCTCTCTATTCAGGTAAGAGTCTCAGTGTTGAGTTCTCCTTGTTTATGCCTTGCCGCATATCTAAGATGGTATATCTGGCAGGAAAAGGAGACGCAAGAGTCACTTGCCCAAGCTGCTCAGAGGGAGGCTAGAATAGTAGAGCTGGAGGAGGAACTGCGACGTCGTCCAGATGACGACTCTTCTAGGGATGCCATAGAGCTGAGGATCACTCTCCAGTTGGAGAGGGAAGACCGTGAGAGAGAACGGGTAGAGAGAGAAAGAGACAGGGAGAGAGAAAGAGCTGACAGATTGGCTGAAAGGGAGGAACGAAGGGCCATGGAGGCCCAGCTGTTCGAATTCTGAACCAGCCTTGGTCTTGCTGAACAATGGCTGAGAGATGGTGAGGAGCGCTACTGAAGAGCACGAGAGCGTGGCTTTCGTGTTAGTAGCTTTTTTGCTGCCCCCACGGATCAGCGTCAGGGTGTGGGAATAGGAAGAGGAGTACAGAGCGGTAGGAGTATCGCTTTTCGTAGTTGGGTAGCACCCTTGAGAGCGTTTTGCCCGGAGAGTAGCGAGACGAGTAATGTAGAGAGAGAGGGTGGAACTTGATGTAAATTTTTTTATTTTGGAAAGGAATAAAATGTTTGATTCTTGGATTCTTACCTCTTTCTTGCTTTCTTGAATTCCTGCATACATCACTTAAACAAACAAGTTAGAATATCTGCTCTGACTTGGCCCCTTGCCCAATATGCGAGGCTTGTTCTGATCTGTCCTTGATAACGGGTCAAGGGGCCAAGCCCTTATTAACGAAGGCAAGGGAAAGATGCGGTGATGATGAATGCGACAGACAAGCACACGAATGCAAGCGATATTAAAAAGTGAAATGCTGCATACAAATGTAATCATGCAAAATTGATTTGTTTTTATTTTTATATTTGACATTTTTTTGTTGTTTTGTTATATTCATTTTTTTGTTTGCAAATATGTACATTTTCTCTTTTCCTTTTTTGTTTTTATCATTTCATTTTTTTTTGTTGCTAACGCCTGGCAAGCACCCAAATGGCACCTAACCTACATGGGAACATGGGTTTCTTACTAACCTCCCAGGTATCCTAAGTGTACATCTAGGTTGATTTGGGCCTCTAGACCCCTCGAATGATAATCCCGCAGCCTAAGACTTATCCTGATGACAATACCGTCATGCCATGCTTAGGCTCCCAGTCGCTTCCGACCATAGGGATCCACCCAAAAAGTTTTCGAGGTAAATGATTTGCCAGACCCGGGTCTATTTCCTCACAACTCTAGATGGTATATGATGGAACACCCTGGAACCCTAATGACCAACCGCGCGACGCTGACCCGGAATCAGACGCTGTCGCACCCATAGGTGACGCGCTTGCATTGGCCTAAGCCTAAGGTTAAACAAGAAGACATCGAGGTGGTAAACAGGGGTCTTGACCAGCCAGAAACACAGAGACTCCTTCGCAGCGATAGCTTTTACTTTTCAAAGTAGGCAACCATATGTGTATATTAAACTATGGTCGCAAACCTTGGCGGGTTTCGCCCTTTAGAAACTCCATCTAGCTTTCATCTTTAGAGGAGGAAGGAAGAGTGCATGGGGTAAACCTCCTGAGAGGACCGGCAAAACCGTTAACCCGGTGAGCCAATAAGGGCCCATTAACTCTCCTCTTTTGGACAACTTCGGACCAAATCTCGAGTATTTACATTCCATGGCCCCTTTTGTGGATTCAGACTTTTGCTTTGAGGGGTTCCATTTATCGCATCAGGCACGGTCACGACCAGGCTTTTCTCTTGATTTTGATTTTGTGCCTCTTTTTTGCGAGGGAGATATAGTCATTTGACGTTGTGGGCTCCCTTTCATATGTCTGCGGGGACACTGCCCTCTTCTCGTGCTCTGATTGACGCTCGAGGAAATGGATCCTACTCTTGCCTTTGGAGGTTTGAGTTTTGGTTTCTCATGCTCAGCGTTTCAAAGGCGCCGACTGTCTCATTTGGTCGAAGAGAAAAGAATAAAGATTACAGCTTCCGGAGATCTTCTAGGTGAGGCCCCACTGTCGATGATGCTACCAACTTTTTTGGATAAAATATGTAAGTGAGTACATGTTGGCTTCCTTTGAGCGAGCATAGGCCGATGTGGCCGGACAGGGATCTCCACGGTTCTGGCAAACCAAGACCCGGTGCCTACCAAGCCTTAATGGGCCCTATCCTAACATGAAGGTTGGATGCAGGGACTTAACTACATGGTGACCACCAGGCATCAGCATTTTAAATTTTCTATATTTTTAGTGATTTTCAATATTTTTTGTTGTTTTTGATGTTTTCTATCTTTTCATCATTTTTTTATGTTTTGACACTAAGCTAAGGGTAGTACTTTTTAAGATAAAGCCCATTCCAAGGGTGGGATAACTCGGTCCCTTCGGCGTTGACTAGCTTGTAGACGTTGCCAGGGTACACGGCTTGAATCACAAATGGTACTTCCCAATTGGGTTGGAGCTTAGAACGCGGCCCTCCAGGTTTGACAAAAATTCTCTTTACGACCATCTCACCGACTTTAAATTTTCTCTCAACAACTTTCTTTTGGTAAAAGCGAGCGAGTCTATTTTGATACACACGCGCATGCTCGGCAGCGGCCAGCCGCTTCTCGTCTAAGAGTTCCAACTGGGCAAGGAGTGAATTGTGACGTTTGTCGAGGGGAAATTCCTCATCCAATTGTACTCTGAGAGAAGGGATCAGAGTCTCGTACGGGACTACCGCTTTCGTCCCATAAGTAAGGGCAAACGGAGTCTGCCCGATGGGGGTACGGATTGAAGTGCGATAGGCCCATCGAGCTTCGATAAGTTTTTCTAGCCAGTCTGAAAACTTACTGGACTCGCATGTTTTTTTGATGATTTTGATCAATGTTTTATTGGTGGCCTCCGCTTGGCCATTACCTTGTGGGTAATAAGGTGATGAATGATGCAATGCAATTGCGTACCTTTTGCAGAGGTCCTGAAGGTCCTGAGAAATGAACTGTGGCCCATTGTCAGTGACGATTGTGCTTGGGACGCCGAACCTGGCGAGGATGCTCTTCATGATGAATTTGCAGACTGTTGACGCCTTGATTTCTGCGTAAGCTTCGGCTTCGGCCCATTTGGTGAAGTATTCCATCGTAGTAAGGATGAAAGATTTCTACATGGTGAGGGAATTGGGATCACCTAGGGGACCGATGATGTCGAATGCCTACATGGAGAAAGGCCATGGGGAGGATATTGGGTGAAGTGAGGAAGAGGGTGAATGTATTTTATCGGCGTGAAGTTGACACTTGACACACCTACGGACATAGATGGCACAATCCTCTTCCATAGTGGGCTAGTAAAAGCCTTGCCTAATGATCTTCTTGGCGAGCATCTGGCTATTCACGTGGCCACCGCACACACCCGAGGGTGCTTCTTCTACGCATTTCCAAACCTCATTGTCGTCAAGACACCTTAACAGAACGCCAGTAAGGCTCCTCCTATAGAGTAGACCTCCAACCAATGTGTATTTCTGAGCCACCCTTCTTATGGCTTTCTTATCTTTTGTGGTGGCTCCTTCAGGATAAGACTGATCTTTATAGTATTTGACAATTTCATAGAACCATGGTTTCTCCCCGTCAGCCAGCTCTTCTTCGACTTCTGCCAGCATGATCTCCCTCTTCTCAAGAATTTCTCACTTCTGGATCTTCTGTAGGACTCGTTCCTTGATCTTTAAGAGGTAAGGGTCCTAGACGGCAGGGACAAGACGCTTGTAGAGAATGATGGATCTAAACCATGCACCTAAAGGGAATTTGAAGGATGATGCCAAGGAGGCGAGGGCATCGGCCAGAATGTTTTGTTCGCGAGGAACATGGACAAAGATCAGCTTGGTGAACAATTTGGCATAGGTGGAGACCAGCTCCTGATAGGGTTTGAGCTTGGGATCGAGGGTGCGATATTTGGTAAGCACCTGGCGGAGAACAAGTTCACTGTCACCCACGACTCGCAACTCAGTGATATAGAAAGAACGGGCTAGTTCCAGGCCAGCTAGAAGAGCCTCATATTCAGCGATGTTGTTGGTGACTGGGAACGCGAGCTGAAATGCCTCTGGGATGGTAACGCCTTCAGGCGTTAGAAGGACAATGCCGATACCCTTCCCTTGGGAATTTAGAGCTCCATCAAAATATAATGTCCACATTGTCTTGTCAGACTGAGTGACGGACATTAGTTCCTCATCTGGAAACTCTGATTGGACAGGATCGAACTTGGGAAGAGGATGGTTGGCGAGATGCTCGGCTATGGCATAGCCTTTAATTACCTTTTGCTAGATGTAGGTGATGTCAAACTGAGAAAGAAAACTTTGCCAGTGTGCTAGCCTGTCCGTAAGGACGGATTTCTCTAGAAGGAACTTGATAGGGTTCATGCGAGTAATCAAGTGGACCTCATGAGCCAAGAAGTAGTGCTTCAATTTCCGCACTACCCAAATGAGGGTAGCACAGGTTTTCTCCATGACTGTATACTTCTACTCACAGGGATTGAGAAGTTTGGACAAGTAATAGGTTGCTCGTTCCTTGCCTTCTTCATCAGCTTGTGCGAGGATGGCTCCCACGGAGTCGTCCAAGACTGAGATGTAGAGGATCAGAGATTTTTCTGGTTTGGGTGGAATGAGAACGGGTGGACTAGCCAGATATTCCTTTAACCCTTCAAAAGCTTTCTGGCATTTAGAATCCCAGTGAAATTCTACTCCCGGCTTGGTCAACTCAAAGAAAGGTATACACCTTTACGAATGTTGAGACACAAACCGACGGATGAATTGCAACCTCCCAATTAAACCTCGGACTTCCCTCAAACTCTTGGGAGGCGGCATATCCCTGATGGCCTTAACTTTGTCGGGATCTATCTCGATCCCTCTTTTACTCACAATGAAACCCAGTAATTTACCCGATGACACACCAAACACACACTTCTTCGGGTTCATTTTCAATTGGAACTCCCTTGATCTCTGCAAGACCTTAGCCAAAACTTCTGGATGTTCCATCCTGGTCCTTGATTTCACCAATAAATCATCCACATACACCTCCAGATATATGTGCATCATGTCATGAAATATGGCCATTATAGCTCTTTGGTACGTAGCTCCAGTATTCTTTAACCCAAACGGCATGACCACGTAACAATATGTTCCCCAAGGGGTAGTGAATGACGTCTTCTCTTGATCCTCTTTTGCCAAAAGAATTTGATTATATCCCGAAAATCCATCCATGAATGAGAGGGTCTTATATCCTGCTGTGTTGTCGATTAACACATCAATGTGAGGCAAGGGAAAATCCTCCTTTGGACACGCGCGGTTAAGGTCCTGGAAGTCGATACAAATCCTGACTTTCCCATCCTTCTTCATGACCGGGACAATGTTCGCCACCCATTGAGGATAAAGAATGACTCTAATGAACCTGGCTTTATGGAGCTTATCAACCTCTTCTTTCATTTTCAAAGCCATCTGAGGGTGGAAACGCCTTAACCTTTGTTTTACCGAGACGGACCCTGGTTTTAGAGTTAAACGGTGTTCGACCAAGGTTGAATCCAGACCCGGCATATCCTCGTAGCTCCATGCGAAGGTGTCCTTATACTCTTTAAGAACTTCGACCAATGCCTCTTCTTCAGAGGGTGGTAGATTATCACTTATGAGGATGATCCTAGGGTCTTCCTCAGTTCCCAAGTTGACTTCTTTGGTGGACTCTTCTACGGCAGTTGACGGCTTGTCGAATCTCCTTATTCCACTAGCATATGCGCCAGCCGCATCCTCATATTCCTCACCCTCATCTTCAGTAGGGTATTCTTCATCCGTGATCTCGTAGACTCCATACCCCTCATCAATTGCATAGTTGCCCTCACATTCTATTTCCGGTAGCTGGATGGGATTTTCTAGCAACTGAGGGATGGCGAGAAGGGCCTGACACCTGGCGGCTAAATCTAGAAGGAATCGACGAGGGATCTGCCTACCCTTGGATTTCTTCCTAGGTACTACCTTTGACGTATTATTCCTATATTGACTGACATTATTTACAGAAGAAGAGAAAGGTGAAGAGGATGGTGAAGAATGTACAGGGAAAAACCCCTCAAAGGAGGGGTAGAAAAGGTCACTCATCGGACCTTGGACGGGTGCTCCGCAGGGCGGGACGCACCCGTGGGAGATGTAGGAGGTTTCCTCAACGAAGGTGTGTTGTTGAGGAGTTTGGAAATTGACTTTTTTTTTTCGTTTTCATTTTTGATGACAAAACAGTGAAAAGAGATCGGAGGAGAGAGAAAAGTGGTTATGGCTAGAGGATTGGGAGGCTCGTAGAGCAGATCATGATTGAAGACCTGGCGCGGGTTGAGAAACTCGTGCAGGTATGTAAGTAGAGAGGGGGATCTGGGAAGGTCATCAGACAACCGTCTAGCCCAGGAAGATGACAGCAACAAAGGCTGTGACGAGTGAATGGAGAAGATGATGGCTAATGAGTCGTCGGTGGTGATGGTGATGGCAGATGAAGATCCGCTGGTGACAGGGTCCTTCTGGCGAGGACGAGGATAGTTTGGAACCTTGGCAATGGTGGTGATATTCTCTGGCATTCCGGAGATCAATGGCGGTCCTTCAAGCTGTGGAGGCGAGAACATCCTTTCCAGTGCAACAGAAATGTCTCGTATATCAAACCATTTGTCCCACTCATATTCCGGATCTTTGATCTTGCCTCTTTTGGTGACCCTCAGACATTTTTCAGCCGAATATACAGCATGTGATCCCCCATGTGCTTCTTGCGGGTAATCTCCCATCTGAACAACGGGCCCTTTGTTGAAGTGGTTTGATAGGGTCCATGTGAGGGGCTTCCAATCCGCCTTGAATGGTCCTTTGAAGCCTAGGCCAAACCTGCGGTTCGGCCTAATCTCCTTTGGTGGTTTCAACCTACCTTGTAGTTGTGCACCCAGACCTTTGCCCTGTTGATAGCCGATGTTTCTCATAATCTCCCAACCTTTGGAGTGAAAAGGGAGATATGGCGTTGTTTCCTTGATCGGCTTCTTTGGTGCTAGCGGAATGTGAGATGAATCACACACGTCCAGCAATGACAATATGGGCCGATGAGACGGCCAAACAGAGGGCAGAGAGGTGTTGATAGCATCTACCGTGTGAAGGACAGGTGTGCTGACTACTTTAATAATTCTTCCATTGTAAGGAAATTTCAAGCACTGATGGTTGGTGGAAGGCACAACATCCATGGCTTCAATGTAGGGGCGACCCAGTATGGCCTTGAATGTGGGGTCCATGTCGAGGACATGGAATTCTGTGGGGACTGACATAGGGCCTAGCTCTGCCCTCAGAATAATCATCCCTTGCGATGGCCTTTTGCTATTGTCATAAGCCGTGACTATGATCGAGGAAGGTCTTATTTGTTCCTCGTCAACCCTACACAACTGAAGGGTGCTCATGGAGATCACATTTATGGACGCACCCGTGTCTACAAGGCACGGGTTTATGGATATCGCATTAATTTTTATTGAAATGCACAATGCATATTTTCGAGCTTCCTTGGGAGCGAGCTCGTAGTTAAGGAACATGATGGCTGGTTGTGTGTCCGTTGGGGTTAGGACGGCAGAAATCTTTTCTATAGGGAGGTCCTCATTCACCATGACCTTTTGAAGATACTCCATTAAGGGTACCTGATGGGATGTGAATCTCTGAAGCAGCTCCAGGATGGAGATCCGAGCAGGCGTCTTGTCCAAGTGTATCAACAGATCATACTGTGTTCCAGGGATAGATCTTTCCAGTTGTTCTCCATCGTCCCTCTTTGGCTGAGACTGCTCGGGATTCTGACTTTTCTGGGGGGAAACCCTGTGGAAAATCCTTCCACTTCGGAGCACCATTGCCTGCGGCTTTTGTACCTCTTTAGGAGTAGCAGTGGGTTTTAACAGAGGTTTGAGGGGTAGTGGTGGAGGAATGGTTGGTGAAGTTGGAGTGATGATGGGAGCAGGGATTCTGATGAGGGGTTTGTTTGGTGGAGGCGTGGTGGAGGTGGAGGGGATATCGCACGGGTTATGAAGGATAAGGGGTCTGGAAGGTGGAGGTGGAGGCAAAGTGGAAGTGGGTAGAGTTTGAAGCGGGTAATGGTTTTGAGATGGATGGTGGGTGATGAGTGGTTTTAAAGGCATTGGTGGTGGTATGGTGGAGACATGCGGTGTTACGTACGGTTGACGGATGATAAGGGGCTTAGAAGGCATAGGGCAAATGCGGTAGAGGTGGATGGTAAAGCAGGGGAGTGAGAGAAGATGAGAGGGTGTGAGGGCGTAATGAAGGGTGTTGGCTGATAGGTCATTGGGGTGCGAATGAGAGGGCGTGATGGCAGTGGAAATGGTGAAGGCGGTACTGATGCGGGTTGATGAGAGAAAGGTGCTACCCGGGCAAGGCGAGGGGGTTGCATGATGATAGGGTTGGCGGTAGAAAGAATAGAGGTACTTTCTGGGTGCCACACCTGCTCTCTCCCGACTTCCGGGAATGAGGAGATGGGGTTGACCTGATGATTGGGCTGTTGGTGCTCCGGTAATGGATTCTGGATTATGCCCTTGTTGGGCTGTTGTGGTTGGGCCTGCTGAGGCTGTTGTTGTTGTTGTGGTTGTTGTTGTGGCTGCTGTTGTAACTGCTGCTGTTGTTGCTGGAACTGTAGCCTAGGAGGAGGTCTCCTAGCCTTAAGAGTGGCGACGTATCGCCTCATTTCATCCCAGTCAATCCCGCCTTCATCATTCGTATCATGGATGTAATCTTTAAACTGAAAGCAGTTGTCCACTGTGTGTCCTGGCTACCTGTGATAGACGCAGTATCTGGAGGTATCAACATTCGGGGGCCACACGGGCCTTTCCCTGAGTAGGATGAGTGTGTTTGAGGCCATGAGAGCATTGAAAATATCTGCTAAGGTTTCTGGCAATGGTGGGTAATAGGCTCTCTTGGGACCAATCGGCCTCCTTTGTTGTTGTGGGAGGCCATAATTCCCTGGGGGTGGAACTTAGTTGTACTGAAGTGGTGGTTGTTGTTGCTGGGGTCGAGGTTGTTGTTGCTGGGGTTGAAGTAGTTAAGGCATATTATCCTGGGGTGGATTGTTTTGGGGTGGAGGACGAGAGGGGAAAGGACCTTGTTGGAGGGGAAGTCGGGGCATTTGTGGAAGCCTTGGGTTGGCTGCATAGTTGGCGTTGTTGACCGCACTCACTTGCTCATTTGTTACGACCCCTTCTATTTCTCCGCCTGGAACACCAGTGCCTGTCTTTCTGACCACCTTGGGCTTCTGCGGCTCAAACATGTTCATAATGGGGGAGTCTTTTAACTGGGTCTGGATGTACCGGGCTCTTTCATAGAGCTCTTCCATGGTGGTGAGCTTGTTCATGGCCAAGACATGGCTGAACTGTGGGGTGGCATTGGATACAATCATCTTCACTTGTTCAGGCTCTGAGAAGGTATCTCTTATTCTTTCTGCCAGGGACCTCCATCTGTCGGCATAGCGGACAAAATCCTCGTCGGACTTCATCTTCTCGGCCACTAGGTCGGTAATGGAGAGAGAAGGACCGACCCTATCCCGATACTTTTGTAAGAACCTTCTCTGGACTATTTCAAAATTCTCGGCCTCGCGGGGCTCCAAAGAATAGAACCAATCTAGCGCAGGACCGTCCAATGACCTCCGAAAGAGGTATGCCAGGGATCTCTAGTCATTTTTCCAATAGGAGGACTCATACATGAAATCCTTGAGGTGAATGAAGGGGTTGCCAGTGCCATTGTACCTGCAGTACATGGGCATTTCGGAGGGAGGAAGATGGATGACCGGAAGGATTGGCAAAGCAAGCTCCGGGGTGGATTTCACGTCCACCATTTTCTTCAAATCATGAAACTATTCATCCATTCTATTGAACTGGTTGAGGAGCGATTGGGCGAGCTCCTCGGGAGGTGAAGGTGGCACGTGCCATTGGGGAGGAAAATGTCTCTCGGAGACTTGAGGGGGGAACCCCGAATGAGAGGGAGCTGCCGGGCCGCCGACAGTTGGCCCCGGCTGGAGTGGTACGTGGGGGACAACGGGGGTTTGAGATTGCGAAGGGAACTGGAACGAGGGTGGTTGTTGGCTCGCTTGCCCTTGAAACTAGGGAGACTGGATGGCTTGTGCCAGTGAAGGAGATGGAATGGCCTGCACCGACTCTTGGAGAGGTGCGATGGCTGGAGTTGATTCCTGGGGAGTGGGGGAAATAGATTTCCCCTTCAGAATGGCCTGGAGGGCCCGGAGCTGTTCAGAGGTAAGCTCCGTGTTGGCGAGGATGCCTAGCAAAGAGGAGATGTCTTGTGGTGGGGACGTGTCCCCTGCAATAACCTGCACCTCATGCGAGGGCTCATAAGAAGGACCCGCGTCCATAGCATGGACTCGCGGCTCGACTGACTCACCACGACCAGGGTGGTTTTCCTCAAAAGACTCGTGAGCCATGCTCACAGTTTTCCCGGAACGTAAAAACATACACTAGCAAGCAAATAGCAGAGATTATCAAACAAGTGGATGCCTTTACGCCCTTTTTTGTGTTTTGATTTTGATGATTTTTTGTGTGTGTTTCTAACCAGATCCGAAGTTCACGCAAAATAGGGACCCTAGTTCATTTTTGTTTCACCACCATGTCAGCTAGGGGCTCTCGTCTCACCACGAATGGGTCGACTAACTCCGGGGAACTTCAATGGTACAACCGGCCCAGTGAACGAAGAGGAGATTCTTCGATGTCGGGGACTTACGGAGGTCCCAGTGGAGGAGATTCTAGTCCGTCAAGAGGAATTCCCGAACGGAGAGTCCTTCCTTCACCGAGAGGGGGTGATCCTTAGAAAAAGTGAAAAAGAATAGAAAAAAAGGATGGATGTATGCAATGGAATGCTGACAGATATATGGAGCACAACAGAACAACGAAACGATCAAGATATAATAACACACAAGAGATAGTAAAGCAAATCACAAGAAATTGCAAGGGTAATTGAAAGAAAGCAACAGACGTCCCACTATGATCGCCAATCTGTGAGCGACATCACGCGGTTTGAGAAACGAAAAAGATGCAGAGCACGCGGGCTCGTTTTGTTTTATCTGGCTTTCGCTGCAACATAAAAAAAAATAAGAGAAGAGAGAAGGGGCCACCACGAGAGATTGCTCCGGCGGGGTGAGCGGGTGTAGAAATTAAATAACAAAAATTGAAATGGCCATTGCGGGAAGCAACTCGCCGCGGCCTCGAGAGTATAGCATAATAGGAATATAACAAGATATAAAAAGGAACAGAATTTAAACGGTCATTGCGGGAAGTGACTCGCCGCGGCCTCGAGAGTATAGCAGAAGAGAGATATGGCAAGATATAAGAGATATAGCAAGATATATATAGATGACAGAATTCAAACGGCCATTACAGGAAGTGACTCGCCGCAGCCTCGAGAGCATAGCAGAAGAGAGATATGACAAGACATAAGAGATATAGCAAGATATATAGATGACAGAATTCAAACGGCCATTGCGGGAAGTGACTCGCCGCGGCCTCGAGAGTATAGCAGGTATAAGAGCAACATAAAGTATGAAGATAGACATTTAAAGGGCCATTGCAGGATATGACTCACCGCGGCCTTGAGATTATGATGTGATCGCCAGGGGTCGAGGACCTCAAAATGAAAGAGTGATCGCGCCTACCTCACTAGCAGGAAGTGACGGGTTGCTTCTTCCTCCCCCTTCAGTCGACCGACAGAGAGGGCTTTCTTCAGTTACCCTTGCAAAATAACAGACAGTAGATAGACGGAATTAGAACACGGTAGTGTAGTATCAATCTCTTGCAATTAAAAGTAATGAAATCATGACAAGACACACACCTGGTTGGTGTTATTTTTAAACCCCTCTCGGACACAAGTATGAGAAAAATGCTATGATGAATGGAATTATGCAAATGTATATCGACGAAGGTTCCCTTATGAAGGGAGACGGAGAATACGAGATGATGAATGTAAAAGAACTAAGAAGAAAAGGGGAGAGAGTTGGCTTATTAAGTGCGCCGATGGCGAGATCCGACGGAGCTTCGACAGCGTAGGGACGACGTGGAAGCGCGGTGGACGAAGACAACCTTCCTCTCGCGAGCGTGGGCACCCGAGAAGCCGACAGAACCTCCCCCTACAAAAGACCCGACGAGTTAGAAATGACTCCGGCAGCCTTTGGGCTCCGGCAGCCTATCGGACCTCTTAGAAGCTCCTCTCGGACTGAGGGGGGGTCTCTATTTATAGGGCTCCGGAGGATGGAGGCGTCCAGGACCCTGGACGCCTTCATCAGGGCAAAAATTATATTTTATTCTATTTTTATTTATTTATTTCGAATATTTTCAAGGAGGCGTCCAAGCAACTGGACGCCTCCATAAAAGCCCACCGAACCCCCGCCGAAAGCCGCACGCGGTTTGGCACAACGCGTGGTTTTGATCGGCGCCCGTGATTCATGAATGGGCGCATCTAGTTGACAGGACGTCTTCACAATTTAGATTTGGCAAGTTGATGAAATTATTATTATTTTATTTTTTCACCATTATTAATATTATATATATTTTTTATTATCTTGTATTTGATGGAGGCGTCCAGCCAAGTGGACGCCTCCATTAATTTATTATATTTTTATGTTATTTTTGTGTTTTTTGTAAAATGAAAATCATGGAGGCGTCCAAGGGCCTGGACGCCTCCATGAAGACCCCCCGGATTCCCCGGAAAGGCGTCGATAGCCGCCTGCCAGACACTCTCCTGGTCTCGAAAACTTCCGATGCGTCCGATTGGGGGTGATGCCGCCCGAATGCTGTATGATTTCTGCAATGAGGCGATTTTCAGATGCCGAAAAGGCGGAAGAAGACACAAGAATAGGAAGCACTCAAGTGATTCAAAATGCGAAAGTCGCTGCGGGGCGTCGCATAGTAATATGAGATTTTCTCAGGGGACGTCAGGAATAGCGTGTCTACACCCACGTGCTGGTCAGTGGGGCTGCATGGGACCGGGGTGGCACCACTGTGGCAGTGACGTCCGGAGGGGCGCTCCCTGGGAAGGCGGCGCGCTGATTCTCCGGACGAAGGCCGGGCGGCTCCGTTCTTCACTCGTCGGAGTTGCTGCCCACGGATCTAAACTGCTGTTTCAGACCCGTGCGTCCCGACAAAATCCACTGCTGCGGTCACTCCCGACGTCGGATCGATGCACAAGCGGTACCGATGGAAATCTGACTTGAAATCATTAGATCTAAGGCTGGAGAAAGAAATTTGAAGTTCCCGTTGATGGCCCTTGTCGAATATTCAAGTTGCTGGTTCACAGGATCCGAAATCTCATGATAGAAGTACTTTTTCCTGAGAGTTGGCATTGACCGTAATGTAGACCTTCGATTCAGCCTTTGAGCCCTTCATGAAAGTTGTAGAGGCCGAAGAGAGGAAAATGGAGATATATCTTATGCAAGGTTTGGTGGAGATTTGACTAGGAAAAAGTATTTGCTAGTATCGGGTGGTCGGATCTAGATAGTAGAAATGGAACTGAATTTGGGGGAAAGACATAATTTCTAAAAATAGGTATAAAGCTTTTGAAATTCGAAGAAAATTTGTATAGGATGGGGATGGTGGACAAAACCTCCAATAAATTTGGGGATTCAAAAAAAAATCAAGAAGTGGGTCGAAGGCTAGAAATGCAGAGTTGCTGTTACACAGATCTAAACTGGGACAGAACTAGAAGGTTGAAAGCCACGAAAATGGAAAATTATAAAAAGAAAGGTAAATGATGGGATAATTTTACTAGAGGTTGGGAATCAAGAGAGGAACCAACCCTGAAAATCTCAGCTCCAGATGATGTCGGAATGGGGAGCTAAAATTTTCGGAGTGAACCTCTATCTAGCAAAACAGAACTTGGACAGGGCGGCGGTGGCGGCAGCAGAGATAGAAATCAGAGGTAGAGGGGCTAAGATAGAAGGGTTTTATACCCTGAAATTCTGAAAGAGGAGGGAGGAACCAGAGGGAGGGAGAGGGGGGCGCAAATTGCTGTTGGCATACACAAAATTTTCTTCTTCATTCATTCACACAAATGGAAATTACATGCCTTATATAATAAATGGAAAATGACCACTTATGCCCTCAGATCTAGGGTTGGGAGGGGTATACAAGGTATAGAACTAATTAGTTCTAATAGATGTTTTTTTCAAAAATTAAATTGGACCAAAGAGGGGGGGGGGCGCCCCCTTGACCAAGGGGACAAGGTAGGTAAGGTAGGTGGCTTCCTTTGAAATTTTAAATCACTTGTCTTCCCATGTGTCAATTGACCTTCTAGATGCCACCTAGGACTTTGACCAGCCCCACATGGGCACAAATGGTGCCACGTGGACCAATGAGGAAGGAGTGAGGGCCCCCTTGCTGGTCCTACTGACATTTTGCACAAAAATCCACTAAGACTCACAATTGTGTACCCATATAACATAAGGCTATACATACAAATATAAAAGGACATAAATGCAAATAAAATATGAGAGGTCTTGATTCGATGTCCCTATCACCCCTTCAACTTCCCCCTCCGCCTTCCTCCACTGACCTCTCTTATTGCATGATTTCCTCCGATCTACAAAAAAATGCCAATTTCAAAACTGAGATTTCAATGGAGGATTATGCTTTGCTTTGTCCACATCCTTCCCAGGGGCACGAGGCCCCTGCTTCCCTTCCAGTAGATTTCCTATCCCCTAGGTTAGATGTAGGACTTGTTGAGATTAGAGAGGTAGAGTCAGTTGAGTCTAGTGAGTTAGGTTCTTGTTCTAATGTCTCCAACCCATCCACACTTGCTACGCGCCTGATGATGCGTCCTTCTAAGGCCATTCCTTACAGATTCCTTCAAGATCTTGTCCAACATTGTCACTCCCTCCTCAAGTGCCCTGAGTTTGTAGAGACAGCCATAGTCTTGGAGGATGACGAGGAGATAGATGGGGTATGGAGCGATGATGGTTTAGGAGTATATGAAATCATAGATGAGAAGGACCCTATCAATGATGAGGATGGCGACGTGGATGATGCTGCCGATCTGTACGCACAAAGTTTAAAGAGATTTGATGAACCATCGTCGGCAGTAGATAAACCCACGAAAGAAATTAACCTTGGAACTGAAGATGATCCTATGCTCATAATCATCTCTGCTAATCTCCCTCCTCAGGTTGAAGAGGAGTTAATCAAGGTTTTGAGGGAGTATAGCGATTCATTTGCTTGTTCCTACGAGGACATGCCGGGTCTTGACCCCACTCTGGTAGAGCATAGATTGATACTTAAACCAGGGGCAACGCCCATTAAACCAAAATCGAGAAGATTCCACCCCCAAATGGCCTTAAGGATAAAAGAAGAAATTGATAAACTGCATAATGCCAAGTTCATTAGAGTTGTCTTATATCCACAATGGGTGGCAAATATAGTCCCAGTG
Source organism: Amorphophallus konjac (assembly GCA_022559845.1). Taxonomy (NCBI): domain Eukaryota; kingdom Viridiplantae; phylum Streptophyta; class Magnoliopsida; order Alismatales; family Araceae; genus Amorphophallus; species Amorphophallus konjac. The sequence continues at coordinate 147,200,108 of CM040118.1, forward strand.
ATGAAAAAGGATGGAAAACTTTAGATTTGCATTGATTTCAGGGACTTGAACAAGGCATGTCCAAAAGATGATTTCTCGCTTCTCCACATCGATGTGTTGGTGGACAACACGGCTGGGTATTAAGCTCTCTCGTTTATGGATGGCTATTCTGGGTACAACCAAATCCGTCTTGCTCTCGAGGACCAAGAGAAAACTTCGTTCACCACGCCCTGGGGCACGTACTGCTATGTTGTCATGTCATTTGGATTGAAGAATGCAGGTGCCACATATCAACGGGCAATGATGGTTATCTTCAACGACATGATGCATGTATATATGGAAGCCTATGCAGATGATATTCTGGTGAAATCGAGGTCCAAAGAAGAACACCCCGCTATCTTGACCAAAGTGTTGCAAAGGGCTAGGGAGTATAAGCTGAAGATGAATCCAAAGAAATGTGTGTTTGGGGTAGCATTAGGGAAGTTGCTAGGCTTTATAGTTAGTAAGCGGGGGATTCAAATCGATTCAAACAAAGCAAAGGCCGTTATGGAGATGCCACGACCTAAGAACATCACGGAGCTTAGAGGATTGATTGGGCGTCTGCAATTTATTCAGTAATTCATATCTCAACATTCGCAAAGATGTCGCCTATTTTATGAATTGTTAAAAGCGGGGGCTAAATTTGAATGGAATGAACAATGTCAGAATGCATGTGAGGATCTCAAGGTTTATTTATCTAATCTCCCTATTCTGCAACCACCTATCCGTGGGAAACCACTGATCTTATACATTTCTATTATTGATGACTCCCTAGGAGCTGTCCTGGCGTAAGTGGATGACGAAGGGAAGGAAAGGGCAGCCTACTACCTCTCTAGGTTGTTCAATCATGTTGAATCTAAGTATACCACTATGGAAAAGACCTGCGTAGCGTTAGTATGGGTAGCTCAGAAACTCAAGTATTATTTTCTCACCCATGAAGTTAAGTTTATCTCTAGAATGGACCCAATCCATTACCTCTTAGAAAAACCCATCCTTTCTAGCAGATTAGCTCGTTGGCAGAGCTTTCTCTCTCAATTTGATATCACCTTTGTCGTTCAGAAAGCGATCAAGGGATACGCGATTGTTGAACATCTTGCTCATTCTCCTATCCCCCGCATCGATTCAATCCAGGACGAGTTTCCTGATGAGCATCTGGATGTACTTACTCATCTCCCCTTCTGGTCCTTGCACTTCGATGGTGCTCTCAATTCTCAGGGCCGTGGAATCGGTGCCGTTCTCCTCACTCCGGAGGGAGTGACCATTCCCATCACATACCAACTCTCCTTTTCTACTACCAATAACATAGCCGAGTATGAGGCTCTCCTTGCTGGATTGAAGCACGCCTACATCATGGGCGCACGATACCTAAACATCATAGGAGACTCTTTCAACTTATCGCACCCGTGACCCAAAGCTCAAACCTTATCAAGATTTGGTCACGATCTTGGCTAAGTAATTCTGTAAACTGATTTACATTCATACTCCTCGATTGCAGAATATTCTTGCCGATGCACTCGCATCGCTCGCTTCTTCCCTTTCCTTTCCGCTCAGTCGCGCCACTGAGACCATTGTGGTCCAGAGGTTAGACACTCCTTCCCTTCAGGATCCGTGGTTTGACAACCTTAGGAAGTCTATGGAGAAGAAAGCCGAAAAGGAGGATTTGAAAGAAGTGTCCTTAACTGAGCTCGAGGAAATCTTAGAAGAAGAGGAATTGCCTCGGTACCATGAGATCGAGCAGTATTGCAGGGACGGGTCAGAACCCGGAATCAGCCAACGCCGAGCAGCGCAAGGCTATAAGAAGAGTTGCCTCTAGATACACCATTGTCGCAAGAGAATTGTATAGACGGGCTCTTAATGGAGTTTTCATGAGATGCTTAGATGATGATGAGGCCTGGAAAGTTGTTGCAGCAGCTCACTCGAGCGAGTGTGGAGGGCATGTTAATGGTCAGGCCTTAGCAAAGAAGATTCTTAGGCAGGGCTATTATTGGCCAACCCTAGAAGAAGATTGCTCCACCTATGTCCGTAGATGCCTTCAATGCCAACTTCATGCCGACAAAATCCACGCTCCTGCTTCATCTCTCCATCCTCTTTCTGCTCCTTGTGCATTTTTCATGTGGGCTTTTGATATTGTTGGCCCACTCGGTGATCCAAACTCCCAGGTTAAACAGAAATCTTTCATCCTAACTGCTACAGAGTATTTCACCAAGTGGGCAGAAGCCGAAGCATATGTAGAGATCAAAGCTACTACAGTTTGCCGCTTCATCCTCAAGAATATCATTTCGCGGTTCTGAGTGTCGAGCGACATCGTCACTGACAACGGGCCTCAATTTGTGTCTCAAGAACTTCAGGACGTCTGTAAGAAATTCAGCATTTCATTGCATCATTCATCACTATAGTACCCTCAAGGCAACAGCCAAGCCGAGGCCACCAACAAAACCCTTCTTAAAATCATTAAGAAAACATGCGAGTCACATAAATTTGCTGATTGGGCTGATAAATTAGTAGAAGCTCTATGGGCTTATCGCACCCCCGTCTGCACTCCCACGGGATTAACTCCTCTTGCTCTCACCTATGGGATGGAGGCGGTACTGCCGTATGCGATTTTGATCCCTTCCCTAAGAGTGCAGCTAGACAAAGAACTTAATCTCGACGAGCATCGGGAGGCGTTGCTAGTCTAGCTGGAACTCTTGGATGAGAAGAGGCTTAACGCGGCCAATCATGTCTCTATTTATCAAAAACGTGTCTCGCGTCATTTTCAAAAGAAGGTCATCGAAAGAAAATTTCAAGTAGGTAACATGGTTTAGAAATGCAAATTCGTTCGATCAGCAGGTCCTAGGTCTAAGCTGCAATCCAATTGGGAGGGTCCGTTCGTGATCAAGGAAATCTATCCTGGGAACGCGTACCGTCTTATTAATGTAGAGGGCGAAGAATTGTTTAATCCATGGAACGGGTTGTATCTTAAACATTTTTATCCATAGAGTCAAGCCAGCAACGGCCCGATGGCAGGGTGTTCCTCTACTTGATCATGAAGGGAGGTCCCTGGTTCAACACTCATACACTACACGACCCCCGTGGTTGGGTTTTCCCTTCTTGCGCAACACCGTTTCTCCCTTAGCCATGCTTGGAGGAAAGTGAAAGTCCTGGTTTTTCTCTTTTGGCTGAAAATAGGGGCAAGTGGTGAATAAGGGGGCGAGAACTGATCTAGACACCCCGATGAAAGAGAGGTCTCAAATAGGGACAGTCTGTTATGACCTAATTCTGCATTCACAAAAGTAAAAGAAAGAAAAGAAATAAAAGAAAAGGGGGAAAATCAAGGTAAAAGCTAAAAGCTCATTCAAAAGCTTGAAGCTCAAAAGTCTAAATGCTCCCAAAAGAATGAAACTAGGCATGGCAAGAGTGGCAGTACAGTTTCCCCGTGGGACGTCATGAGCCCGGTCATATGTGTGCCTAGAGCGGATGTAGGTTCGATGACGGACACAAAGCCCCGGCGCAACAGACCAAATTCCTTGAAAAGGGGTTGCCGTGAGAAGAACTCAAGCCCTAAAAACCTCTATACTTATTGCCGGCTTCCCTGTCAAATTCTCTTTCATTTTCCAAGGACTAGATCGTACCCCGGGTATGGCCTCGGCAGAGGCACCGTTAAGTAGGATTGGACCCCGACCGTGTGCGGTCACCCATAATGCACATTGAATTTGGGAGACCCCTAATGAGATATGACGGTATCCCGTCGCCGGGTTTAAGTTGGTTTTAAAACCCAAAAAAATCAGATATTTCAAAATCCAAAAATATCAAATATTTTAAAATCCAAAAAAATTAGATATTTGAAAATCTAAAAAAAATCAAATATTTCAAAATCCAAAAAATCAAAATATTTTAAAACTACAAAAAATATTTTCATCGCTTGCATTTCATGGCATGCATTACATCCTTTTTTCTTTTGTCAGTTTTCCTATTTAATAAGGCTGGAACTGTCGTCCTGGGGAGCCCGACCTGTAGAAAACACATGTGTGGGTTGTACATCTCCAACGTGGTGTCTCCCACAAGCCGCAAGTCGAGTTCAAGCCTCCTAGGAAGCCTGAGCATGGTGCTATGGCGGAAGAACGGGTGCATCACGAACCGATCCAGGGGCAAGGTGTTGATGTAGAGGTGCCACTCGTCCCTGCTCTTCTTATCTACTATCCTACACTCCACCTGCTGGGAGAACCTAAAAGAACCACCGATAAAGAACAATGGATGGCTCCCAAAGATCCAGCTAACCGAGGTGACATCCTCCCTAGGCATGAACTTCATCCTAACTCCCATCCAGCACTCCACGAGAATCATAGAGCCAAATAGTGGACCCCCCAGAGCAGCTGAGCTAAGACCCTCATATAGGTAGGCAAGGACTGCCTGAGATATGGAAACACCCTACCACAGACCACTGATGGTGCTAAGGATGGGCACATCTAAGACATGGTCGGCAGAGGGGAAGAGTATGGCCCCGCACAAGCAAATGGAAATGGCCTTAGCTATGGCCTCGTCCCACCGACACTTATTCTTACAGTGTGCTATCACCCACTGGCTGAGAGGTAGTAAATGGATCTGGTGTGGGCCCACTATGGTGCGAATATCCTTGCTACTAGGTATGAACTATCCTAAAATTAGCGTAGGATCCACAGGGGCAACGGTGTGACAGACTAAATCCTCCTCGCCCACCTTGGACCTAGGAAAAGACAAGTAGGTCCCTACCTCTTCTAGAAGGATGGTGGCCGCAAAAGATGGGAAAATGAAAGTGTGGGTCTGAGGGTGCCATATCTCTACCAAGGCTGAAATGCTATGCCAATTTAGGGAGAGCTTGGGGTAGTTCTTGGCTAGCACTAGAAGAGGGTGAAGGTGCCAAGACCTAAGGATGGATGTCACGGATATGGGCAGTTCGCGGATCATGGGAGCCATCCACTTCAAGGTGGAGTAGCGCCTAGGGCCAGGAAGAAGCTGAGGTGAAGAAAAGAAAAAAGAAAAGAAGAGAGAAAGAACATATGAGCATTTGAATGATCTAATTGAATTAAATGAATTTGTGCAAGCTTACCTCTCTCATAGGGCTGGAGTTCAAATGCCCCGGGATGGTAGTGAGCCTTTGTAGCAGCCCGTGCTCCTTTATAGCCGGCTTTGGACCTTGGTAGGCCACCTCACCCATTGAGCTCTCTTCCAAGGCCCTCTTCATAATGTTTTGAGGAAGTTTGAGAAGGATTTCAAGGTTTGAAAGAGGGTTGATGTGTGAAGAACGAACTTGGAAGTCCCCCCTTATTTATAGGACTTGATTAGCGGCCTAAACCCACTAGAATTGAGGTAAGATAGTTCTAGATCGGATTAGGATAGAGTTTGGGTTGGTTTAGAACCCCTACTCTTGGGTTAGGACTCTCCAAGAGAGTCCCGCTCGGGCTCTCAGCGTGCCTGCATACGCGGTCTATCGATAGACCGCTTTGTTCAAGGCACGGTCTCATAGAGACCGTTCAACAACCTTCTACACGGTTGACCTCTGGTATTTGCACGGTCGGGGAGATGCCGTTCTGCTAAACGCACGGTTCTGACAGGACCGTTTTGGTTCTTTGAACGGACCATCATGCACTGTTTATTTGCTTCATTGACGCTCAACCAAGCAGACTTCAGCGGTCTATCGGGGTATTGTGTCAACCCTATAGTGGTCATTTGTATGACCATTTAGCAACCTGAAGCCTTAATTTTTTCCTCATGCACCAACTCCACTCAGGCTATTGTCGTCTCTCTCTCTCACTCACTCGTGTTAGGTTAAGAGTCGTTGTTAGTTAGTTAGCATCAAGCATTTGCATTCATTCACACATTTCATTCACAAAATCAAAATCAAAAACATATCATATCACTATCATATCCACATATACATAAGTCGGGTCACAGGTACATCAGGCCGCTCCCTCTCCCTGACCCCCACCGCTGTCACCCGAGCCCTCATGCCTCTTCGCTGGCGGGGGCATCGCCGAGCTCACCTCCTCGCGGTGTCATCGGTGCCGCACCTCCTCCTCGTTCCTCCGTCGATCGGAGGAACCTATGAAGTAACTCCTGAAGGAGCCGTGCGTACCGTGAGTGCTGTCGCTCGGGGTGCCACTGTGCTCGGATCTCCGGCTCATCCCCTCCACAACACCCTCTAGCTTCACCGACTGAAGCCGGGCTCGCTCTGCCTCAACTCGGTAGCGCTCCGCCTCAGCTCGGTAGTGCTCCTCCTCTCCAGCTCTGGCCCGGAGACGCTCTAGCTCCACACGGAGGAGTGCCGTCTCGACCACGTCTGACGGTCGGCTCCGCGCCATCTCCTCCCAGAGGCGGGCCGCCATCTCCCGGGTTGTTACACGGCTCTGCTCCATCTCCCCTCTCAGTCCGGTCAGCTCGATAGTCTGCATGCACGCATCATGGTTAGTCAATTGCATTTCATAAACATAATCAACAGGGAAAGCGTAGTCACCACTTACCCTCTCGGAGAGCGCAGCCTCGACCGCCTCAGCCTGCATCACCATCCGTGTAAGCTCTGCCTCCCGCTCGGCACGGTCCGCAGGAGTCTGGGAAGAGGAAGAGGGTGCGCCAACCCCCTGACGTTGGGCTCCCTCAGTTCACTGCATTTTAGAAGTCCAAGGTTAGTCATTTCACAGTCATAATCATAAACATGTGCATAAGTAAGTTTAGGGGTTAGCAGAACTCGCCAGAAGGCTTAGGGCCTGTCGGGCCTCGTCCCTCTCCTGGATGGTCGAGTGGAGGAGTCCTTGCAACTCTGCGATCCTCCCCTCGGGGTCAATATGCATTTAGGGAGTCCAAGGGTCAGTGCATAATCATATAGAAAGCATTAGAGTTAGAAGTTGTACCGGTCGGCGGGCACTACGGAACACCTGGTCCCTGTAGTGCTAGGCATAGGCCGTGTAGTAGGCCTCCTAGCACTCTACTCGGGCAGCCACCACACACCCGCGTGCTGCCCAGTCGACGATCTGCTCTGTCGCCCGCACTGTCCAGTCCAGCTTCGTGGCCAGTCCTCGGGGGTGTTGCCCGACTCGCTCCTCCAGCTTCTCCGGTGCCGAAAACTCGACCGATGGCTGGTGGACGCCGATCGTCCTCATCACCAAGCAGAAGTAGCGCGGCTCTACCACGTTCATGTAGTGGAGCCAAACGTCTCAGCTTGAGTAGGCAAGGGACGCCACGACCCAGGGCTTACCCTCGTGCCCCTCACTCTCATACGGTGTCCACCGAACCTATCGAATAGGAAAATTACATTAGTATCATAAGCATATTAGTGGCATTTAATGAAAAAGTTTGAGTTTAGATTCTTACCGAGGTGAAGGGCAGTTTGTCTAAGTCATCATGGATCCCCCGTACCTGTCGCCGTAGGGGCCCAGTTTCCCGTGAAGCCGTCCACCGCCTCGTGATGGGTAGCCGGCCCAGGTAAGTCTCCTCCCCTCTCCCTAACCCACGTAGGCGCACGTAGGCCCACACCTACATTGCATTTCATCAAATGTCAGCATATAGCATTTATAGGAATCATATAGCAAATTGCATAATATTTAAAGGTTGAGTCGTACCTGGGGTAAGGGAGAGAAGCCCCTAAGCATCGTCCGCCGACTGGTGGAGCTGAGGGTGTCGAACAAAAATGCGAGGACCGCCGCTCCCCAAGCGTAGTCACCAACGTGCCCTAGGTCCTCGAGCAGTGGAAGGAACCGACAGCTAATGACGTCGACCCTCGTCGTGAATAGTAGCCTCCTGAAGAACAGCATCAGGAAGCGTCGCAGGACCACGTCCGCCTCAGGCCCCACCGCAGTTGCTACTCTGGGTCGGGCTCGGTCCACCAACCTCTGCAAGTGCTGCTCGGGAAGCTCCCCCGTTGCTATCCCTGCGCTCCTCAGTCTGAGGCTCTCCTGTAGCCTCGCCCTCGTCAGCGTCGTCGACTGACGCTACGGGTGCAGCAACTCCAGGCCCAACAACCTCAGGGCCAGCTCCCGGTAGTCGGGGTACGTCCTCTCGCTAACTGGTGTCCCATGCACGTGCAATCTGGTAATGCGCGCAACGTCCTCCTGCGTGGGGACCATGTGTCCCCACAGGAAAAGGAACGTCCGGCTCACCGGATCCCAGCAGTCGTGCAGAGTATAGAGGAGCAGCGTGTCCAGCGGAGCCACCTCTACACTCAGGAACTCGACGAAGCACATCGCCGTGAGCCTCTCCCGCTGAAAGTCCGGTAGTGCAAGATACACTGCTCGGACCTACAGCCAAGAGATCCGAGTCCTGCGCTTTCCCTACATACATTTAGGATAATTGCATTTCATAATAAAATCATGCATTTCATTAAACAAATAAATGAAGAAAAAAGAAAGAAAAATACACTCTACTAAATGAACGGTCACATATGGGCCGTTTTCCCCTTCAGAGGTTGGCTTTCAACCGTTCTAATAAGCCCCTTTCAGAGGTCCACGGCCACCCATGGACTGCTCTGGTTAATGGATGGCCCTGTGAGGACCGTTCTACTATATTGTGTCTACTCTAGTAACGGCCCATTCCTAGTCGTCCGATGGGCTCACGGTCCCAACTTGACCGTGCCATCCCCCTCTCTCAAGCCCCTTATCGTTAAACTTACACGGTCTGTCCTTAAACCGTGTCGCTTCCCACGGTCTATTGGAGACCGACCTGTTCTCAGCGTTTCATACTCTGAACGGACCAATGCCGATCATCCTAGATGTCCACGGTCTTCCTCAGACTGTGTTACCCTGTCGGTTCAGTTCCCTTGGAACGGCCATCCATGGGCCGTGTTATCTTTGAACGGTTCTATTTGAACCGTGTGGTTTTGGTAAGCAGTTCCTGTTGAACCGTTTTATGACCGTCGTCCCCGACGGCGTTCAAACCTATCCCGCCGGTGGTGAGGGCCTACGAGGCCTCCCCACCGGCCCTAAAGGGGTCATGTGACCCTCCTCTCTCACCTAGGGCTACATGCATAATTAAAGGAAGGTTTTTAGGAGACCTACCTCGGGGAGTCTTGGCCGGTTTCCCCGCCGTCGCCGCCACCATCTCCGACAGCTCCTCTGCTCCTTCTGCCGCTCCGACATCTCCTGGCAATCCGGCAACGACCGCCATCGCCTCTCCTTTGGCCGCGGGTGGCGGCTCTTCTATCTCGACTGCGGACGGCGACGTCGGAACTTCCTCCGCGGCGGCCACGGGCGGCGGCGGTGCGGCACATTCCTCAGCCATTTGTCGGGCAACGCATCTCAGGAACTGATGTTTGAATCACATAGAAGAGGGAGAAGATGAGAGAGTGGAGAATGAGAGAGTGGGAGAATGAGAGTAGGGGGGTGGAGAATGTGGGTTGGTAGCGTCTTTCTCTCCTCCTCCGTCGGATACGGTGGAGAGGGAGGAGGAAGAGTTTATTTTTTTCAAACCGCCAGGGATTACACGGTCTATCGATGGACCGTGTAACTACTAGACGGTCTCACATATGACCGTTTTGGTTCTAACGGTGCACTTCCATTGAACGGCTGGAGAAGGGCCGTGCCGTCCATTGAACGGCCTCATAGAGGGCCGTGCATCTTCACGATCACATTCAAACTGGCAATGCTTGAGCGGCCTTAACGGGACCGTTTACTTTCTGGAGTGGTCTGTTGTTAGACCATTCATATATTGAAACAATGATGAAAACTATTTTTTGAGCCCCACTTTGCTACATTATGTGACTAATTGAGGATATTTTTGGCTTGAATGATTATTTCATGATGTAATATTACAAATCTATTCATGATTCTTTGCAGCTTCACTCGAACCTACCTTTCACTGCCGTCAGGTAAGTATTTTGATCCCTATATCCCTTATTGCATTACTATATGGTATTTATGTTATATCATCTCGAGAATCAGTTGGTTGGTCATGTGTTCCATGATGTTCCCTTATAAAAAAAATAATGATGATCCAGGTTCATGCGTTTAATCACCGGATAGGCCATTAGGTTGGGAAAATTATGGGATGATGGTTCTATCTTGCACGCCATGGTTGCAGATAGTGTCCTGACTCTGATTGCCCCGGTCTAGCAATACTATTCTCGAGTACTTTCTATTTTATGGCTTTATTTGCATTTGATTTAATGATTTCCTTTAATTTAGCCCAGCATGCATCATATGCATCTTTTGAGCATTCATGATCCATGGTCTATCTGAAGATGTCTCATTTGTGATGGATGATTGTGCGTTCATGGTTTTGAGTAAGAGGAACCATTCCACTCAGAGTTGGAAGGTTTTCTCTGGTCTGTTCACCTGGTTTGGTTGACTAAAGGTCCTTTGATGTGACACCACTACGGGGTATGCAGCAAGCAAATGTAAACTTAGGACCTATTCCGCATTCACAACCACATAGCAATTAAGTTGATAAATCGGGGCCAAATCGCCGTCGCATACACGCAAGCCCGGGGTGACTAAATGATGCTAGGGGGAGGTGATGGATCAAGACCCTTATTGGTAGAGTGCCAGCTGGGCTAGGGTTGCCCTCCCGAGGGTACGTAGCCCACGCTTATGGGGCTGGCCGGTGCCAATTGGGGCACTAGGTTCCACTTTCTCACTTTAGCCACGGTGACCACACTAAGGTGGTGGCTCCGGGATTGGGCACTCGCTCGCATGCACAACGGAGATATGTCTACGGATATTAACTGAACAGACACTAAATAATAATGGAGCAAAGTTTAGAGCTCACCTGGTTGGTTGGAAGAAACCAACCCCGTTCGGAGACGTGGGCGAGCGGGGAAGTGTGGATCCCGCACACTGCGCCGATGTAGCTCGAGCTGCTTAATACAAACACTACTCCTCGCGCAGGAGGGTTGGACTAAGGGTGGGGAAATCAAACTTACATCCAAATACTACCTCCACGCAGGGAGGGGCGATAAGCCGGCCAGGCGGGAGGGGGAAACTCGCCTAGGTTGTAGGAGAGGAAGCCGACGTAGGATCTGCTTGCTTGCTGTGAGAGGGGACAGGCCGCCGCTGTTGCAGTCGTAGCTCTTACTCCGGAATTCTGCCGGTGACGAGACCAGGAGGGAATTCTTCGTAACAGAAGCTGGGGAGCCTCTGAATTTTACTGAATTCTTCTGACGTCGTCGCTGGCCACGGCAGAGGTTCAAACAGGACGAAGGAAACTGGGGTTGACAGCTTCAGATCTGATGCAGTAGGATGCAGAAGTTGTACCATGGGCTCCCGCACTCCGAATCTCGAACCGTCAGAATTTCTGGAACCGTGGATGAACCCTCTTTGCAGAAAAACTGGTGGGGAGGCCGTCGGAGATCGGGGTAGCCTGGGGGACGCCGATGAGTGAGTGCTTGTCGCAGAAGACTGGAGAAGGCAGTCCCGCGCGACTGGAGGGGAAAAATCAGAACTTTGGTTCCCGGACGCCGAATGTAGCTCTGCTTCCTTATCCTGGTCATGGACAGGGGGAGGAAGAACTTTGAAGAAGGAACTTCAGTCAGAATCCTCCACTGTGAATCATGGTTCAGCTTCTGGTCGAACTCTGGTTCTCTGCAGGTGGAGCTTGGTGCAGTCGAGGGAGAATGGTTCTCCCGGGCAGCTCCAGATTCGGAATGGTACGATTCTTTCTCGCCTGCGTAGTGGACTGGACGACCTTTCCAGCAATGTATGGTATGCCTCTGGATGTAGCCTTATGACTCCTGGGAAGCTTCTGCAAATCGCAACCTTTTCTGCCACCTGCAGACTATCAAAGTAAAGGGAAAGGATGGTGGAAGAACTAGTGGTAGGGGTGGGGATTGGCAATAGTGGGGATGGTGGGGTGGATGGTTGATGGGAGAAGGGTGCTTGGGGATGTGGAGGGAAGAGGAACAGGGGGATTATGGAGCCTTGGAGGGAGGTGGAGTGGAGAGGCCGCAGCTATCAGGTGGGGGTGGTGGTGGGTTCGGCCAAGGCAATGGGGTGGGTGTAGATGGAGAGGGGGGTGCGCAACTAGTGGTGGGGTGGGGGTTTGGAGGGTCAAGGGATATGAATGAGGGTGTGGGGGAGTGGGAAGGTTGCTTGGGGAAGAGGGATGGGTGTCTTGGATGTGGGGAAGTTGTATGGGGAATGGGAAGAGTTGCCTAGGGTGGAGGAGGTAATGAAGGGAGTTATGAGTCTTGGGAATATGAAAGGGTGGAGGGATGAGGTGGCAGCTGAGGTGGCAGGGGGAGGGGGAGGTGAAAGGGCAGGTTTGCCCAAGGGATAGAGAGAGAGGAGGAGGAAGAGAGAGAGAGGGGATCGGCCCCCTTAGTGAGAGAGAGAGAAGGAGAGAGTGAAGGCTAGAGAGAGAGAGAGGAGTGCACTTATGCTTGCAATATTCAAATCTTCATTAACCTCAAAAGAGGGGGTTTGGGGTCCTATATATAGGAAAACCCAATTTACAAAAAGTCCTCATGGAATGGACAAATGACGAAAGACCAAGGGGTGGGGAGAGGGGCGCCCATGGGCCAGACCAAAGAAATGGCCCAATAAGAACTACTAGCCCCATTAGCCCACTAGCCTACATACAAGCATAAGTAAATAACATGATAACATAGTAGCATGACTCAAAACATAGGCAAGTACATCAAAATGACTCAAGAAAGGAGAAAATACATCAATATGTCCTCAATAATAAGCTCCTGTGTCGTCGTGGGCCCATCCAGTCATGCAGTCACACACTACCTGTCTCCGGAAGGGAGAGAGGTGTCGAGCCAAAGGGAATCCTGGGTGATGTCCCCATCAACTCTCCCGGGCTGCGAAGAGCTCGACTCTGTCGAGAAAGGGTCCACTCGACTACGGTAATGCTCCAGGAGGTCGGGGTCCAGCTGCTGAAGATCCTCCCTACTCACCCATGAATCATCTGAAGGGGGCCGGCCCTTCCACCTGACCAAGTATCGCTCGTATGCTTTGCTCCGGGTGACAGTAACCTGTTCATCCAATATCCGCTCTATTTGCTCCCGTTGGCCCCTCTGGACTGGTGGAACTCTCTCATGGGTGGTGGCTCTCTCAGAAGGTGGAACAGGCTCAATTCCCTCACTAGGTGTCACCGTGGGACCCCTATATGGCACCAAGTCAGCCACATTGAATGTGGGACTTACTGCGTACTCCTCGGGGAGGTACAACACATAAGCGTTTGTGCCAATCTTCCTCAGAACCTGGAAGGGGCCTGATCCACGCGACCTCAGTTTGGAGACATTTCCAGGGAAAAGCCTCTCAGTTCTTACCATCACATAGTCACCCTCGTGAAACTCCTGGTGGCGTCGGTGGGAATCGGCCGTTTTTTTATACACCTCATTGCTTTTGTTAATGTGTTTGCGGATTTCTTCATGCAATTCTTTCATGTGTTGGGCAAACGACTCAGCACTAATAGACACTCTAGCATGTGGAGGTAAAGGAATGAGATCTGTAGGCTTTCTAGGCTTGTACCCATGCACAGCTTCAAATGGGCTCATCCCTATCGACCTATTCACTGAATTGTTGTATGCAAACTCTGCCTGGGGTAATATGAGATCCCAAGTCCCGGGGTGATCCTCAACAAGACAACGGAGTAGATTCCCAAGACTCCTATTAATGACTTCGGTCTGGCCGTCAGTTTGAGGGTGATAGGCCGTGGAAAATTTGAGAAGGGTCCCCATTAGGTGCCAGAGAGTTTTCCAGAAATAGCTGGTGAATTTGACATCCCTATCAGAAATGATGGTCTTGGGTAGGCCATGGAGGCGGACGACCTCATCGAAGAATAGACGGGCCACATGAGAGGCATCGGAGGTTTTAGAGCAGCGGATGAAATGGGCCATCTTAGAAAACCTATCCACTACGACAAAGATGGAATCATGCCTTTTTTGAGTCGTAGGTAGGCCTAAGACAAAGTCCATGCTTAAGTCCTGCCAGGGACGATCAGGGACAGGGAGTGGGGTGTATAGGCCTGTGTTCTGTCTTGTCTGTTTGGCTGAGGCACATATCCGGCACTGTCCTACAATTTTGGCTACGTCCCTTTTGAGGCTTGGCCAGTAGAACTGACCCTCAACCAAAGCAATGGTTTTATGCACCCCAAAATGCCCAGCAAGGCCTCCTGCATGTAACTCCCAGACCAGGAAATCCCGTAGAGAGGTCCTAGGTATGCAAAGTCTATGGCCTTTGAAGATGAATCCGTCCTCTAAGATGAATCCTTGGTGTTCCTTAGGTGAGAGGGTGGACAGAGTGGTATGGATTGGACCAAAGTCCGGGCAATCAGAGTACTCCTCCTTGAGTCTTTCAAATCCTATGACTTCTACCCGAACGGTAGCTAGCAAGGAAATTCTCCTACTGAAGGCATCGGCAGCACGGTTTTCACTTCCGGCTTTATGTTTGATCACAAATGTGTAGGCCTGGTTGTATTCGACCCATCGGGCATGCCGAGCATTCAGTTTCTGCTGGGAGTTGACGTATTTCAGGGCCTCATGGTCGGAGAATATGACAAATTCTTTAGGCAAGAGATAGTGTTTCCAATGCCGGAGGGATTGTACCACGGCATAAAATTCCTTGTCGTAGGTGGAGTACCTCATCCTGGCATCACACAACTTCTCACTAAAGTAGGCCACTGGGTGTCCTTCCTGGCTAAGGATCCCACCAATTCCTACCCCAGAGGCATCACAAGTTACTTCAAAGACTTTGGAGAAATCAGGGAGGCATAAGACAGGGGCTTGGGTCATTCTCTCTTTGAGCTCTTGGAAGGCCCTAGATGCTGACTTGGTCCACACAAAGGTCCCCTTTTTGAGGCAGTCGGTGATAGGGGCCGTGACTGTGCTGAACCCCCGGATGAACCTACGGTAAAAGGTGGCTAATCCATGAAAACTCCGGACTTCATGGAGAGTGCGGGGCTCCGGCCATTCGAGGATGGCTTGGACCTTTTCAGGGTCCATGGATACCCCCTCGGTGGAGACAACATACCCAAGGAAGGTAATGGATTTTGTCATGAAGTGACATTTTCCCAAATTGGCAAATAGGCTTTCCTTCCTTAGGGTGGTGCAGACTTGCCTAAGATGACTGAGGTGTGCTTCCTTGGACTGGCTGTAGATGAGGATGTCATCAAAATAGACTACCAGGAAGACTCCAATGTAGGGCCTAAGGACCTCGGTCATAAGGCGCATAAATGTGCTTGGGGCGTTAGAGAGCCCAAAAGGCATCACCAGCCATTCAAAGAGCCCATCCTTGGTTTTAAAGGCAGTTTTCCACTCATCCCCGAGCCTTATCCTAACCTGATGGTAGCCACTCTTGAGGTCTATCTTGGAGAAAATGGTGGCTCCAGCTATCATGTCTAGCATATCGTCAAGTCTAGGTATGGGGAACCTATATTTGACGGTAATCTTGTTGATGGCCCTGCTATCAATACACATGCGCCATGTCCCATCTTTCTTTGGTGTGAGGAGGGCTGGGACTGCACAAGGACTTTTGCTTAGACGGAGAAAGCCTTTTCTAATGAGTTCCTCCACTTGCCTCCTCAATTCAGCATGTTCAGTGGGATTGAGGCGATAGTGGGGAAGGTTTGGGAGGGTGTCCCCTGGGACAAGGTCAATAGCATGCTGGACATCCCTCATGGGTGGCAGTTGATCGGGGAGCTCCTCGGGGAACACGTCCTTGAATTCTTCTAGGAGAGGGTGTATCTCCACAGGATGAGGGTTGGAGGGGGTGGGTTCCCCTAGGCATATGACTACAGCGTATATGGGTGTCCCGAGGGCTACCTCTTCCTCGAGTTCTTATCTAGTGATGAGGTGAAGGCCCTTGATGGTGCTCTTAGGGGTGGATTGTTGACTTGTTGGTTGGGTTGGGACCCCTGGGTTTTGAGGTGGTGTAGGGAGAATTCCCTTGGGGGGTGGTTCCTTTCGGGGTGGGGAAGGGTTGAGGCGAATGGTCTTCCCCTCGTGTTCAAATGTGCATGTGTTTGTTTTCCCCTGGATGGTAGCATTGACATCATATATCCAAGGTCTCCCTAGTAGGATGCTTCCTACAGCCATAGGTATGATGTCACACCATATTTGTCCCTGGTAGGATGAAAAGGTGATGGGGATAAGACAACATGTGTTGACGGGTAGGGAGTGGTTGTTTATCCATGAGACACGGTATGGTTTGGGGTGAGGTGTTGGGGTAAGCCCAAGGAGTTTGACGGTGTCCGGGGACACGGCGTTGACACAACTCCCGTTGTCTAGGATGACCTTCCTAACATGGTCCCCGATTTTGATGAAGGTGTGGAAAATGGAAGTCCTCCGCCAGTCGTCTTCTTTAGGTTGGGTAAGGGTGCACCTGATCACCCCTAGATGGGTGGAGTGGGGGTCATCTTCTATACCTTCCTCAAATACTTGCTCCTCATATTCCTCTTCCCACCCTAAAGCAGCCTCGTACTCCTCAACAGTATCCTCATGGGTTTCCTAGGATGTGGTAGGTCCGCCTTCAATAACAAGGCTTGACATCCCCTTGGAAGGGCATTGGGAGGCTATGTGGCCATAACCATGGCACTGAAAACATTTAATCGTACTACTCCCTGGGGTCTTCCCTTTGGAGGCTTCCTCCCTTCGGGGAGGAGGGTTGAGTGGGGTGGTTTTTGTGGGGGTGGGAGTGGTTGGTTGGGGATAGGGCCGAGTGGGGGCTCCCCCATTGGGAGGAGGTGTTCTTAACAGAGGAGGTAGGTTGGGACGGGGTCCCGGGCCCTTGGGGGGGCAAACTTAGGATTCCTAGAAAATCTCTCTACATCCCGGGCTATTTGATATGCAATTTCCAAGCTATGTACTTCCCTCATAAAAAGCTCCCGTTTGATGTGGGGGAGGAGACCATTCCTAAACCGGGATAAAGTGACGGCTGGGTCTTCAACCACACCACACCTTAGGAGATATGAGTCAAATTTTTCAATATACTCTTCCACGGTCTTTCCCTCTTGGGTAAGGCTTTGCCATTCATCAAGAAGAAGTTGGCTATAGGAGATGGGGAGATATTTGTTTCTAAGTTGATCTTTCATGTCTATCCAAGTGTCAATGGGTTCCTCACACCGGATCCTCCTTTGGCTTTCTACCTTTAGCCAATAGGTCTTGGCTAGTTTAAGAAGGTGCATCTTGGCCAACCTAACCTTTCTCTCCTCGGACATGGGGTACCATTCAAAGTATTGGTCCATGCCATGCTCCCATTCTTTATATGCACTAGGGTTATGAGACCCATCAAAATTAGGAGCTTCCACTTTGATCATTCTTAGTAGGAAGTCATCCGGATCCTCTCGTGGTCGCCTCTCATGATATCGAGGTCGTGGGACTCTCTCTTGCTCACGATACCACTCATCATCTAGGTCGTCCCTCTCATGTTCAACCCGCGGAGGATGAACTCTTTGGGCATGGTTCCTAGGTGGGGCCCTAGCTTCTTCCAATCTCTCTAGTCGGGTGGAAATTCCATTCATTTGCTCCGTGAGGACTTGGATGGCAGCCTCAATTCGATCCATAGGAGTTTGGGGAGCTTCCCTAGGGATGTTTTGGTTGCCATGCACATTGGGATCCATAGGTGGGTTGGAATTAGAAGGATCAGCCCGATATATGGTACCCCTATGGGTGGACATGCACAATGATGACAACACGGGATAGAAATGCAATTGCCCTTGGACCTAGGCTTGTAGAGACAAGTCTAAAACTTGCTCTGATACCAACTGATGTGATACCACTACAGGGTATGCAGCAAGCAAATGTAAACTTAGGACCTATTCCGCATTCACAACCACATAGCAATTAAGTTGATAAATCGGGGCCAAATCGCCGTCGCACACACGCAAGCCCGGGGTGACTAAATGATGCTAGGGGGAGCTGATGGATCAAGACCTTTGCTGGTAGAGTGCCAGCTGGGCTAGGGTTGCCCTCCCGAGGGTACGTAGCCCACGCTTATGGGGCTGGCCGGTGCCAATTGGGGGACTAGGTTCCACTTTCTCACTTTAGCCACGGTGACCACACTAAGGTGGTGGCTCCGGGATCGGGCACTCGCTCGCATGCACAACGGAGCTATGTCTACGGATATTAACTGAATAGACACTAAATAATAATGGAGCAAAGTTTAGAGCTCACCTGGTTGGTTTGAAGAAACCAACCCCGTTCGGAGACGTGGGCCAGCGGGGAAGTGTGGATCCCGCACACTGCGCCGATGTAGCTTGAGCTGTTTGATACAAACACTACTCCTCGCACAGGAGGGTTGGACTAAGGGTGGGGAAATCAAGCTTACATCCAAACACTACCTCCACGCAGGGAGGGGCGATAAGCCGGCCAGGCGGGAGGGGGAAACTCGCCTAGGTTGTAGGAGAGGAAGCCGACGTAGGATCTGCTTGCTTGCTGTGAGAGGGGATAGGCCGCCGCTGTTGCAGTCGCAGCTCTTACTCCGGAATTCTTCCGGCGACGAGACTAGGAGGGAATTCTTCGTAACAGAAGCTGGGGCACCTCTGAATTTTACTGAATTCTTCTGACGTTGTCGCTGGCCGCGGCAGAGGTTCGAACAGGACAAAGGAAACTGGGGTTGACAGCTTCAGATCTGATGCAGTAGGATGCAGAAGTTGTACCGTGGGCTCCCGAGCTCCGAATCTCGAACCGTCAGAATTTATGGAACCGTGGATGAACCCTCTTTGCAGCAAAACTGGTGGGGAGGTCGTCGGAGATCGGGGTAGCCTGGGGGACGCCGATGAGTGAGTGCTGGTCGCAGAAGACTGGAGAAGGTAGTCCCACGCGACTGGAGGGGAAAAATCAGAACTTTGGCTCCCGGATGCCGAATGTAGCTCTGCTTCTTTCTCCTGGTCGTGGACAGGGGGAGGAAGAACTTTGAATAAGGAACTTCAGTCAGAATCCTCCACTGTGAATCATGGTCCAGCTTCTGGTCGAACTCTGGTTCTCTGCAGGTGGAGCTTGGTGCAGTCGAGGGAGAATGGCTCTCCCGGGCAGCTCCGGATTCGGAATGGTACGATTCTTTCTCGCCTGCGTAGTGGACTGGACGACCTTTCCAGCAATGTATGGTACGCCTCTGGATGTAGCCTTATGACTCCTGGGAAGCTTCTGCAAGTCGCAACCTTTTCTGCCACCTGCAGACTATCAAAGTAAAGGGAAAGGATGGTGGAAGAACTTGTGGTAGGGGTGGGGATTGGCAATAGTGGAGATGGTGGGGTGGATGGTTGATGGGAGAAGGGTGCTTGGGGATGTGGAGGGAAGAGGAACAGGGGGATTATGGAGCCTTGGAGGGAGGTGGAGTGGAGAGGCCGCAGCTATCAGGTGGGGGGGGTGGTGGGTTCGGCCAAGGCAATGGGGTGGGTGTAGATGGAGAGGGGGGTGCGCAACTAGTGGTGGGGTGGGGGTTTGGAGGGTCAAGGGATATGAATGAGGGTGTGGGGGAGTGGGAAGGTTGCTTGGGGAAGAGGGATGGGTGTCTTGGATGTGGGGAAGGTGTATGGGGAATGGGAAGAGTTGCCTAGGGTGGAGGAGGTAATGAAGGGAGTTATGAGTCTTGGGAATATGAAAGGGTGGAGGGATGAGGTGGCAGCTGAGGTGGCAGGGGGAGGGGGAGGTGAAAGGGCAGGTTTGCCCAAGGGAGAGAGAGAGAGGAGGAGGAAGAGAGAGAGAGGGGATCGGCCCCCTTAGTGAGAGAGAGAGAAGGAGAGAGTGAAGGCTAGAGAGAGAGAGGAGTGCACTTATGCTTGCAATATTCACATCTTCATTAACCTCAAAAGAGGGGGTTTGGGGTCCTATATATAGGAAAACCCAATTTACAAAAAGTCCTCATGGAATGGACAAATGACGAAAGACCAAGGGGTGGGGAGAGGGGCGCCCATGGGCCAGACCAAAGAAATGGCCCAATAAGAACTACTAGCCCCATTAGCCCACTAGCCTACATACAAGCATAAGTAAATAACATGATAACATAGTAACATGACTCAAAACATTGGCAAGTACATCAAAATGACTCAAGAAAGGAGAAAATACATCAATATGTCCTCAATAATAAGCTCCTGTGTCGTCGTGGGCCCATCCAGTCGTGCAGTCACACACTACCTGTCTCCGGAAGGGAGAGAGGTGTCGAGCCAAAGGGAATCCTGGGTGATGTCCCCATCATCCTTGTCTGGAGTCTTAGTCTGTTTCTTTACTTTTGCTGCTCGCTCCAGTCCCCTCATTGGTCCGAGAGATTGTGTCCCCCATGAGGTTGATTGTGTGTTTTCCTTTTCGTTTAGTTAGTTTCTCCAGACTGAGGTCATTTTAGTCCAATCATTCCTTGTGTTTGGTTCGGAGTTTTCCGAAAGATTCCTATCGCTCTTTGGCAATGAAACGGGTGTCTTTTACCTTAACGCCCACTTTTCAGTCCGCTCCGCTTTATTTTCGCTTCATCTCCATGTTCCATCTCGCTTTCGCTTCACCTCCGCTCGCTCCCCTGTAAAGAGGACGTTAAGGAGGGGCATCTGTTGACACCCGTTTTTTACCTATGAGTTGGGTCATTCCCCTTACCACCATTTGTTAATGCCTTGAGTTGTCCATTACTCATTGGAATATTTCCAGGCACTTCGTTGGGCTTATTTTATGGGTATTTCCCTCCCTAGCTAGGTCTGCTCTCGAATTTGGGCTTAATGGGCCTTGATTTCACTTGGTTTTGGTGTAAATGGACTCGTTTATCCCATTTTATTAATTTCAAACGTCCAGGCGGTACGCGGTCTAGCGATGGGCCGTTCAGTGGTTAGGCAGTCTATTTGGAACCGTTTACAAGCTCATAACGATTTATTGGATATTTATTTGATTTTTTGAATTTCCACCGACAAGCCTTTACACGGTCAGAGTTCAGCCGTTTATTGCCATTGAATGGCATGTCTTTAGACCGTTCATATCCCAGAGTCATAAACAAGTGGGTTTTTTAGATAATTATTTATTTATCCTATTTTTCTGGATTTATCACCTCCATGTTTTACCCGGCCTATCATTAGACCGTTTCATCATTGAGTGGTCTATCGTTAGACCGTCCTATCCGAAAGAGTCCAGCGCCGTGATAGCCGGTCAGTTCGGTGGATAATTGGATAATTTTCTATTTTATTTGTTTATCACCGACAACATTAGACAGTCTAGCAATGGACCGTGTATATGACTGAGCGGCCTATCGCGCGACCGTGTAAAGGCCCGAGATCCGTGGATTGTTTGGTTTGTCTCTCTCCATCCGTGGTTAAACCCCTAACTTCTCCCACCCATTTCTCCGTGGTTTCTCAACCAAATGGGATGTTGTTTGATCCTGGTGGAAGATTAGAGTATTATCTACGGATTTTGTTTAATAATCTCGCATTGATATCCATTGGAAAACCCAATTTCGGGGCTGGACTTTTAGGGGTCTATAAATAGAACCCCTAGTCCAGGCTTGAAGGGGGGGAGATCCAACGTTGACGTCGAAGCTCTACCGAATTTATGAGCGAGCTGTAGCCAGCGAGGGAGGCTTTCTACGTCCCTTTTGAGCCTCCGGTCAAGGGAGTAGTCACTTTCTTTGTGTTTTAGTCTAGGTTTTTAACCATTTTTCCATTCAATGCATGCTCTTTTTATCATCTTTCCATCCACGTTTTACACCTGCCATCTTCATCTTATACCCTTCCCATTTGTTTTTGCGCCCTATAGGGGTTTAAAAACCACCCCAGGTATCACCCATTGCATGCCATTATGTCGATCTTCCATTCTATTTTATAGTTGCTACACATTCCAGTGCTAATTTGGGTGTTATTTCCTTGTCCTCTACATTGTTTTGCAGGTCAACATCAGCACAGCACGAGGCCCATCCCCTCTGGCCGGCCGGAAGGGGTGGAGGATCAAGTCCTACAACTTGGAGTCTGGCGGTTTTGAACGGTCTTCTTCCGTCCGTCTGCAGATCAGAGCGATTCTCCACGAGCCGTCCGGATATTGTGAGCGGCCGTCTGCGAACCATTTTGGAGCCAGTCCAGCCTTCATCCCGCTTCTCTCTCTAGCGCTGTGAACGGCCTATCGAGCGGCCGTGCCATCCATTGAGCGGTTCACCCTAGACCATTTACTACTGCCAGGGCTGCACTTCAGGCGAGTGTCTTCTCCCTTTCCAAGGTGTGTAGTACTCTTTGGTACCCCATGTCTTGGTGGCGATCACGATCACACACACACCTCTCCACACCTTTCTTTCTTTTATTTTTGCTTGCCTTTATATCTTGACTTAGAAAGGTAAGAGAAAGAAGAAGAGGGGGGGAAAACATGTCAACAAGTAACCTGAACACTTGATTTTGAAAATCATGCCAACAGTAAAAAGGTAACTCGTATCATGAGGAGAATCAATAACTACACAAGGCTTGGGACTTAGAATCATTACAATTCAGCCCATTCCAACCATTTGTAAATAAAAGGCATTCACACATGGCAGTCAAATTTCATTCAGATTTCATTCATATCTCAATGTCCACTTTCAAATGACTCATTCACAAAGAATTCTCATATTGAAGGCTATCAAATACCATCCACATTAAGCCTATCTAAGCCAGGGAACTAGCATCCATCCAATCCATTACAAAACACATTTTTCAGATTAATTTTTCCAAACTCATACAGCTGTGAGCACACATTGAGCCATACTTACCATGAGGACACAATTAAAGTACTTCATTCCAAGAACAGGAACCACACCTTCAATTGAAAATACGTTATGAACAATTCAACACACACCGCATCATCAAATTCCACAATTGAAGAACTACAATACAACTTTGTCATCATCAAAACCACTTCAACACAACAATCTCCCCCTTTTTGATGATGACAAAATTTTATTGTAGGCAAGTAACATATTCCCCTTTGATCTCCCCTTGATAAGGAGCACATTCAATAAAATAACCACTTCTCTCCCTTTGTCATAAACAAAAAAGGGGTTAGGACATCAGAATACCAAAAAATGATCAATTTTTATCATTATTTTCTCCCCCTAGCACGTGGGATTTGACAATTAATTTCAATAAAGAAGCATTATCATAGTACCATCAAAATCACACATAAGAGATAGAGTTAGAGACCTGAAAGTATGTTGAACATGATGTAGATACTTCTCCCTCTGCCACGATCAAAAAGGTTTTCAAGAGAAGCAAGGAGTAAAATGCACACTATGTATCCATTCATCCATTCATTAACAAAAACATAATGGAAGAATAAAATAGAAATCCATTCATCCATAACCATCCATCCTAACCAAGATCCATGAAAAGTGCTACGTCCCTTAGTGCAGCAAGGAGGATCTAGAGGGGGGGTGAATAGATCCCTCTAGAAACTTTGCCCAATTAAAAATAGTTTGATCAACTTGACACTAAATCAAAACCTGAGATGCTGAAGAACTTACATAAATGCTAAACCTCAAAGGACACATATAACAAATTTAATTCAGACACATTGAGTATTACTGAGGTATACTCAGAATACCATGGAAACGTTCTTTGGAGATATATGTTCAAACAACAAATAGACTTTTGAGCAGAATGTGTGTGGAGAGAAGCTTGAACACAAGCAGTGCAAGATATAATCACCGACACACTACAAACTGTTGTAATATAAAACATTCAACCAAATACCTGTGAATGGGGTTAGGAGAAAAGGAACAATCGCACAAGCATTCGCACATACGAACAACGATTTTTAAGGTGCTTCAGTCTGCAAACCCGCAGACCTACGTCCACCTCTCATTCAACCGAGTGAGGCTTAACCATTGATAAATAGCATGGCGAAGAATCACCACACACATATGGAGCCAGGCTCCAAGACGCACGCAGACAGACCCCTACGCACACACATGGGGAACAAACTCCCCACGAGGAGGACACTCCTCACACTATTTACACAGCAACACACGGGGACAAGCCCCTCACGCTCTTGGTCTGAAACCCAACAGCACACACATACACACAAATGTGGTCAGACGAACTGAGTCTGTGCTAACATCACACAGTTACACATACTGATGTAAGATTCAAAGTTAAGAAGTGAAAAATAAGAAAACATGAGAAAGAAGGAAAACACTGTATCTTTTAAAGAAGCACTTTGACTGGAGATTTTGATACTCTATTTTTCCTTCTTCTTCCTCTCTCTAGATCACTTCAGCAATGACTCTCTCTTCCCATCGAAGACCTCTCTCAAGGCTTACTTTATTTTCTCCTTTCTTCCCACTCTTTCTCTTTCTCTCTTCCCTGGACGAGATAAGCTGATTTCTCCTGGAAACTCTATCTGTTACTTTTCTTCTCACTCTCTCTCTTTTCCTCCTCTTGGACAAGCTAATTCTGATCTCACACTTAGAAGTTCTGCTTGGCCAGTCTTCTCATAAGACCATCATGTTGTATTTATAAGGAGAAGATTTAATCTAAGCCCTTCAGTTTTGAAGATGCAATCTGGGTCGTTCAGCCCTTTGGAAGACTCCAGAACCAAGGTATGAGGTGCAGAAATCAACGGCCACTGATTGGCCTTCGAATGAAGCTCACGCAAAACACACACGTAGCTGCTTCTTCTCCAAGGCAAAAAAATAATGGATAACAAGCTTTTTCTGATAGGTCCATGTGTAAAGAGTGAATATCCTCTCCTAGGAGCTTTCCAGAACCCAAGGCACATGTCTGGGATCATACGCCAATGATTGGACTTCGGATCATGAGCCCAGTGTGGGACCCGCTGCCTACTTGAATCTCGTTATGGAAGGGGTCGACCCTCAGGGTCGACACTTGGCAATTTCCAAGCCTTTAGTTGAATATCTGACTAAAACAAAACTCAGATCAAAAGGGGTCGACTCCAAGGGTCGACCCATTGACTGCCAAAGCCTTGTTTCTATAGTGGCTGATGTTGCTATTGTTGTTTGGCCTTTGTTGGCTTGCTTGTAGGTTCAGATGATCTGCGACTTGGTGCTGGCCTTAGTTGACTTCTCAAATGTGCCATGGTCTCTTCTATTGTCTTCTTGATCTGAGCAACATTTCATTGAACACCTAATGTGCAGTACTAGGTCGACTGAATTTGCATTCTTTTGATGGCTAGATGGCTTAGATGTGTCGACCCTATACTCCATTATGTCGACTCATGTTGCATGTTGTCCATCCTAGTTGTGGCAATGCAGTCTGTTAGTTTGAACAAAAAATTAGTTGACTTGGCTGAATATCTATCGACTGAGTTTTATATCAGTCGACGGAGTTTTGGGTAAGTCGACTGATTTTTGCACTTCTTCTGTCATTACTTTCTTCACACTACCCATCTTTGTTGCATCATTTCAGAAGACTTCGAAGACAATTGCCAGCCCATTTGAAGACACCTTCCAGCCCAAGAGAAGTCATCTATATTTTGGGATACACTTCCTTGATCTTAGCTGGGTCTTCTTGCTGGCTAGAGTTGTTGTCATCTCCTTGTTCATCATGCAGGTCGACTCACCTTTAATGTGGGTCGACACACTAAACCTCTTGGCTCTTGTTGTTGTTGCTTGCAGCTTCAAATGGGTAGACCCAGTTCGGTTGTAGTTCGACTCAAGGTGTCCTCATATATTGCCAGAGTTTGTCTATTGAGTCTGTCGACAAACGCAAAAAGTCAGTCGACTTGGGTAAATGTATGTCGACTGAACTTGAACCAGGTCGACTGATTTATACTTTCTCTGTCGACTCTACTGCTACAGATGAGCTTCTATCTTCCATACCTTGCTAGTCTTCATTCAATCTTTGTAGACACATAAAATAGCTCTTGAGCTTCTATATGTATGACCTTGTGTCTTGCTTTAACCCTCAAGTTCATCGTTGCTCTACAAAAAAGAGTCTATCGACTTCTTGGCATATATGTTGACTTGAAGCTGTACAGGTCGACTGAACTTCACAATATCTGACAACTTAAGCTAAAGTGTGTCGACTAATTTTCTCCTTTGGTCAACAGATTTTTCCTTTCTTTCTCCACCATTTTCTCAACTAATTAACTTGATCTTCTGGACTGTTAAGCCTACAAAATGTTATGACATGGAGCATGTTTTGGGCCTCAAATCTGAATTTGATTGTTCAAATAATATTCATTAATTCTTCACATTCATGACTCAATAATTCAATTGGGAAGGTCCAATTTTTTTCAAGAAATTTCATTGCTAAACTCTAGATTCATTAGATTTGAACCATGCACTCAAATAAGGCACATATCATAAGTTGGTTGTAATGGAAGAATTTGAACTTAAGTCATTTCTGATTTATGAGATTTTATATTAGATTGAGAATTTTTTTTCTTGTCAACTTTGACTAGTTTCATCCTTGAATTTGCAATCACTCTTTGATATCCAGAACACAATTCTCTAGATGTTTTTCTCCTTGAGTTCTGTTGCACCTTGGCTATACCTTTCTGCTCATATATCAAAAGGATAAGTTGTTGCTATTGACCATTCAGAGCCTTCTTGATTCACACTTTCCCCATATGATGTCCAACCTTTCTTTTGTTGATGTCAAAGGAGGAGAATGCTTAAGTGTCATTATATGGGAATATGCATTGAGGCATCTTGAGCATACATTGAATTATATTGATCATAATGACTCAAGTGTTGCCATCATCAAAAAGGGGGAGATTGGTGTGCCCCTGTGTTTTGATGATGTCAACACTATGACTCATCATTGAGTTTCATGTGTTTTTGAGCCTTGAATTTCATATGCCTTTGAACCTTGAGCTTCATACATTTTTTGCTCTTTGAGTTCCATACGTTTTGACTCTTGAGGTTCATATATTTTGATGCTGTCAAGTTTGAATTCTTGAGATGTATACATTTTTAATGTTGAAAATGGTTGATTGATAATGTTACTTCATGAATATCTATGAGTTCTTTGAAGAAAAGTTTGATTTTAATCAAAACAAATGGCTCAAGAGGCTAAAGGGAGCTTACCGTTTGAAAAGAATTGAAGGAGAGTCGACTCCTTGGTGAAATGGAGTCAACTCCACCAAGCTGGAAAGCTACTGCAAGCTATCGTTGATAAGGGTGACAAATAGAGCCGTATCGGTGACAAATACACCCGTATCGATGAAAAATAGCTCAATATCGGAGACAAATAGATGTGTATTGGTGTAAAATAGGCCACAACATTGGAAAGGTAAAAAACAATGGAGTTACATCGACACAATGGTGAAGTGGAGTCGATGAAGGGCGTCGACGCAGGCTTGCAAGGCAAAGAAGTAACGATCAGTAGCGACGGCTATTGAAGATTAAGGGTGACAAATAGATCCTTAAGGGTGAAAAATAGCTGATAAGGGTGAAAAATAGCTGGTTAACGGTGACAAATGGATTATAGCATTGGAACTTGAAGAATGCTCATACTTGGTCATTGAAAACTATTTGATTGAGTTTCTAAACCATGTTTTCACAGATTTGAAGCTTCATTAAGCCTTGTACGACATTGACAAACACTTTTTAAGGTCAAAGAGAAAATCTGATCCTTGCTCAAAGGGGATCTGACTGTGAACGGCTATAGCAGAAGCAACAATGGAGTTTCGTGAAGCTTAGAACTGAGGCAGTCAAGCGTGGACTTGCTCGGGTTCATGCTAGCAAGCTTGGACTTCATACCAACAAGCTTGGATTGATGAAACCGAGCTTGAGAGTTTAGACAGCTGGGAAAATCAAGCTCGGACAGCGCACTGTCACCATGAAGACAAGTCTCACACCAATGGTAGAACAATGAAGACCAAGAGAGAAAGGCAAAGGCTAACAAGGATAGCAAATGAAGACCAAAGGTGAAAAACAAGTTCTCAATGTAGACATTCAACTGGGTTCGAAGCATTCAAGCCCTCCAGTTCGCAGAAGCCAACACCTTTGTATGAAGAAGGAAGGCAACGACCTATGGACGATAAGGGTGACAAATGGCTCAATAAGGGTGACAAATAGACGTTAAGAGTGAAAAATGGCAAAGTAGTGGTGATAAATTGATGGGTCACGTGACAAACACCCAAGAAGCCATTCTCAATCCCGGAGCCATTCGAACTCTTACTAGGTACCTAGTTGGGTCCTGAATCCGTGCGTAAATCATTGGCCATCCCATCCGTACAAGGTATCAGCCTCCAGAAGCACCTTTTCGAAGGAATTGTTCCTTTATTTTTGGTAGTGTCCTTGTGTGTGGTCCCCTATGAAGTGGGGTGACAGAAATCATTTTTTGGGCATGTGCATCGCTCATGACCTGTACATGAAGGGTGCACGAGGCAGACGGGGTGAATAGCTGCTTGGAGGAGAAGGAAGAGTGTCCCCATTCGAAAATAGAAAAATGAGAAGAGGTTTCGAAGGCAGAGGAGTGAGACAAGGGAGAGTGAGAGCAAAAGAGAAGAAGAGACGAGTCCTTCCTCTGGTGAAAAAAGCTCTACGTAGCAAGGAGCTCCCCTCAGGTCCTTAGCTCATTTTGGTGAGCAAAGGAGGACCCATCTCCAGTCTTCAGCAAAAGAAGGAGAAAGCTTCGTCCATAATTTACCACGCTAGCTGGAGAGGAGGTCATCTGTCTTGAAGCGCCAAGGACATCTTCCAACCTGCAGACAAGGACCTTCGACTTATGCTTTGTTTATTTCATCTTGTCTACTGTTTTAGCTTATCTTATTTTTTCTTTTGATCTTTTAACTAGACGTTTGAAGGTCCCCACCCTGTGTGTAGGAAGACAGATAGAGAGGTAGTGTCTTATCTGTGGTGTTGGGCCCGGTGTGCCCCTTTTTTCAAGCTGTTTGGCAGTGGAGCAAGCTACGATGCTCAGCTGTAAGAGGATATGTTCCTCTGTGAAGCAAGCTATGAAGCTCAGCCATTGTTTGAGGATTTATTCCTCATCGTTCAAGCTGTGTGACAGCAGGAAGTCTCATTGGTTTCAGTGGGGGTGGACGTAGGTCTCAAGGTTGAGACCGAACCACCTTAAAGATTGTGTGTCTCCTTGTGCGATTTGCTCTTCTCTACTTGTTCTGCTCCGTTAGATGAATGCATAGGGCCATTCTATTCATATTTCATATCTAGCCTTTCATCTTTCATTTTCAGTCTTGGTTTGTTTAGCATTCCTTTAATTGCTTTAGTGAAAAGTGGGTGATAATCTATTCACCCCCTCTCTAGATTATCTATTCCACTACACAACACGTGGTATCAGAACTTGGCTCTCCTATTTTGGGTCTCACAACCCGGAGAGATTTAGTAGAATGGAGTCCTAAAGGGCTAATGGCCGAAGGCCATGCTGTTAATAGGCCACCTTATTTTACAGGAACTGACCACAGCTACTGGAAAAATTGTATGCAGGTCTTCCTACGGGCTCAGGATCATGAGGTGTGGAAAGTAGTAAGCAAGGGTCCCTATCAGCTGCCAGAGGATGAAGATGTGTGGACAAGGGAACAAATCCGAAGATCAAACATCAACTGGAAAGCCATGAATGTTATGCATTGTGCCCTACACCCGAATGAGTATTCATGGATTTCATCATGTTGAACGGAAAAGGAGATGTGGGATCGCCTTGAGGTAATCTACGAGGGTACCTCAGAGGTAAGAAAAATGAAGGCTAACATGCTCATTTCAGAATATGAAGCTTTTAAAATGAAACCTGATGAGACTGTAGTGAGATGTATGGTAGACTTACACAACTAACAAATGGTCTTAAGAGTCTTGGAAAGGTTTATTCTGAATATGAGATTGTTAGGAAGATTTTAAGATCTCTCACTCCTATCTGGCACACTAAGGCTACGGTTGTAGAAGAATCCAGGAACTTACCTACAACTAAGGTGGATGAATTAATAGGATCCTTGATGACTTATGAAATTAATTTGAAAAGACAGGAGGAAGAGGTGAAGAAAAAGAAGCCTCTCGCATTGAAGGCTACTTCATTAAACCATGGATCTGCTAGTGAATGCGAATCATCAAGCACTGAGGAGGACTCTAAGAATTTGGTATGTTAATAAGAAAGTTTAGGAAATTTCTAAGAAGGGAAGGTAAGGGCCTCATGAGGAAGAGGCCACAGGTAAATAGATTTTCTAGATTTAAATATGAAAGCACTAAGAAGACTGATAAACTCACTTATTACAACTGCAGGAAGCCCGGGCATGTCAAATCTGAATGCCCTGAAGTTGTGAAGAAAAGCCAACCTAAAATGAAGGGAAAACACGCCAAGGCAATGGTGAGTACCTGGAGTGACGAAGAGGAAGATGAAGAAGAGGAAAAAAGCAGCTCCGAGGGAGAAAGTGATGGAAAGTTCTGTTTGATGGCAAATGGAGATGATGAGGATGAGGTAAATTCTCCCTTTGATAACTTTACTTACAGTGATTGGAAGACGCTTATGTAGAATTGCTTGATAAATACGATCATATCAGAAAGGAAAACAAATCAATGAAGAAAAAGATTAACAATCTTGCAAATGATACAACATTGAATGAGAAGAATGCTGAATTGGAAACTGAAATTGTCAACCTAAGGAAAAAGGTTTCTGAATGCGAAAATGATAAAGTCATGTTGAAAGATCAGAAAAATGAAAATGAACACCTGAGAGAAGTAATTGATGAGCTAAAGCTGAGAATGCAGAAACTTGAAGAAACAAAAGTTGCAAATGAAAAGTTTGAAGTTGTCAAGGAAGTGAACCTAAAACTTCAAGAAGAACTTAAAAATGTCCAGAAAGAAAATGAGAACAATCAAAACTCCCTTGAGAGGATGGTTCACGGAAAAGAAAACTTGGAAGCTATAAAGGGGGCCTTGGTTTTAATCCCACCAACAAAAAGGGTTTTGGAATAAAAATTGTTACATTTGTTTCTGAACAAGGTACCTCCAAGCAACAACCATTGATAAAAATGAATTTTAATGAAAATGAGCAGAGAAAAACTGTGAAGAAAAATCAGTAAACAAATGGAAACATTAAGGACAAGGGCAAAGGGAAGATGTACATGTATAGTGAACAGGGCCAGCACACATCTGCACAAAAGCCTAAGCCCTCTGGTCACACCAATGCCCAAGCTAGGCCTAAACTGTACCAAACTCAAAAGAATGTTAAGTCTGAGTGGTATAGGTCTCCAGACATGAAGTTCAATAGAAATGGCAACAGGGCTAAGTATAGGTCAAGGCCTTACAATGCCTATAGTGCACTAGCACAGTCGTGGTTCCCAAACCAGTTTGCCTATAGGAAACAATGGTCACCCCAGCGCAACCAACATTTCAGACCAATGCAGCCCAGGTCAGGACCTTTCAATGCTCAACCATCATATTGGCCTAACCAATGGAGGTATCCCAGTAGGTCCACTTCTTCCAATGTCCCTTGGAAAAATGTATGGAGCAAGAAATCCAATATGCCAATAAATAAAAGACAATCAAGAAAATCACAGACTCAAAGATAACATGCTTTTGTGAAATCTGGAAACCAAAACAAATCTGCTGATTCTCAACCCATAAAGAAAATGTGGATTCTAAAACAAATCTTATCTTGTTTGAATGATTTGACTGGTCTTATGGGACCCAATTGTTTTTGGGTTCCAAAATTTTGTGCTTAATGTGCTTTGCAAGAATGCCTTGCAGCCGAACACAATAGATGGTATCTTGACAATGACTATTCAAGGCACATGACATGAGATAAAGCTAAATTCTATTTTCTGATTGAGAAGGAAGGTGGACATGTTACATTCAGAGGTAACAATAAAGGAAAGATCATTGGAAAATGTAAAATTGGTAAGAATCTTTCAAACTCTGTAGATGATGTTATTTTAGTTGAAGGGTTGGCATATAACTTGTTAAGCATCAGTCAATTGTGTGATAAAGGCCATAAGGTATTGTTTGACTCTCCTGCTTGCACCATTTATGAGCAAAATTTTGAATCTGCTACATTTGTTGGTAAAAGAGTCAACAACATTTATATGGTTGATCTTGATGACCCTTCACATAATAATATGTGTCTTACTGCTACTAAGGAAGATTTAACATGACTTTGGCATCGTAAACTAGGGCTGCTAGCTACAATGTCATACACAAGTTAGTGAAGCATAACATGGTTAAGGGTCTGCCTGAAATCTTTTTCAAACATATTAATAAAATTTACAATGCATGCACCCAAGGAAAACAAACTAGAAAATCTTTTAAAAGCAAAATTGAGAATCAGTCTACAAGACCACTTGAACTTGTGCACATGGATTTATTTGGACCCACACGAGCCACAAGTCTAAATGGAAGTAGATATGGTTATGTTCTTGTAGATGATTTTTCAAGATTCACTTGGGTCTTCTTTTTATCTCATAAAAGTGATGCATTTGATGAATTTCAGGCTTTCTTTATAAAAATTAAACAGGAAGGTAAATTCAAACTTTCTTCTATTCATTCAGACCATGGAGGAGAATTTGACAATGCAGTTTTTGATGAATTCTGCAAGGACCAAGGAATAACTCATAAGTATTCCTCACCAAGAACTCCCGAGCATAATGGAGTGGTGGAGAGACGAAATAGAACTCTTGTGGAGATGGCAAGGACTATGCTCATAGAAGGTCAGCTGCCAAGAAGATATTGGCCAGAGGCAGTGAACACAGCATGTTACATTCTCAACCGAGCTATGGTAAGACCTTCATGTAAAAAGACCTCTTATGAGCTGCTCAAAGGTAAAAAGCCATCACTTGCTCATTTCAAAATTTTTGGAACAAAATATTTTATTCATAATAATGATAAAAAGGAGCTTGATAAATTTGAACCGAAGAGTGACCCTAGTATCTTCCTTGGTTACTCATCATTCTAGGGCCTATAGGGTCTTTAATCACAAGAGCCAAGTTATTGAAGAAACCCCTCATGTCACATTTGATGAATTTAGCTCACAATCTGAAAATGATGCTTCTTGTAGGAAAGAAGATGATGGGGTGTTTTTGGAAGCAAAAGTGGAGCAAGTTCCACAAGAAGGGGAGGCAAGGTCAAATGAAGATCTAGGTGAGTCCAGTGAACAAGGGAACAACAACACCAATGAAGGTAACACTCTTACCAACATAAGATTGCTCAAAGATCATCCTTTAGGTAATATCATTGGTAATTTGCATGACCCCACAAGAACTAGATCTCATTTTAGAGAAATTGAAGAAACTGATCAATTGGCTCTTGTCTCCCAATTAGAACCTAAAAACTTTGAAGATGCGTTAAAAGATGAATTTTGGATAAATGCCATGCATGAGGAACTAAATCAATTTGATAGAAATAAAGTGTGGCATTTAGTTCCTAGACCCGAATCACATCCTGTCGTTGGTACAAAATGGGTCTTCAGAAATAAGTTAAATGAAGAAGGTAGGATAGTTAGAAATAAAGCCAGGCTTGTGGCTCAAGACTATAATCATGAGTTAGGAATTGATTTCGAAGAATTTTTTGCTCTTGTAGCTAGATTAGATGCCATTCAGTTATTGCTTGCATTTGCATGTAGTCATGGCATTAAATTACACCAAATGGATGTAAAGAGTGCTTTTCTAAATGGTGTTATAAAAGAGGACGTGTATGTTGAACAACCCCCTGGTTGTGAGCATGCTGAATTTCCAAATCATGTTTTTAGATTAGACAAGGCATTATATGGTTTGAAGCAGGCACTTAGAGCCTGGTATGATAGGCTGAGTTCATTCCTCATGGACAAAGGCTACTCACGAGGTAAGGTGTACCAGACACTATTCACAAAGGTACACAAAGATGACATTCTTGTGGTTCAAATTTATGTCGATGATATAGTGTTCAGTTCTACCAAATCTGTGATGTGTGAGGAATTTGCAGTTTTAATGACTATTGAATTTGAAATGAGCCTAATGGTTGAGTTGCAATTCTTTTTAGGTCTTCAAATCACCCAAGGAAAGGAAGGATGCTCTATAAGCTAGGCCAAGTATCTTTCAGAACTGTTGAAAAGATTCAGTATGGAGAACTGTAAGACAATTACCACACCAATGAGCACGGGTACAACACTGGATGCTGATCAAACAGGTAAATCAGTGGATGTAAAGAATTATCGAGGTATGATTGGCTCACTCCTCTATCTTACTACATCTAGACATGATATCCAATTTAGTGTGTGTCTGTGTGCAAGATTTTAGTCTGATCCTAGAGAGTCCTACTTAAGTGCTATCAAGCGTATCTTTAGATACCTTGCCAGAACTCAAGACTTGGGAATGTGGTATCCAGCATCTTATGCTTTTACACTTGTTTCTTATACAGATGCTGATTACACTGGCTGTAAATTGGATAGGAAGAGTACCAGTGGTTATTGCCAATTTTTGGGAGGGTGTTTGATTTCTTGGGCATCCAAGAAGCAACACTCGGTAGCCCTCTCTACAGTAGAGGCAAAGTATGTTGCTGCCAGGAGTTGTGGTACACAAGTGCTTTGGATAAAACACCAGCTCTAGAATTACCTTGTTGATCTTAGGTGTGTCTGATGAGGACATCACCAGCAATTTCATTTGATGAAAGATCCCGATGCTCGCCACCCATGCTACATCTTGTTCACCACTTTATTTCGAGTCATATGATGTAATTTTCATTTTCTTATCATGTACTTTTCCTTTTATTTGAGTCCAATACCTAGGTTAGGTAGCTATTTACCTAAGTCTTAAGTCTTTATGTGTGTTATTGGGCCCAAATATATGGGCTAGGCCCAGGGGCGCCCCCTTCCCCTTGGTTTAGTGTTAGTAGTCCAAGAGTCAGGGACTTATATGTAAATGTGGGATTCCTATAAATAGGACCCCAATCCCTCATTTGGAAGCTAATGAAGTATTGATAAAAAAATTGCCACAAGAATTTGTGCCTCTCTCACTCTCTAGCTCTCTCTCTCTTTATCTCTCTCTCTCTAAAGGGGGCGGCCCCCTCTCTCTCTCCTCCTCTCTCTCTCTCCCTTGGGCGATCTTGCCCCTTCACCTCCCTCCCCTGCCACATCACCCCCCACATCAGCCTCCAACCCCTTCATCTCCCCAAGACCATTAATTCCCTATTAGTGCCTCCACTTCCCAAGCAACCCTTCCCCTTTCCCATAAAACCCTTCACATTCTCAAGGGAGAATCCCTTCTCCTAGGCACCCCTTCCCCTCCCCAAGCAACCCCTTCCCATTCCCTAGACCACCATTAAACCCTCCATTAACCCACCACTCCAAATCCAAAGGCATCCCTCCCCATCCCCTTGGCCATTTGCGCCCCACCTCCCACTTCCCCCCCCCACCCCAGGTCCGCCCCTGCCATCTTCCCCATCCCCTCTCACACCCCCAAACCTCCCTCCCACATCTACAGCCAGCAGCCTTCCACCCCTCCTTGCTACCCCTCCATCCCTTACCTTCCCATCTCCACCAACAACCCCCCCTTTCTTTTAACACTGCCCAGTTCGCAGGTAGCTGATTGGGACTCGACTTGCAGAACCTGCCCCGGAGTCATACGGAATCATCTAAAGACGTACCATACATCGACGGAAAGGTCGTCGAGATAGCTTCGCATCCAAGGTGGTCTCGCCAGCATCCGACATGCCTGCTGTCCGTGGTGCCCATTCTCGTGCGGCTGCGCCAGATTTGAGCCAGAACCTGAGGTTCGTTTGGCAGAGGCTGCACCGACGTCAATAGTGCGAATCAGCCTGCACTCTCTTCTGAGGGTTGTTTCTTCTCCAAGTCCTCTTCACATGTGAGGTGGAATCGTCTCGTTCCGACTTCACTACAGATCGTGGTGCCCGTTCTCCAACTACGCAGCCAGCACCAGAACCTGAACCAGAGCTACAGTTCAGAAGCCGCCACGCCCTCACCTCTGATCTCCTGAGCGCGCCACTTGGCCGAGGGGAAGATCCCCCTATCCTCCATCTAGCACAGAAAGAGGGGCCTCGTTCGGAGTTAGGAGCTCCCTGTTCCGATTTATTTCCCCCAGGTGCGAAGATCTGTCCTGCCAGGGACTGATCAGACCCCCTCTCATTGTTCGGGCTCCTCCTCCCTGCTCCGACGTCGCCTAGAGCCCATCTCAGTTGCTGATCGAAGAGGACTCGACCATGCTCGTAACCGTCCTAATCCTGCCTCAATTGGATCACGGGAGTGATCGAAGTGAAGTCACCAACCTGCTGCTACAACTTGCACCCCATCCGAGGCACAGCGGAACAGCACCAGTCCACCATCTGCCCCGGCCAGCGTCGGCAACTTCTGGCAACAACAAAATTCAGGGTCCATCCTGGTCCAGTCACCGACGTTTCAACGCTGATCCCGTCTCATTTCGAGTCCGGGAGCGAGCGCAGCGGAGTTGACATCCAGTACCTAGCAGCGGGCAGAACCGGCAAGCAGCACTCCGGAAGGGCAAACCGGTCCCGTTCAAAGTTCTTTGGCTCTCCCCGCCTGGCCGGCTTACCACCCCTCCCTGCGCGGAGGTAGTGTTTGATTGTAACTATAATCTCCCCACCCCAAGTTCCCCCTCCTGTGCGAGACGTAGTGGATGTAATTAATTTCAACAGGTTGAAGCTTCATCGACGCAGCGTGCGGGTGGCCCACGCTTCCCCGCTCGCCCTCGTCTCCGGCCGGGATCGATGTATTCACACCGATCAGGTGAGCTTCGGGTTGCCCTACTCTACTGGAATTGCTTTGCATGTTTAGTAATGCTTCTTAGTGCCGTCGGTCGGTGAGTGAGTGCCCGATCTCAAAATATCATCAATTTGAGTGGCACCGCGGAGCGAGTTGTGAGAGAGCCACTACATCCCACGCCCTTGGTGTGCTGGCCGCCCACGGAATTGGGGCATCCCAGGCCCTTAGGGGTTCAGCCCAAGCTAGTCAAATCCCTGGAAAGGCGAGGTCCATCCTCGGACCCTCACCACTATCGCCAGTCCACCTACGGACCCGGGTGTGCGCGATGCGGGTGAATCCACTTGAGTGGGTCCGCCGTTCGGATCGATTGCTTGCAAATGTAAGTCCAAGGGGTTGTGTCACATCAACTTGGTATCAGAGCAAGTTTTAGACTTGTCTCTACGAGTCTAGTCCTAGGGCATTGACATTTGAGTCTCCCTTGCATCATGTTTTCCATCACTCCCTTGCATGACCACCCTAGGGAGACACCCCAACTATCTATGGACCAATTTGATGCTTTCATCAACAAATGTCATAACTATATAGATACCCTCACCTCCCGGCTTGATCGGCTTGGATCAAAAGGGAACCATGGCCCTAGGGTTTGGTCACCTCGGGATGGATTTTGAGCCAATGAACCCCCACTTAGGAGCAATGGCCTTAGAGTCTTGCCTCCCCGGGATGAATTTGAATGGGAAACCAAAGGACCCAGATACCCATGGGAAGAGATGAGGAATGAGATTAAGAAGATCTGCACTCCCCCTTTCCCTCCCAGTCAACCCAAGATCTCCCTTAGCGCCCAAACTCCACCACCCCAAATAATTCCAACCCCGATCACCACCACCATTCAAACCAAATTGGCCACCACCCAACCCACAAATCCTCCTCCCACCCCTTCCCAAAAGGAACTTAAGGAGGTGACCGAAGTCTATGAGGCTCCCCTACATTGGGAAGAAGAATATGAAGCCCAATTGGGTCAAGAGAACTCGTTCCTTCCCAAAGAGAACCCATTGAGCCAAATTAGGTGCACCCTCCCCCATGAGTTACAAGATCCCCAACCTAGGCCTCCACTACTACCCCTCCCCATTCTATCCCAAGTCCCCCATTACCCACCACCCAAAGAGCACCACAGGCTAGTCATCATCACCCCACCCACAAAGGACCTACTCACCTCCTTGGTAGAGGAAACCATGATACCCACTCCCGACCCCCTAGTAGGGAACATCCCAGAACCACTCCCCATCTTGGAGGAAAGTCATAGCCAAAATGAGGAAGATGTTTCACCTTTCATGCCACCCCCAATTTGGAGTGAACTTATCAAAAGTGGTCCCTTGGTTAGATGGCTTATGGAAAACCGGGCTCACCCTATCCTGCCCTATGCTTCCCCTTCCATGGAACAACACCTCCCCATAGTACCCTTATCCACCTATCACACCACAATCCAATCATCCTATCAAGTGGAAACATTAGGGGATCTTCTTAAGGGTATAGTTTGGCAAATGGAGCTAACTGGCATGTTGACTACAGTAGCTGACCGACCTAGGAGCCTTGACCTCCTACACCTATGTGTCGGATCCATCTCCTCCATTTACACTGTGGGTTGCTACACTAGCGACCTTCTTTTACTCCTCCCTACACCCGACGAGCCCGATGCTATCCACAAACTAGAGTTGCTTGTCTCGGGTAGAACATCCAGCCCTCCATTCATGGCCGACCATCCCACCAAAAACTTTGGCCCAATCATTTTACTAGAGGAGGAGGATCCACCACCATGTTGTGAGGACCAAAAGGACCTAGAGTTCCTCTCCTTAGATGACCCTTACCATGACCCCTTGGATCCCTTCCTATACCCACCCACCTTACTCACCACCAACCTTTTCCTACCCCAACCAACCTTATTGGACCAAGCCCACTCCATTTTCTTAGACCCCTTTGACCCCTATGAGTGGAAAATCTCACACCAAGTCATACACATAGAAGGAGCCATTTTGATGGGAATGCATGTGCCACTACATTTTGCATCATTTGGTAGGGCTAGTAAGCCCAGTCATCTCATACATGTCACACACACTGCGGGCCCAATGCATGACTGGCTCACATTTGGATGTGCTGGTCCCCCCACATTCGTCATAGCTCTTAAGCATGAAAGGAGCATACATGGATGTCCGAGTCCCCTGGTAATTATCACAACCATGCACGATAGATCCACCTATGGTTTCCCCAGCCCCCCTGAGTCCATAAAAGTCTTCATCACATCTATGCATGATAGGTCTATGTACGGTTGTTCCGGTCCACCTTTGCATGCTATCCACTTTCACACCCACTCACCGCATTATGATGCTTGGCATGAGCATACACGCAAGTAATTCTTGATGAGCGGTGAGGTTCACAAAGAGCGGACAAGAGCTCGCGAGTGCCACTTGGAATTCCAAGTAGGCAATCTGGTGATAATGACATTGGAGTGGCTATACCCTAGGGTCACCTCCAATTCGAGGGCACGAGGACTTGGACCTTCCCAAGTTCCGAGAGACTTTGGCAACCCGACTATCGGGTTGGACTTACTAATGGGTTTTGGGATTCACCCCATTTTTCACATGGCGGATCCGGCACCCTATATGGGCACCGCGGTGGATCCTAGTGAGTGCCTCGAGCCTTTATCTTCCTTTGAGAGGGACACCCTTGGAGAGCCACCAAAAGTCAGCCTGAGAGTCCGACGTGTGCACACGGAGGCAATACTAGGCAAGCAGGGTTCCATCGCCAGCAAGAGGGTGCGCCTGAGCCACCTCGAGAGGATGAAGCACTGTCCCCTGGTTGCGGACACAGGGTTGAGTTTGGAGGTTGAGGCTCACTCTGAGCTGCTTGAGAGTACCACTTCCCCGGTGGGCCCATACTCGACGGAGTCGAGTTTTCCGCGCCCCGGGGGTATGATGAGGACATCACCAGCAATTTCATTTGATCAAGGATCCCGATGTTCACCACCCATGCTACATCTTGTTCACCACTTTATTTCGAGTCATATGATGTAGTTTTCATTTTCTTATCATGTACTTTTTCTTTTCTTTGAGTCCAATACCTAGGTTAGGTAGCTATTTACCTAAGTCTTAAGTCTTTATGTGTGTTATTGGGCCCAATTATATGGGCTAGGCCCAGGGGCGCCCCCTTCTTCTTGGTTTAGTGTTAGTAGTCCAAGAGTCAGGGACTTATATGTAAATATGGGATT
Source organism: Amorphophallus konjac (assembly GCA_022559845.1). Classification (NCBI taxonomy): domain Eukaryota; kingdom Viridiplantae; phylum Streptophyta; class Magnoliopsida; order Alismatales; family Araceae; genus Amorphophallus; species Amorphophallus konjac. The sequence continues at coordinate 147,239,820 of CM040118.1, forward strand.
CCTATAAATAGGACCCCAATCCCTCATTTGGAAGTTAATGAAGTATTGATAAAAAAATTGCCACAAGAATTTGTGCCTCTCTCTCTCTCTCTAGCTCTCTCTCTCTTTATATATCTCTCTCTCTCTAAAGGGGGCGGCCCCCTCTCTCTCTCCTCCTCTCTCTCTCTCCCTTGGGCGATGTTGCCCCTTCACCTCCCTCCCCTGCCACATCACCCCCCACATCAGCCTCCCACCCCTTCATCGCCCCAAGACCATTAATTCCCTATTAGTGCCTCCACTTCCCAAGCAACCCTTCCCCTTTCCCATAAAACCCTTCACATTCTCAAGGGAGAATCCCTTCTCCTAGGCACCCCTTCCTCTCCCCAAGGCAACCCCTTCTCATTCCTTAGACCACCATTAAACCCTCCATTAACCCACCACTCCAAATCCAAAGGCATCCCTCCCCATCCCCTTAGCCATTTGCGCCCCACCTCCCACTTCCCCCCCCCCCCCCACACTAGGTCCGCCCCTGCCATCTTCCCCATCCCCTCTCACACCCCCAAACCTCCCTCCCACATCTACAGCCAGAAGCCTTCCACCCCTCCTTGCTACCCCTCCATCCCTTACCTTCCCATCTCCACCAACAACCCCCCCTTTCTTTTAACACTGCCCAGTTCGCAGGTAGCTGATTGGGACTCGACTTGCAGAACCTACCCCGGAGTCATACGGAATCATATGAAGACGTACCATACATCGATGGAAAGTTCGTCGAGATAGCTTTGCATCCAAGGTGGTCTCGCCAGCATCCGACATCCCTGTTGTCCGTGGTGCCCATTCTCGTGCGGCTGCACCAGATTTGAGCCAGAACCTGAGGTCCGTTTGGCAGAGGCTGCACCAATGTCAATAGCGCGAATCAGCCTGAACTCTCTTCTGAGAGTTGTTTCTTCTCCAAGTCCTCTTCACGTGTGAGATGGAATCGTCTCGTTCGAACTTCACTACAGATCGTGGTGCCCGTTCTCGTCCAACTGCGCAGCCAGGACCAGAACCTGAACCAGAGCTGCAGTTCAGAAGCCGCCACGCCCTCACCTCTGATCTCCTGAGCACGCCACTTGGCCAAGGTAAAGATCCCCATGCCCTCCATCCAGCACAGCAAGCGGGGCCTCGTTCGGAGTTGGGAGCTCCCTGTTCTGATTTATTTCCCCCAGGTGCGCAGATCTGTCCTGCCAGGGACTGATCAGACCCCCTCTCCTTGTTCGGGCTCCTCCTCCCTACTCTGATGTTGCCTAGAGCCCATCTCAGTTGCTGATCGAAGAGGACTCGACGACGCTCGCAACCGTCCTGATCCTGCCTCAATTGGATCACGGGAGTGATCAAAGTGAAGTCACCAACCTGCTGCTACAACCTGCACCCCATCTGAAGCACAGCGGAACAGCACCAGTCCACCATCTGCCCCGGCCAGCGTCGGCAACTTCTGGCAACAAAAAAATTCAGGGTCTATCCTGGTCCAGTCACCGACGTTTCAACGCTGCTCCCCTCTCATTTCGAGTCCGGGAGCGAGCGCAGCGGAGTTGACATCCAGTACCTAGCAGCGGGCAGAACCGGCAAGCAGCACTCCGGAAGGTCAAACCGGTCCCGTTCAAAGTTCCTTGGCTCTCCCCGCCTGGCCGGCTTACCGCCCCTCCCTGCGCGGAGGTAGTGTTTGATTGTAACTATAATCTCCCCACCCCAAGTTCCCCCTCCTGTGCGAGGCGTAGTGGATGTAATTAATTTCAACAGGTTGAAGCTTCATCGACGCAGCGTGCGGGTGGCCCACGCTTCCCCGCTCGCCCTCGTCTCCGGCCAGGATCGGTGTATTCACACCGATCAGGTGAGCTTCGGGTTGCCCTACTCTACTGGAATTGCTTTGCTTGTTTAGTAATGCTTCTTAGTGCCGTCGGTCGGTGAGTGAGTGCCCGATCTCAAAATATCATCAATTTGAGTGCCACTGTAGAGCGAGTTGTGAGAGAGCCACTACATCCCACGCCCTTGGCATGCTGGCCGCCCACGGAATTGGGGCATCCCAGACCCTTAGGGGTTCAGCCCAAGTTAGTTAAATCCCCGGAAAGGCGAGGTCCATCCTCGGACCCTCACCACTATCGCCAGTCCACCTACGGACCCGGGTGTGCGCAATGCGGGTGAATCCGCTTGAGTGGGTCCACCGTTCAGATCGATTGCTTGCAAATTTAAGTCCGAGGGGTTGTGTCACATCAGTGTCTCAATTTTGTATGATAACACTAGTGCTATAAATTTGGTTAAAAATCCAATTCAGCACTCTAGGACCAAAGACATTGATATCAGACACCACTTCCTGCTTGATGAGGTTAATAAAGGAAACTTTGAATTGATGTTTGTTGAATTATAAAATCAACTTACTGATATATTTACCAAGCCTCTCGGCAATGATAGGTTCACCACGTTGAGAAGAGAAATTGGTCTTTGTAGACCTCATAATTATGTCATATACTAAAAATTGTTTCTGATTTGATGTGGTAATCTTTACTTGAAATGAAAATTGGTCTTGACTACAGTTCATAAACACATGGTTCCTTCATATGTGTCTTTCTCAGGGGGGGTTGCATATTGTTCAACTTGCATTGCACAGCATATCATAAGATGACCCTATGGTATATAAAATGGTATGTTGGGAGAAGGACAGATCATTTCTATCTGAAAACCCACACTACACGTGAGGTGGTCCTAGGACCTAAGTTCTCCGCCTGGTACCATTGGTCAATCTTGCATCTAGGCATTTCATTGCATAACTCTCATGTCATATTTGATGTTTTAGTTCATCTAGATAGGGGGACTCAAAGCATTTTTGTTGGTTTGCTCATGCATATAATAGTCTTTTGGAATTAGTTGCATATCATTTCCAAATCAAACTTTCAATAAAGATTTTGCACTGCAAGCACACATTGAGAGGGAGCTTTATCTGAGCTTTTTTTTAATTGTCTAAGGGGGAGACTTTGGCTCTTATTCTGTCTCTCAATACCCATGAGCTTTGATCCCATTGTCTGCATAATGTTTACACACACTTGAAATCTCAAGTGCTCTACTTCTTAATGTGCCCTTCCATAAGATTTTTTCTGTTGGTTGCATGATTGAACTTCCATGTCACACTTAATCACTAGCTGTTGCGGGTGGCATTTCGGTTGACTAAAGCGGTCGACCGTTCTCTCAATTCTCATGAAAAATCACTTAACTCTTTGACTGCTTACTGAATTGTTGGCTAGCTTCTCAACTTTCTTGAGCTATCTGTTGTGTAAGAAGGTTCCAATCTGTGTACCATGACCATAAATCTAAAAATCTCAAATAAGGAATCTTCTAATATACAAGTTTATGATTGTCCAACATAAATTTGTTGGTTTAAGTTTAATGTTTTCAGTGAGTTTAAAGATAAATATCTTAAAAATTTTGTGTATTCAGCTTTACTAGGCCTTAACCATCTTTTGCATGTTGTTCTCTAGTTAATTATCTGAAATCTAAAAATTTAAACTGTATGGCAACCTTGGTTGAGGTACTTAGTTTGAGTATTGTCTTTAAACATTAGAAAATCTGAAACCTCTTAAAGGGTAAAATTTTGACAGAGCAATAACAATGGTCCACTAAGAAACCATGTCCCCTGACCTTGAAGTTTTGTGGACTGTGCCATGAAGTACCACCATTAACTCTGCAAAAAGTTATTTAAAAATTCTACGCAGAGCAATGGTAGGATCACTGAGAAATATATCTCACTTATCGATGAAATAAGTTGAGATATGTGATGAGGTGAGAAAGCTACCTCTGTTCAAAATGAGGCATGACAATTAGTCATTCTAAGTTCTTAGAAATACTGGCATCAAAACAACGTATATCCTCTAGATACAAAGTATGCACTAAACTTGATTGCTCCAAAAATTTAAAAATATTAGCGATTGCTGAAAAGAATTTTATTGAAACCCAGAAATGAGATCATAAAATCTTCTTGTTTAACCTCAATACTAATCTGAATAACTCCTAAATGAGTCATTGCTTTTGAGTAAGTAAGATAACAGAAGGTTAAACAGGGTTCTAATATGAATCCTTGGTTTATTTCTATTAAACGTGAATGCACAATTTTTTTCAAGAAATTTCATTGCTAAACTCCATATTCATTAGATTTGAACCATGCACTCAAATAAAGCACATATCATAAGTTGGTTATAATGGAAGAATCTGAACTTAAGTCATTTCTGATTTATGAGATTTTATATCAGATTGAGAATTATTTTCTTGTCAACTTTGACTGGTTTCATCCTTGAATTTGCAATCACTCTTTGATATCCAGAACATAATTCTCTACATGTTTTTATCCTTGAGTTCTGTTGCACCCTGGCTATACCTTTCTGCTCATATATCAGAAGGATAAGTTATTGCTATTGACCATTCAGAGCCTTCTTGATTCACACTTTCCCCATATGATGTCCAACCTTTCTTTTGTTGATGTCAAAGGAGGAGAATGTTTAAGTGTCATTATATGGGAATATGCATTGAGGCATCTTGAGCATACATTGAATTATATTGATCATAATGACTCAAGTGTTGCCATCATCAAAAAGGGGGAGATTATTGTGCCCCTGTGTTTTGATGATGTCAACACTATGACTCATCATTGAGTTTCATTTGTTTTTGAGCCTTGAATTTCATACGCCTTTGAACCTTGAGCTTCATACATTTTTTGCTCTTTGAGTTCCATACGTTTTGACTCTTGAGGTTCATATATTTTTTGATGCTATCAAGTTTGAATTCTTGAGATGTATACATTTTTTATGTTGAAAATGGTTGATTGATAATGTTACTTCATGAATATCTATGAGTTCTTTGAAGATAGGTTCGATTTTGATCAAAACAAATGGCTCAAGAGGCTGAAAGAAGCTTACCGTTTGAAAAGAACTGAAGGAGAGTTGACTCCTTGGTGAAATGGAGTCGACTCCACCAAGCTGGAAAGCTACCGCAAGCTATCGCTGATAAGGGTGACAAATAGAGCTGTATCGGTGACAAATACACCCGTATCAGTGAAAAATAGCTCAGTATCCGTGACAAATAGAGGTGTATCGGTGTAAAATAGGCCGCAACATTGGAAAGGTCAAAAAAAATGGAGTTGCGTTGACGTAATGGTGAAGTGGAGTCGATGTAGGGCGTCGACGCAGGCTTGCAAGGCAAAGAAGTAACGAGCAGTAGCGACGGCTATTGAAGATTAAGGGTGACAAATAGATCCTTAAGGGTGAAAAATAGCCGATAAGGGTGAAAAATAGCTGGTTAACGGTGACAGATGGATTATAGCATTGGAACTAAGAACAATCATACTTGGTCATTGAAAACTGCTTGATTGAGTTTCTAAACCATGTTTTCATATATTTGAAGCCTCATTAAGCCTTGGACGACATTGTCAAATACTTTTTAAGGTCAAAGAGAAAATCTCATCCTTGCTCAAAAGGGATCTGACTGTGAACGGCTATAGCAGAAGCAACAATGGAGTTTCGTGAAGCTCGGAACTGAGGCAGTCAAGCGTGGACTTTCTTGGGTTCATTCTAGCAAGCTTGGACTTCATACCAACAAGCTTGAAGTGATGAAATCAAGCTTGAGAGTTCAGACAGCTGGGAAAATGAAGCTCAGACAGCGCACTGTCACCATGAAGACAAGTCTCACACCAATGGTAGAACAATGAAGATCAAGAGAGAAAGACAAAGGCTAACAAGGATAGCAAATGAAGACCAAAGGTGATAAACAAGTTCTCAATGCAGACATTCAACTGGGTTCGAAGCATTCAAGCCCTCCAGTTCGCAGAAGCCAACACCTTTGTACGAAGAAGGAAGGCAACGGCCTATGGACGATAAGGGTGACAAATGGCTCAATAAGGGTGACAAACAGATGTTAAGGGTGAAAAATGGCTAAGTAGTGGTGACAAATAGATGGGTCACGTGACAAATACCCAAGAATCCATTCTCAGTCCCGGAGCCATTCAAACTCTTACTAGGTACCTAGTTGGGTCCTGAATCCACGCGCAAATGATTGGCCATCCCATCCGTACGAGGTATCAGCCTCCAGAAGCACCTTTTAGAAGGAATTATTCCTCTCTTTTTGGCAGTGTCCTTGTGTGTGGTCCCCTACGAAGTGGGTGATACAAGAAATATGAAGTGATCTAGAAGGGGAGGGGATGAATAGATCACTGTTTTCGACCGATTAAAAAATTACTGAAGAATGATTCACTTAAAACAAGCAATCTCGGAGTTGAACCCATAAACACGCAGTGCGGACAATAGCTCGAGTGGATAGAAGGCACACCACACAATCACCACAGATAATCACACGAGTACTCAGAGATTTTTAAGGTGGTTCGGTCAGACCTCCAGTCTGCCTACGTCCACCCCTCACTTCAAATCGAAGTGAGGCTTCCACTACCACCTGCTAGCAAAGCAGACTCAGTCTGCAACAACGGCTGATTCACAGCTTCACAGCGGAACACCCTCCCCTCTTCCTCCACACCCGGAGGGAACCCTAAGGACGCCAAGTCCCTAGAAATAGGAAACAATTTCCTCTTCCTCCAACCGGAGGGAACACTAGTGATCTGCAGTCACTAGAACCAGAGACCAAGGTCTCTCTTCCTCTGAAGCCTAGAGGGAACACCTCTTCTACGAGAGGGAACAATACTGCAACCTCTGTTGCAAGTGAACCAGAGAGAACACGTCTCTCTCTTCCCCTGAACACCAGGAGGAAACACAGAGAACTCTCAATCAAGAAAGAAAAACAGATAAAAATGAAAACAAGAAAGAAGGAATCCAAAACTCAGAAACTGGAAACAATGTAGCTCAAACTGAGCAGCAGACTTCAGATTTGATCCGTAAGTCAATACCCATCTTCTGATCACTCTTCTGCTCTCTCTTCTCTCTCAACTGGAACACTCTAGTTTCTCAAGGAGGCTCTTTCTCTTCTGTTCTCACTCAAATTTCTTCACTTTAACCTCGGAGCTCCCCCTTTCGTAGATGGTGAGGCAGTGCTTTTATAAGCGATCAGGAGGGTGCATGCAAGGCGTGTGCTTCCCGCGCTCGATCCAGAACCTTCTTGCCACGTGCCCTTAAAGCATTTGTTCCTTTAGTATCGGATCACGTGCAGCCCAGACACCGGTGAATGTTCTTCCTCGGACCACCTTCTTCTTTTTGTTTTTCTTCTTCTCCTGCAAAGAATTAAAACGATTAAAACTCAGGGCCACAAAAACTAAAACTGCATGAGGTATGTGATAACAATACGAGATGCACTGTACTGAGAACGACACGAGATACATAAGATTACTACAGTATGAAATAAAGAGAGAATGACACAAGGTCAGATTAAAACAGCACGAGATAAAAAGAGAACGACACGAGATACACACTAATAAGGCTAACACTACAAAGAGAACGACACGAAGTATCATTGTAACAAAACAAACACTACGAAGAGAACGACACGAGATACACAATAATAAAGCTATCACTACAAAGAAAATGACACGAAGTCAGAAGAGAACAGCACGAGGTGAAAAGGAAATAGCACGGAATAAAAACGGTAGTAAGACACGCGATCAGAGAAAACCTGGACGAGGATAGAAAGAAGCAACACGAAGACGTAAAAACAATCATTAAGACACAGACACAGAAGATAACATGAAGACATAAAACACGACTCGAATACAAGATTGCTCGAACTAACGAACGACTCGAAGTCGTGGACGACACGAAACGACACGGACTGAAACCAACTCGAAGACGAACACAGAAACTGACACGAAGTGTGGTCAAAAAGCAAGAAAGACACTTGCAACGTACAACCTTCATATGATGTGAGGCGATGTGAAGACTTTGCGTTCAACTGGATGTATAGACTTGGAACGGCTTTAAGGCAACGCAATCGAATGTATGGACTTTCACAAGGTATAGACTTGCCAAAGAACTGGACGATGTACAGACTTGAACAAGGCAAAGTCTGTACAGACTTGAGGGTTCACAACGTATATACTTTGGCAAGCCAATGGCTGTACATACTTGAAGTGAAGACCAATGTATAGACTTCAAAGTTCAGCGGCCAAAGAATAGACTTGAAACTTAAACCAGTGTATGGACTTAGCTTCGAACATGCTAGAGTGCATTTGTATGGACTTTGAAGACTGATGCATGATGCTAAGACAATGTGTAGACTTTGGCTTGGAACGAAGATAAAGATGAGGCTGTATAGACTTGGCCAGAACATAAGACTCAAAGACATAGGGGTGACACAGATGGAGCGACACGAGGTGGCACAGAAAGCAGCACGAGGTACTGCAGTGTACAGCACGTGATGGAACAAGTAACGACACGAAGACAACCAACAAACATAGTTGGAACAACACGACGTACAAAAGGATAACACGAAGTGTGGAGGGATCAGTACAGACATGCACGGTATTATCTCATGGCAGTTTTCCTGTTAATCATGGAAATTTCAAATGCATAACATTACTCAAGATATCAGATTAAGGAAGACAATATTTAACATAGTGATGCTTATCATCAAAACACTAGGGAAGTCACAAAAATCTAACAATCTCCCCCTTTTTGATGATGGCAACACTATATTAAATAACAGAGATGAAGTGCAATGAGATTAAGTGAAGATAAGCTGTGAGGATAAGCAAAGCAGACACACAACACACTCGCCTCCTCTGACGACTCCCAAGAGCTCCCCCTGAACACAACATCTACTTTCCTCTGACTAGATAACTCAGGGCACTTATCTTTCGCTCCCCCTCAGCACTTATCTTTCGCTCCCCCTCAGCTCCCCCTCAGCAGCAAGACACTCTCCCCCTTTGACATCATCAAAACTAGGGGCAGGTCTGAAGATATCACGAAAAGAAACTTGCTGACAGTGGAGAGAAAATAATAGAGAGTATGGCTGATAAAGGAGAGTTATTGAGATGTTTAAGCAATTAAGAAAGCCATTAATTTTATTTGAGGATTTTGAGGATCAGTTAGTCCGACTGTGTGCAAAATGGTGAATGAAGATTTGCTCCATACACAGAACCAGATTCTAAGCAAGTAAGGTACAAGATACCAGTATGGTCAGAGAAAGTCTTTACTCAGAGAGTATAAAGCAAGGAAGTCAGGAAAACAAAGACATGTGGTATTGAAAACAAACAAACCAAGACCTAAATGCCAAGTGAACAGAATCTGGATACCAAGAGGGAGAAAATTTTTCAAAGATGGTCAAGATCAAAGATAAATCTATCAATAACACCTTTGACATTAGGGAGACACCTTGTTTAGAGGTAGGAATCCCCAGTTACTTGGTGGCAAGACCACATTACCCCTTCTGACAAGAGGACAGAGATAGTATTCTAACTAGTGTTGACATTAAGGTGACACCTTTACCAGAGGTCAGACACCCCAGTTATAACCAGATATGTACCATTGCTCTGTATGATCAAGACAGCTAATTAAGCCTGATTTATACTGCCATCTCATGACATGGGATACTTTCACTTCATTGATGAAAGTCCCAGTTTCTCAATGAACAGTTAACAAGGTTGTTAAAACTTCTTTCATGAATTTTTTTCATTAAACTGCACTTGAAACCTTGTAAATTAGTCTTGATTCAGTTTGAGAACAATACACCAGCTCCAAAGTTTTTCAGACACAAGCACTATATACCTCATTTCGGACTTAACTAGACTAAGTAGGTATGCTGTACTGGCTAGATCAGAAGTCAGTTACAGTGTAGGAAGATAGTCTTGAATTCAGATTTTGATCTCAGTGGGACTAACAGCTGAAATTCCAACAAGAAATTAGATGAACAGTCTTAACGGATAAAACATTCAAAAATTTCTTTTATCCACCTACTCAAACTGATTCTCTTATAAGGTCAGCAAAAGTCCGTTCAAAGTATGTTCAGATTTGGCCAAAAGGGCATGGCACCAATTATTAATCTAGCTCCCCCTGAGACCTTGACACCAACTCAGACTTAACCAAGACATACCTCAAAACAACTCAAGGAAAAACAAAGTGATATCAATCAATACGAGTGAATCAGCAAACACTCATAATGAGGTTATTTTCAGCAACAGACAATGAGTATAGGTAAGCACAAGAGCACATGATAGATTATTCAGAGATCAATTATTCAATTATGAAATTCTGTAAATACCTAATTCTCTGCGCAATGTGCTAAAATTTTCAGTATCTAGTGGCTTAGTGAAAATATCTGCAATATGTGAGTTAGTGCCAACATGGATCAACTCAAAGGTCTTCCTAGCTACTTCATCTCGAATAAAATGATGCCTGATTTCGATGTGTTTAGTTCGAGAATGAAGTACAGGATTCTTTGCAATGTTTATTGCACTAGTATTATCACAACAGATGGAAGTGCAACCTAGCTCAACTGAGTAATCCAGAAGCTGGTGTTTTATCCATATAACCTGTGTGCCACAGCTCCCTGCTGCCACATACTCAGCTTCAGCAGTAGAAAGAGCCACAGAGTGTTGCTTCTTGGATCCCCAAGACACTAGGCATCCTCCTAAAAATTCGCAGTGACCACTAGTACTTTTCCTATCCAATTTACATCCTGCATAATCTGCATCTGTATATGCAATGAGATCTAAACTACATGATGCAGGATACCAAAGACCTAAATCATGGGTAACAGATAAGTATCTAAAGATTCTTTTTACAGCTGCCAAATGCAATTCAGTAGGCCTAGACTGGTATCTGGCACACATCCCTACACTAAATTGAATGTCAGGCCTGGATGCTGTTAAGTAGAGGAGTGAACCGATCATACCTCTATATAATTTAGCATCCACCACTTTACCTTTTTCATCTGAATCCAGTGAGGAGTTGGTGCCCATGGGTGTTGAGATGGTCTTGAGGTTGGTCATCCCAAACCTCTTCAGCATCTCCAGGGTATACTTGGTTTGATTTATGAAACAACCATCCTCCATCTGTTTGACCTGCAGCCCAAGAAAATACTTTAGTTCGCCAACTAAACTCATTTCAAATTCATGAGACATAGATTCAGAAAATTCTTTACACAATTTTGAATTGTTAGATCCGAAGATGATATCATCAACATATACCTGGACCACTATTAAATTCTTTCCGAGATTTTTGGTGAAGAGGGTTTGGTCAACCTTACCTCGAGTGTAGCCCTTGCTCAAGAGGAATTCAGAAAGTCTCTCATACCAGGCTCGGGGAGCCTGCTTCAATCCATAGAGGGCTTTATTCAACCTAAAAACCATGTTAGGCTGAACAGAGAAATTAAAACCTGGAGGTTGTTCAACATATACCTCTTCCTTCAATACCCCATTTAAGAATGCGCTTTTGACATCCATCTGCTGCAGCCGAATGTTCCTAGAGCATGTAAATGCAAGCAGAATTCGTATAGCTTCCATCCTAGCCACTGGGGCATAGGATTCATCAAAATCCACACCAAATTCCTGACTGTAGCCTTGAGCTACAAGTCTTGCTTTGTTTCTAGAAATAGCTCCATTCTCATCAACTTTATTCTTGAAAATCCATTTAGTGCCAATGACATGAGTGTTATCAGGTCTGGGAACTAGTTCCCATACAATATTTTTCTCAAATTGATTTAATTCCTTACACATGGCGGATACCCAAGAATCATGTCTTAAGGCTTCTTCCACAGATTTGGGTTCCACCTGAGATACCAATGCAACTAAGTCATGTTCTTGGACAATTCTAAAATGAGACCTTGTCCTAGGAGGATCATGCACATTGCCTATGACATTTTCACTAGGGTGGCCTTTGTGAAATATTATCTCACCTGAGGGTTCACCTACCTCAGCTGCTCCTTCTTGTTGTGAGTTTTCTGGTTGAGCAGCTGGCTGCATCTCTTCTTCTTCAATTCTCTCCAAGAAATCTCCCTCATTAGATGGCTCCCTGTCATCATTCATCACTTTGTTAGAGAAATCATTTTCATCAAACACTACATGCGGTGTTTCTTCAACAGTTTGATCATCTTTATTGAAAACTCTGTAGGCCCTTGAGGTTTCTGAATATCCGAGAAAAATTCCAGGAGAGCTTCTAGCTTCAAATTTGTCCAAACCATTCTTACCATTATTGTGAATAAAACATTTGGAGCCAAAAACTTTAAAGTAAGAAATGTTTGGCTGCTTACCCTTGAGAAGTTCATAAGGAGTTTTCCTATGAGTAGGTCTTACCAAGGCTCAGTTTAGAATGTAGCATGCAGTATTCGCAGCTTCAGCCCAAAATCTCCTTGGAAGTCCACTCTCAATCAGCATAGTCCTGGCCATTTCAATGATTGACCTGTTTCTTCTCTCAATAATTCCGTTCTGCTCCGGTGTCCTTGGGGAAGAGAATTTGTGAGTCACTCCCTCTCTTGAGCAAAATTCAGAAAATGAAGAGTTCTCAAACTCTCCTCCATGGTCAGACTGAATTGTAATGATGTTATGTTCACCTTGCAATTTGATTTTATTGAAAAGTTCTTCAAAGTGAACAAAGGCATCATTTTTATTTGCTAAACAAAACAACCAAGAAAATCTAGTGAAGTCATCAACTATGACTAATCCATATCTCTTACCTGACAAACTTTGTATGCGAGTAGGACCAAAGAGATCCATGTGCAAGTGCTGCAGTGGTTTAGATGAAAGACTCTCAGTTCTCAACTTAAAAACTGCACGAGTCTGTTTACCTTGTGCACAAGCATCACATAGCTTGGACCCTAACTGAAATCTTATTCGGGGCAAACCTCTAACTAGGTTATGCTTAGACAGTTTATTCATTGTAGACAAACTAGCATGGCCTGGACGCCTATGCCAGTCAAAAGTAACCTGTTCAGAATTAGCAGACATACACAAGTGAGTTTCAGGATTATCATCCAGGTCTACGATGTATACATTGTTTACTCTATGACCTTTGAACATGACGTTATCAGAATTCAGCTCAAAAATAGTGCAGGAATTGTGGTCAAAGAGTACCTTGTGTCCTTTGTCGCAGAGTTGACTTATACTTATCAAGTTATGCTGAAGTCCTTCTACAAGATACACATCTTCAATGGAGTTAGTAGAGGACTTACCAATAGTACCACTTCCAATTATTCTTCCTCTGTTATTTCCACCGAATTTGACCAGGCCCCCAAACTTCATTTTCAGTTTGCTAAATTTGGACCGGTCTCCTATCATGTGCCTGCTACAGCCGCTGTCAAGATACCACTTGTTATGCTCGGCTGCCAGGCTAACCTGCGAAAGTTCAGACAAAGTAATGTGGGACCCAATTCAAATTGGGTCCAAAGACAGTTTTCAATTTATCCAAATCACACTTAGGAACCCACATTTGTTTTACTGTTCTTTTCAGAGATTTCATGTAGATTGATTCTTCCTTCTTGGCATTTCTCAGTGGGTGTTGAATAAGCCTATTCCTATTAAAATTATGCTGTTTCCGAGCAAAGAAATTGTTGTTTGGCCTCTTAGAGGAAACACGTGTGTGCTGAGCATAATTCATGTAACTATTTTTATTCAAATGAAAATTGTGCTGAAGGTGATGCATGTTCGCATGCTTTCCTTGATAACTATCATGCTGAATTTTCTTAGCGAAACTGTTCACCTTTCTAGTGACATCAATAGGAATGGTCGTGTGAAAACCCTTGTTCCACAACTGTTGCACAGGAACAATTCTAGTCTCAGGATTTCCTGACTTAGTCTGCTGACCAGTGGATTGAATAGATTTGCTGGTCGAAACCTTCAATGTAGAGACAGATTTGGAGCTGGATGGGGTTTCCAGTTTTTCTTTGCCCTTGGCGGGGCAGAACGTGACAATTTTGAATTCAAAGGGTTTTTTACTTGTGGGATTATATCCTAATCCCTCCCTATTGAAGTTTACCCTCGACCCCAGAAGGGCATCCAGATTGTTTCTCCCCTCTGTAGATTTTTCTAGCATTTTTCCTTTGTCCTCAATCTCCTTCTGAAGTTCATTACATTGGTCCTGGAGTTTCTGATTAACTTTTCTAACCGCCTCATATTTTTCTACAATCAGTCTAAACTCCTTTTTACTCTCTTCAGTTTTACTCTTCAGCTCATTCATCCTAGCTAGATTTTCCTCTCTTTCCATTCTAAACTTCTCGATCTCACTTCTAGCCTGATCTAGCTCAATGGCCATCTCCTTGGTTTTCATGTTGTCCATAACAGCAATAGAGTGTTCCTCAGAAACTGAGTGAAACTTTCGTTTAAGCATTCTATGCTCCTTGGTTAGAAAATTATATTTAGCTAACAGGTCGCCATAGGCGTCCTCCCAATCATCCAAAGTAAAATTCTCAAATAAGTTCGTTACCTCTTCCTCATGGTTGGCCATGAGGCAAGTCTTCTCTTCACCTTCACTGGACGAGGTGGCTTCTGGATCCTCCTCCTCGTCGCTCCATGTGCACAGCATGGCTTTCTTCTTCTTGTGCACCATCTTCTTCTGGTATCCGGGAGCCTTAGCTTGCAGCTCTGGACATTCACTTTTCATGTGACCAGGTTTCTGACAATGGTAGCATGTAACTTTCTTAACAAACCGGTTCTTCTCAAGTTCTCGTTCAGGAGACTTCCTTGCAGCATTAAATCTCTTTCTCCTGTAGAATTTCCCTTTAATTCTCAAAAACTTTCTGAATTGCCTGGTGAGCATGGCCTGCTCGCCCTTGTCCAGGTCTGAGAATCCGTCAGAGTCTTTGCTGCTACCACCACTGCTGCTGCTGCTGCTGCTCTTCTTAGTATGTCGTGAGACTTTCAGAGCAACATTCTTTCCCTTTCTGTCATGTCCATCATTCCCTTGTCTGAAGTTCATTTCATGGGTCATGAGAGACCCAATCAGCTGGGTTACTGACATGGTGGATAAATCTCTAGATTCCTCTATGATGGTCACCTTAGTATCCCAGATGGGAGTTAGGGACCTAAGGATCTTCCTGACAATGTCTTCTTGCTGAATCTCCTTTCCAAATCCTCTCAGACTATTGATGATCACAGACAATCTAGCATACATTTCTGTGATCGACTCTGCTGGCTTCATCTTAAACAACTCATACTGAGTTGTAAGCATATTGATCTTGGTAGCTTTCACTTGAGATGTGCCCTCATAAATTAACTGCAATTCATCCCACATTTTCTTTGCAGTCTTGCACGCTGAAATCCTCAAGTACTCTTCCGGGTGGACGGCGCACTGTATGATGCTAAGAGCTGTCTAATTCAGTGCGGAGAGTTTAACCTGTTCCTCTGTCCATATGTCTTCGTTTGGTGGAAGTTGGTACGGACCATCTGTAATTACTCTCCAGAGCTTGTGGCTTTGAGCCCTGATGAAGACTTCCATCCTGTTCTTCCAAAAGAAATAGTTATTACCATCGAAGAAAGGGGGACGGGTGATTGACTGCCCTTCAGCAATGTAGCTGCGAGGACCAGCAGATCCGTTTCCCTGGCCATTGGACCACATATTGGGAAATACCCGCTCTGATACCAAGTGATACAAGAAATATGAAGTGATCTAGAAGGGGAGGGGATGAATAGATCACTGTTTTCGACCGATTAAAAAATTACTGAAGAATGATTCACTTAAAACAAGCAATCTCGGAGTTGAACCCACAAACACGCAGTGCGGACAATAGCTCGAGTGGATAGAAGGCACACCACACAATCACCACAGATAATCACACGAGTACTCAGAGGTTTTTAAGGTGGTTCGGTCAGACCTCCAGTCTGCCTACGTCCACCCCTCACTTCAAATCAAAGTGAGGCTTCCACTAGCACCTGCTAGCAAAGCAGACTCAGTCTGTAACAACGGCTGATTCACAGCTTCACAGGGGAACACCCTCCCCTCTTCCTCCACACCCGGAGGGAACCCTAAGGACGCCAAGTCCCTAGAAATAGGAAACAATTTCCTCTTCCTCCAACCGGAGGGAACACTAGTGATCTGTAATCACTAGAACTAGAGACCAAGGTCTCTCTTCCTCTGAAGCCTAGAAGGAACACCTCTTCTACGAGAGGGAACAATACTGCAACCTCTGTTGCAAGTGAACCAGAGAGAACACGTCTCTCTCTTCCCCTGAACACCAGGAGGAAACACAGAGAACTCTCAATCAAGAAAGAAAAATAGATAAAAACGAAAACAAGAAAGAAGGAATCCAAAACTCAGAAACTGGAAACAATGTAGCTCAAACTGAGCAGTAGACTTCGGATTTGATCCGTAAGTCAATACCCATCTTCTGATCACTCTTCTGCTCTCTCTTCTCTCTCAACTGGAACACTCTAGTTTCTCAGGGAGGCTCTTTCTCTTCTGTTCTCACTCAAATTTCTTCACTGTAACCTCGGAGCTCCCCCTTTCGTAGATGGTGAGGCAGTGCTTTTATAAGCGATCAGGAGGGTGCATGCAAGGCGTGTGCTTCCCGCGCTCGATCCAGAACCTTCTTGCCACGTGCCCTTAAAGCATTTGTTCCTTTAGTATCGGATCACGTGCAGCCCAGACACCGGTGAATGTTCTTCCTCGGACCACCTTCTTCTTTTTGTTTTTCTTCTTCTCTTGCAAAGAATTAAAACGATTAAAACTCAGGGCCACAAAAACTAAAACTGCATGAGATATGTGATAGCAATACGAGATGCACTGTACTGAGAACGACACGAGATACACAAGATTACCACAGTATGAAATAAAGAGAGAATGACACGAGGTCAGATAAAACAGCACGAGGTAAAAAGAGAACGACATGAGATACACACTAATAAGGCTAACACTACAAAGAGAACGACACGAAGTATCACTGTAACAAAACAAACACTACGAAGAGAACGACACGAGATACACAATAATAAAGCTATCACTACAAAGAAAATGACACGAAGTCAGAAGAGAACAGCACGAGGTGAAAAGGAAATAGCACGGAATAAAAATGGTAGTAAGACACGGGATTAGAGGAAACCTGGACGAGGATAGAAAGAAGCAACACGAAGACATAAAAACAATCATTAAGACACAAACACAGAAGATAACACGAAGACATAAAACACGACTCGAATACAAGATTGCTCGAACTAACGAACGACTCGAAGTCGAGGATGACACGAAACGACATGGACTGAAACCAACTCGAAGACGAACACAGAAACTGACACGAAGTGTGGTGAAAAAGCAAGAAAGACACTTGCAACGTACAACCTTCATATGATGTGAGGCGATGTGAAGACTTTGCGTTCAACTGGATGTATAGACTTGGAACGGCTTCAAGGCAACGCAATCGAATGTATGGACTTTCACAAGGTATAGACTTGCCAAAGAACTGGACGATGTACAGACTTGAACAAGGCAAAGTCTGTACAGACTTGAGGGTTCACAACGTATATACTTTGGCAAGCCAATGGCTGTACATACTTGAAGTGAAGACCAATGTATAGACTTCAAGGTTCAGCAGCCAAAGAATAGACTTGGAAACTTAAACCAGTGTATGGACTTAGCTTCGAACATGCTAGAGTGCATTTGTATGGACTTTGAAGACTGATGCATTACGCTAAGACAATGTGTAGACTTTGGCTTGGAACGAAGATAAAGATGAGGCTGTATAGACTTGGCCAGAACATAAGACTCAAAGACATAGGGGTGACACAGATGGAGCGACACGAGGTGGCACAGAAAGCAGCACGAGGTACTGCAGTGTACAGCACGCGATGGAACAAGTAACGACACGAAGACAACCAACAAACATAGTTGGAACAACACGACGTACAGAAGGACAACACGAAGTGTGGAGGGATCAGTACGGACATGCACCGTATTATCTCATGGCAGTTTTCCTGTTAATCATGGAAATTTCAAATGCATAACATTACTCAAGATATCAGATTAAGGAAGACAATATTTAACATAGTGATGCTCATCATCAAAACACTAGGGAAGTCACAAAAATCCAACAGTGGGGTGACGGAAATCATTTTCTGGGCGTGTGCATCGCGCATGACCTGTACGTGAAGGGTGCACGAGGCAGAAGGGGTGAACAGCTGCTTGGAGGAGAAGGAAGAGTGTCCCCATTCGAAAATAGAAAAAGGAGAAGATGTTTCGAAGGCGGAGGAGTGAGACAAGGGAGAGTGAGAGCAAAAGGGAAGAATAGACGAGTCCTTCCTCTGGTGAAAAAAGCTCTACGTAGCAAGGAGCTCCCCTTAGTTCTTTAGCTCATTTTGGTGAGCAAAGGGGGACCCATCTCCAGCCTTCAGCAAAAGAAGGAGAAAGCTTCGTCCATCATTTACCACGCTAGGTGGAGAGGAGGTCATCTGTCTTGAAGCGCCAAGGACGTCTTCCAGCCCGCAGACAAGGACCTTCGACTTGTGTTTTGTTGATTTCATCTTGTCTGTTGTTTTAGCTTATCTTATTTTTTCTTTTGATCTTGTAACAAGACGTTTGAAGGTCCCCACCCTGTGTCTAGGAAGACAGATAGAGAGGTAGTCTCTGATCTGTGGTGTTGGGCCCAGTGTGCCCTTTTTCTCAAGTTGTTTGGCAGCGGAGCAAGCTGTGATGCTCAGCTGTAAGAGGATATGTTCTTATGTGAAGCAAGTTGTGAAGCTCAGCCATTGTTTGAGGATTTGTTCCTCATCTTTCAAGCTGTGTGGCAGCATGAAGCCTCACTGGTTTCAGTGGGGGGTGGACGAAGGTCTCATGGTTGACACCGAACCACCTTAACGATTGTGTGTCTCCCTGTGCGATTTGCTCTTCTCTACTTGTTCTGCTCCGTTAGACGAATGCATAGGGCCATTCTATTCATATTTCTTATCTAGCATTTGATCTTTCATTTTCAGTCTTGGTCGCTCTAGCATGATTATCTATTCACCCCCCTCTATTCAGTCTTGGCCATTCTATTCATAATTAATTGCTTTAGTGAAAAGTGGGTGATAATCTATTCACCCCCCCTCTAGATTATCTATTCCACTACATAACATTCTACATCAAGAGTGGTCATCCCCTTCGGCGGCCTTTTGCTATTATCATATGTCATGACTGTGATCGTCGAAGGCCTTATCTGTTTTGTGTCAGCCCCACATAATTGGAGGGTGCTTATGGAAATTACATTGATTGATGCACCTGTGTCCACCAAACATGGGTTCACAGACACCCCATTAATCTTCACTACAATACACCATGCATATTTTTGAGCTTCCTGGGGGCAAGCTCGTGATCCTGAAATGTGATGGCCGGCTGCGTGCTTGTTGGTGTTAGCACTGGCGATATCTTCTCCACTGGGAGGTCCTCATTTACCATACCTTTCTGAAGGTACTCCATCAAGTCTTCTTGATGGGTTTTGGACCTCTTAATTAGATCGAGAATGGAGATCTGGACTGTTGTTTTATCCAAATGTTTCAAAAGGTCATATTGTGTCCCCGGGGTGGACTCCTCTAACTACTCTTCTGTTCCTACGTCTGGCTGAAACTGCCCTTGGGCCTGACTATTCTGGGGGAAAACACGATGGAAGATCCTTCCACTCCAGAGCACCATTGCTTGCGGTTTTTGCACCTCTACGGGGTTGGTAATGGGTTTGAGAAGGGGTTTAAGGGGTAGTGGTAGAGGAACAACTGATGGGACATGGGTGATGATGGATGGGGGGATCTTGATGAGAGGCTTGTTTGGCAGAGGTGGAGTGGAAGTGGATGGGGCCTCGGATGGACGGTGAATAATGAGAGGTTTGGAAGGCATAGGTGGAGGCACAGCGGAGGTGGATGGGGAGGTTTGGAAGGCATAGGTGGAGGCACGGCGGAAATGGATGGGGCCTCGAATGGACGGTGAATGACGAGAGGTTTGGAAGGCATAGGTGGAGGCGCTGCGAAAGTGGATGGCGAGGTAGAGGAATGAGAGATGATGAGGGGTTTCGAAGGCACGGGTAGAGGTGTGGTGGATTTTTGCTGGTAGATTAGCAGGGAATGAGTGGTAGGTGTGCGGATAAGGGGGCGCGACAGCTATGGGAATGAGGGAGGCCTAGTTATAGGTTGTGATATGGGTCTGGGAGAGAGAGGTGCTGGCCGGATAAGGTGAGAGGGTTGGCTAGGAATGTGGTTGGCGGTGAGAACGGAGGTGTTTTCCGTATGCCAACCCTGCCCTCTTCCAACTTCCGGGAAGGAAGAGATGGGGTTGACTTGTTGGTTGGGTTGTTGGTGCTCCGGTAGTGGATTCTGGATGAGACTGTTGCTATCGCTGGGGTTGTTGTTGCTGTTGTTGTTGCTGTGGCTGTTGAAATTGGGGTCTAGGAGAAGGTCTCCTGGCCTTTAGGGTGGCGATATATTGCCTCATTTCATCCCAGTCAATCCCACCTTGATCATTCATATCATAAATGTAGTCTTTGAACTGGAAACAGTTTTCCACTGTACGAGCTGGCTGTCTATGAAATAGACACAATATCGAGAGATGTCGACATTCTGGGGCCATATGGGTCTTTCCCTGGGCAAAGTGAGTGCATTGAACACATCTGGAAATGTTTCCGGCAATGGTGGGTATTGGGCTCTTTTAGGTCCAAGGGGCCTTCTTTATTGCTGTACATGGCCGTAATTTCCAGACGGTGGAAGTTGGTGGTACTGAGGAGGTGGTTGTTGTTATTGCTGAGGATGAAACGGCTAAGGCATGTTGTTATGGAGAAGGTTGTAATACCCTGGATCCTTCAGATTGAAATCTGAGAGCTTTCAGAGCACTTTTGCGGGTCCTAAGTGAAGTTTGGCCTTTGAATCAGGTTTTCGGGCTGATCTATCTTCGGATCCCCGTGGAGGGTGAACCGTAGATATTTTGGACTCCGGGACGCTGGAGGTGCATTCTGTTCTTCCCGAGGATCGTGGAGGTTATTTTTTCATATTTTTTTGAATTTATAGAATTTCAAGCCAAAAATCAGATTTCAGATATATTCATATTTTTTTTCTTTTTCTCTTTTTAAAAAACCCACATCTCACCCCTCTCTCTCATCTCTCACGTCTCTCACTCTCTCCCTCCGTTCTCTCTCTCCTCTCTTCCCTTCTCCCTAGGCAGCCAACTGTGGCAGAGGTGGCCGAGGCGGGGACGCTGTGGAGACGACCATGAGCGTGATGGCGCGAGGAACAGGGCGTGGCGTTGGCGTGATCCCATTCGTGGATTCAAAGTGTCGGCGGGGTTCTAGTGATGTTTTTGGCATTTTCAGCTCGGGAGATCGTCGGTGGAGGTAGGGGTATGGATTCCTTACCTTCTGTTCTGCGTTTCCCCTTGATTCTGTGCCGATTAGCGCAAGTTTGAGTGGGTTTTCATTTTAAAGGAATTAAACGCATGTTTCGGGGTGTGCAATGAATCTGCCATTTTAGGATGTGTTTCTTGCGTTAAATGATAGATTTCGAACCCCTGGAATGTTGGGATTCGATTCCCGTCAATTTGGCTCCATTTGCTCACGATTTGGGGCCGATATAAGGCCGGATGCCCATGTGAGCCATTTTGGGTTGATTTGTGGAAATCACCCGTTTCTTTGCCATTTTGTGGTTTGTTTGGCCCCTTCCGACTTGTAGAAGGTTGATATCAAGGTTAAGGATGTTTCCCCATCGTTTTGGGATGATTGGGGCGTGGAACAATCGAGTTTTATGCGGATCTACAGTTTTCGGACCGGAAGCAAGTAGCGGTCGTACAAGAGACCGCCACTTGTCTCCCGATGTAAAGGCGGCCCTTGGGCGATCACCCTTTGGCTTTTTAAGTCAGTTTAGGTCGGTTCCTAGTTATGGTCTTGCGACTGAGTGCCTTCTAAAGGTAACGGCCAGGTGAGGACTGCAATCAGGAAGTGTTATCGATGTTTTCGGGGCAGATTGGAGATGACGGTCTGGCCATGACCGCCACCTTCAAGAGGCGGCCATATGAGGACCGCCCTCTGCAAGAGGCGACCCTGGGCAGACTGCCCCCTGCCTATCTGGTTTGGCAAGTGGCGGCCCTATTGATACCACTACCTACCTGGGCTGTCAGGTAGCGGCCATGGTGTGACCACCACCTGCCCAGAGTGCTCTTTTCGCGTCAGTTTGGCTTCCGGTTGTTTTGGCTTCGACCCCTTGGTTAGCCCTTGGTCTCGTGGATGTCTTGGACATCCTGTGAGGGCTGTGACCATGTTATAGGGTGTCCAGAAGTGCCGTAATATCGAGTAGTGTGCTATGTTATTTCGAGAGTTATTTTAAGAGTCATTATGATCTCCGGGTTAACTCTTGACCTGGTAAGTGTCTCGGCTATCCCGTGAAGATCGAGATTGTGTTTTGGATGCTTTGAGGCATCGTGTTACCTTGATTTGCATGCCTATGTGGTTCGAGGGCTTAGGTGATCCCTCGTGTTCCGTGCTTTCTCGTTATGTGGAATCGTGAGTTCGATGAACGGCTAAGGGGCCAAGGACTTTCGATTGATGAGTGGATCCGACTGTTGTATGCCGCTTCCATGATGTTTTCCCGTGCTTTTTGACCTAGGGACTAGGCCGATTGGATGGCATGTTGCAGCTTTGTGCGACGATCTTGAGCCGAGTCGTGTGACTCAAGGATCATTATGTTAGCATGTCTAGTTGACTGTCCTGAGTCTGGTGGCTGTGTGCTGCCTTGTGTTTCGAGTGCTTGTAACAGGTGCGTACTTAGCCTGTCCGCACTACGGTGTTTTATTTTGGAAAGTATCTGTGTCTAGTGAGCCTCCACTAATCGTACCCTGATGACATTTTGTGTCAGCCCACCTGCGAGTGGTGGCGAGGCAGTCCCAGTAGAGATGATTTTTAGGATGGTTTCTGTGGGCCCCTTTGCCTTGCCGTTGGAGTCCGACGGGAGGGAAAAACTAGCTAGAGGCTTGACTCAAGGCATTGAGCGTGTGTGTGCACACGTGGTCAGGGACGTGGACCAGCGTTGACGAGCGTGACCTTGACTAGTTCTTTTTTTTCTTGGTTAGTTGTACAGTATCTCAGTTACCACGTTCGAGGCGAGTGGGAGATACCCGAGGCGTAGTGTAAGACATCAGTGGATGCATCTGGCCTTACTTCTGGTGAGGAGGTACTTCTGTCACTTGACATATAATTCTCGTGGCTCGTGTGTTTCTCGTGCAGCGTGAGCCCCTGCAACTAGTGAGTCACTTGACTTGCGGTTTTGACTCATGGTTTGGTTTACGTCTGCGATGACGTAGTTCCTCGAGTAGTTTTTATGTCCTTTCAACACTAAGGTCTAGGGTGGCGGTAGAGAGTTACCGTGGTTCTACCAGTAGGTAGTGTAGGAGGCATGACAGCGGAGTCATGACCATACCTTTGGCCATGTAGGTTTTAGTGGGGCCTTTGTCTGTTTCCAATAGGCCTTCACGATAGGGATTTCGTGGTTTATCGGTGGTTCAACGATTCCCGACTGTGTGAGATCGGGATGTTCTCATGTTGCCATTAGGAGTAATTTAGAGGGCTGAGGTTCTATTGGCTGCCGTGTTTCTGTTCAGTACGGCTTTTATCTCTTTACTTTTAATGTTCCTACTCATGTTACTGCCGTTGTTGCTGTTTAGCACTACTGTTAGCATTGTTGTTTCATGGTGGGGATCCGCGGGACCCCTACTGAGCCAGTGAGACGAGGCTCACCCCTGACTTTTCAGGTGTAGCTGTTCTTCCTCATAGTTTGGAGGTGCAGTGTGGTGGTTCTTAGTGCCAGCTTTGCCAGTGTCTGGCTTCCCCGACGTCAGAGTATGTTTCTCTTCCTGTGGACTGTACTTTAATTTGGACTGGACTCTGTTGTAGCTCTGTGAGCTGTTGTAGTTTATTTATTTAATTAAAAATATAATTTTATTCCTTTTAATTTAACAGTCCTGATCTTAGTGATATAATTTTTTGTGGCATTATCTTGAAGTTCAATGTACCTCTACACACCTTACTAACCTTAAGAGCCTTACAGCTCTTGGGTGGCTTCTCAGGATCCAAGTGGTATCGGGTTTACCTAGTATCCTGATGTTGGGTCATTACAGAGGTTATTTTGGGGTGGATGACGGAAAGGTTGTAGGCCTTGTTGGTTCTGTTGGAAGGTGAGTTGCGGTTCTTGCGGAGGCCTTGGGTTGGCTAGCTGGTTGGGGCTGCCAAGTGCACTTACTTGCTCATTCATGACGACCCCTTCCGTCACTCCGTGCTGAACATTGGCATTCACTTTCCTCACTACCCTTGGCTTGGGATGCTCGAACATATGCATGAGAGGTGAGTCTTTCAATTGTGTTTGAATATATCTGGCTCTCTCATACATGTCCTCCATTGTGTTGAGTTTGTTCATGGCCAGAACGTGTCTAAATTGAGGAGTGGAATTAGACACAATCATTTTAACTTGTTCCAGCTCTGAGAGGGTATCCCTCACTCTCTCCACCAGGGACCTCCATCTGTCAGCATATTGGACAAAATCTTTGTCGTCCTCATCTTCTCAGCCACTAGGTCAGTGATGGAAAGGGATGGGCCAACCCGGTCCCGATACTCCTGAAGGAATTTCCTTTGGACCACATCAAAATTCTCAGCCTCGCTTGGCTCTAAGGCATAGAACCATTCTAGTGCCGGGCCGTCCAACGATCTCCTAAACAAATATGCCAGCAATCTCTTATCATTTTTCCAGAAAGAGGACTCGAACATGAAGTCCTTAAGATGGATAAAGGGGTTGCCAATGCCATTGTACCTACGGTACGTAGGCATTTCAGAAGGGGGTAGATGGAATACCGGGAGGACTAGCAGGGAGATCTCAGGAGTGGACTTTACATCCACCATTTTCTTCAAATCTCAAAATTGCTCATCCACTTTGTTTAGCTTATTTAAGAGGGACTGGGTGAGCTCATCGGTTGGCGAAGGTGGCGCTCGCCACGGAGGAGGGACGGGCCTTCCGGAGGCCTGAGAAGGGAACCTCAAACGGGAGGGGTATTGTGGTCTGGCAATGGACAAACCTGGCTGAATCAACGTTTAAGGAAGAGCTGGGGTTTGGGATTGTGACGAGAATCGAAAGGAGAGAGGCTGCTGACTTGCCTGCCCGTAGGGTGAAGGAGAGGGAATGGCCTGCGCCGGCTCTTGGATGGGAATAGTGGTAGCCGGAGTTGGCTCCACGGGAGAGGGAGAAACAGGTTTCCCCTTTAGGATGGCCTGAAGGGCCTAGAGTTGCTCAGGGCTGAGCTGGGTAGTGGCGAGGACACCTAACATGAAGGAGATATCCTGGGAGGGGGATGCTTCCCCGGTAGTAGTTTGCTCCTCGTGGGAGGGCTCATGGGACGGACCCGCGTCCATAGCATGGACATGCGACTCACCTTCGTGGCCATGGTTGGGGTTGTACTCTCCATAAGAATCATGGCCCTGGCCGTACATCTGGGGCTCATGGTCAAAGGCCCCGGCCTCAAAGTCATCATAACTGTACTCGGCCATCTTCAAGACTTTACCAGAACACAAAAACATGCACTATCAAACAAATAGTAGAGATGAACACACAAATGGATGCTTTACGCCCCCCCTTTTTTATTTTTTTCTTAATGTAAGAAATATGTAGAACAGAATAAGACTGAACAAATTTCACAGACAAATGAAATATGCGTCCAACCTAGGAGACGCCTTTTGCATAACGCATCCACTTATCAAGACACGTTTGAACAAAGGCTGACAGTTGTTAAGAGCGTTGCTGCTGAATTCGCGTCTATTGTACCCAAGCGAATGGTAATCAAGAGGGGAGGAGTGAATTGATTACCAATAAAAATTTTGACTATAAAAATAAACTGAGTAACACCCCTCAAAAACAAGTTCAGAGTATGCAAGCAATAAAGATGAACAAACACTCGCACTCGTCGGGATATAAATCACACTCGATGAAGCAACAAGGATGACGACAGTCAATTTCTGAGAATAAAAGGATTCACTCCAAATTTCTGCAGAGCCCACACGAGATCGACAGAACAAGACAAACCACAGAGAGAATAAGAAGATTTTTTAGGTGGTTCGGGTCCATAATTATGTCCCCTACGTCCACCCCTCATAGTGTGAGGATTAAGCTCCACTATAGAGTGAGGCACACACACACATGTGCCGAAGACGGCACAAACACACATGCAGCTGAACCTGGCCGCACAACCACACACACACACAGGTGCCACTCTATTTTACAGCATACACACACAATCTATCTCAAATGTCAGATATAAAAAATGATATTCAAGATTAAAGCATCTTGTATGCAGTGGTCAAAATGTAAAGCAATCTAAATGAGTTTAGCTCCCCCTGTCAACTCCTCTTTAGGAGTTCCAGCTTCCCTTGCTTGAGGTCGGAGACGATGGGTCGAATGTAGAACTGAAGACGCGTCCCATTGATGAAACACGCAGCAGGTAGCACAGCAGGGTACTGGATGACGATTTCTTCCTCAGATGAACGATCTTCAGCGCCTTGGTTGATGGGGAGAGTAGTAGGGTCGCAGCTTCACTCGCCCTGCGCACAAGAACAGATAAACGTGAAAACCCAAAAAACTATTCATAGGTCACCCTAATCTCAAGGCTTAAATACCCAAATGAAAGGAGGGACATGTGGAGGGAATATTCACCCATGGACCAATCATAGAGGGGGACAAAAAGGGCAGAAAGCAATTAGGGCATCGAGCCCATGCGAACCGGCGAAAAACACAGTCGCCAGAAAGTGTCGACTCACAGAGTCGACACTTTCAGTCGGCCAACACAAGAAAGCACAAGACAGAGTGAACGGAAAAAAGTGTCGACTCAAGGAGTCGAAACTTCCTGCCTGCAGACGTAAAAACAAAGAAACCAGAACGGCTGGAAATAAATGTCGACTCACAGAGTCAACATTTTTATCCAAGGCCTTCTCAACATGCAACAACAGAACGCAGAGGAGAAAGTGTCGACTCTGAGAGTCGACACTTTTGCCTGGGGTTCCAAATGCAGTTTATGCAGGAGTTCTAAATGAGAAACAAAGGTTCCAAAAAGGTCCAATAAGGTTCTAAACATGCTTCCCAAAACTCCATCACCCAGTTAACATTCCAAATTCAGATTCTTACCATTGTAGCTCAGATCATGATAAAGAGTTGCAAAGTTCCTTTCAATTCTGCACAAGTACCCTTGACATTCATATTGCCAAAAGTCTAAGTTAGCCATCTCATTCACATGTTAACAAATAGAAAACCAATGAATTAGAGTTTTGAACCATTTTCCCTCATCTGTGTCCTGCACAAATAGCCATAGCCATATCAGTTAGTTCAGTGAAAAGAAAAAATAATGAATGAAGAGATGTCATACTTGAGTGAACAAAAGTAAGACCATCTATATCAATTGACATTTCATAAATCCAAGCAAGATGCCATATATCCTCTTAGCTGAAAATTAACCAAGCCATTTGACAACATTAGCCATTCAAAGCCATGTAACAACGTATTCAGTCCACGTCATTTCTATATAGTAATCTAATCAACTATTCAAACTACCTTGAGCAAATACACTCCTATTCACATAAGTCACTGTCACAAGGTATTTGGTCATCATCAAAATTCCTTAATGTAAAATTACCACGCACGGGGTTCAACAATCTCTCCCTTTTTGATGATGATGAAATACAATATGCATCAAAACAAGGAAGTACTAACCAAAAATTCAGCATTGTCAATCTTTGCTTTTGAATCAATGAAAAAAATTCATCCCATTCCAAAGAAAAAACTCTCACCAGATAGCATCGATATCTTGAAAATTCATCCTGGCAATGTAGATTGTTCATTGGCATCACAAAATTTGCCGGCCATCATAAAGTTAATGTTTTTCGATTCACAACAGTTAAAACCAAAAAGGACACACTGACTGACAGAAAGAAGACCAATACTATGCATGCCATGCCATGACTTACGGACCCTCATTCTACTTGATGTTCACTCAGGCATACGGCACGCAAGCATGCAAACACACATAACTGTCATTGACAGGATAACATAACATTAATAGCATAACTGTTTCTCCCCCTTTAGCATCATCAAAAACAAGGGGGGAACCAGGGATTAGCAAAAGTACTACAGACTGGAAACGTTTGAACTAAATTCCCCATGTTGGATTAAGAGGAAGGTGGGGGACGGCGAATGAAATCCGATATGTCATTGATCTTGGAGGTTTGAATACCCAAGGCTGAATGTAACAAGTCAATGGAATTTGCCATAGCTGTAAATTTTTGGAGATAAGTGATGTGGTACAGTTTCAAATCGGAAATGTCCTTGGTGAGACCAGCCACTATCTCCTTTACCTGATTAAGTTCACCTCCTAGGGCATCAATCTTTGAGTGCATCGTTGTGACATCCTTAGAGGCGGATGGAGTATCAACATGTTGTTCTTGTTCATTTTCATCACTGTCATCAGACTCAACTGTAGGAGCTTTCCCATTTTTGGACTTAAGAGTGCGGACAAGATGGCCGTGCTGAAGCTCATAACCCATGTTATTACAGATTGAAGGAATGGTGTAAATGTCTGCATCTTTGATGGTGTGACTGACCTCTTTGTCTAATCTTATATGAAGATAAGGAAAAATCGGTGTCAGTGCAACAACATAAGGAAGATTCCTATTTTTGACTTCTGACAGCTTGTAATATAATCCATCATGATAGTTGGAAAGTTAATTTGTATGCCATTCAAGATATGGTAAAAGAGACATTTTTATGGTCTATAGCTTGCTCTCTGCTTCCAGATCTTGGGAGTAAGATAGTGGTCATCATGTGATGCAAAATCCTTTGTTACAGAGGAAAGTTATTTGCATTCAGTTTGCTTGTGTTTTTATCACCCATCTCTTCACCGGTCATCAGTTCATATACGTCTTCTTCACAGAACATTGCATCTTCATAAGAACAACCAGAATCATATGGCATGTTAAGAGTTTTTCCAAGAAGTTGTACAGTCAGAGGAACAGCCTCACTGTTGATTTCAGTGACCAGATCTTCATTCTTGACTTCCATATTACCATAGAATTGATGCACAAGTGAGTGGTAAACCTCACGATGGTCGGACATAAATGATATCAAATTTGGATGTTTTCTAATCAATTGAACCAACTCAGGCAAAGCAGTTTCAAGACTATGAAAATCAACAGCTATGGGGCGGAGTACCTTCCTTTCGACTAGCATGAGATTTTTAGAGGCAGACTTTTTCTTTTGAGCTTGAAGCTATTTATCCTTCCTTCGAAGTTCCTTCAACATGAGGGCTTCCTCCCTCTCCTTCAAAGACCGCTTCTTGGGAGCCATTTAGACACACCTTGCATGGAAGCCGATGAGAGGATGAACTTGCAAGGCCTATTCAACAAGTGGGAGTCTACCTTGGAGAGATCCGTTCTCCACAAGCCACGCACGACTCCAGATGGTGGAGGCTGGAACGGAGAAGCCTTGGATGCTCGGAGAAGAAAGGGGGTCGCGGGTGCCGTAGGTTGTCCGCGTTCGAGGCTGGACGAGGTGAGGATGACAAAGAAAGGTGTCTAGGGCTGAAAGAGGGCGGCACGGGGTTTGTAAGGGACGCATGGGGTGTTTTAGGGCAACTGGGGTCACCTGTGTTTGAAGAAGAGTGGACCCCCAGCGGTTCGGTTCGCACATGTAGACGCAACCAAAAAGTGTCGACTCTTTGAGTCGACACTTTTCCGCACCCAATCTGTCCCGCGAAGCAGGAGAAAAGGTAGGATCAGAAGTCGACTCTGAGAGTCGACTCTGCCCTGTAACATGATATATTCAAGCTAATAAAATGATTGTGAAGGCCAAGGCATAAGGCTTGAGTCCCCATTGATTTGGATTAAGATTCATGAGTGTATGGGTTAATCAAATGAGGTTTTAGATCAAAGACATAAGGGGTCTCAATCATCCGACTTAACCAACTAGCACATTTTCACTCAATTGCTCCAACTGAGTACATTATTTATCAAGAATTGTATAGACATAGTAAGCACAAATGAGGGTTCATATTTCTAGATAGAAAATCATGCATCACACAGATTTGTGATTTCATTCAAGCACACTTTTATGCAATTCAGGCACCATGATGCAAATGCATGTCAAGAGGAATATCTAATGCAAACTTGATTGTTGGTACGTGGTGGAGTTAAAGCACTCAACACATGGTGAGGGCTTCCACATGGACTTAGCCCATCCTTCAGCACGACACCATTTGATATACCACACAACCATATGCTTATGAATTAAATGCATATGACAAGAAAAAGCTAATTCATGACTAGGGACTCTAATTTATGCACAAAGGAGTAGGAATTTATTATGCATGCAAGAGACTAACACCCAAGCCTACACACGCCTAACTCTCTTCTAAAAGATGTGAATTTTTCTTCATTTAGTGGCTTAGTGAAGATGTCGACAATTTGACTGTTCGTTTCAACAAATTTTATTTCGACATCACCCCTTCTAACATGGTCCCTTAAAAAATGGTGTCTTATCTCAATATGCTTTGTTCGAGAATGATGCATAGGATTTTTTGATAGATTAATTGCAGATGTGTTATCACACATTATTGCAGTGTTTTTTAGATCAATGACAAAATCAACCAATTGTTGTTGGATCTAAAGCACGTGGGCAACACAACTACCTACAGCCACATATTCGGCCTTGGCAGTTGATAATGCCACTGAACTCTGTTTCTTGGAGGCCCATGAGACCATGCAACCTCCAAGGAACTGACAGTACCCGCTTGTGCTTTTACGATCCACTTTACAACCCGCATAGTCAGCATCGGAATATGCAAGCAAATCAAAATAAGAACAGCGGGGAAACCAAAGTCCCAAATCACAAGTGCCAAAGATATATCTAAAAATCTGTTTCACGGCCGACATATGAGATTCTTTTGGATTTGACTGAAATCTAGCACATAAACATACATCATACTGAATGTCCGGCCTACTGGCTGTCAAATATAGCAAGGATCCTATCATGCTTCTAAAGAGTGTTTGATTAACTGATTTACCTTTGTCTGTCTTGGTCTAGCTTAAGTGATGTGGACATTGGAGTTGGCTGTGACTTAGATGTGCCGAGATTGAATTTCTTGAGAAGCTCCTGTGCATATTTCCTTTCACTGATGAAGTGGCCATCCTCCATTTGCTTAACCTGCAGTCCCAAAAAGAATGTCAACTCTCCCATAAGACTCATTTCAAATTTGCTTTGCATCAATTTTGTAAAGTCCTAACTAAGATCTTCATTAGTGGAGCCAAAGATAATATCATCTACATAAATTTGGACAATCAAGATTTTCTTACCATTCATTTTTGTGAAAAGAGTTTGATCGATATTACCACGTTTGAACCCACTTTGAATGAGAAAAACACTTAGGCTATCATACCACGCGTGAGATGCTTGTTTTAGACCATACAATGCTTTCTCTAGCTTGAAAACATGGTCTGGGTATTCTTGATTTTCGAACCCCGATGGCTACTCCACGTAAACGTCCTACTGAATATATCCATTAAAAAATGCACTTTTAACATCCATCTGAAATAATTTAATATTATTGAAATAGTCAAATGCTAGAAAAATCCTCACAGCTTCGAGTCTTGCCACTGGGGCAAAGGACTCATCAAAGTCAATTCCTAGTTCTTGACAATAGCCTTTGGCTACGAGCCTGGCTTTGTTCCTAGTTACCACTCTTTGATCATTTAATTTGTTCCGAAAAACCTATTTGGTTTCGATCACGGAGTGATCTCATGGGCGTGGCACGAGAAACCACACTTTGTTCCTTTGGAACTGGTGTAGTTCTTCTTGCATAGCCAAGATCCAGGAATAATCTTTCAAAGCATCCTCTACAGTGTGAGGCTCAAATTGAGAAAGCAGGGCTATGTAATCTGAGTTCTCTACTTCCCTGAAGGAGGATATTGTTTTAACTCTTTCTTCAACATTGCCAATTATATTCTCAGCTGGATGGTTCCTTGCAAATGTCCACTGCCTTGGTACTTGCTGCTCAGTTTGTTCTTCTTGAATTTCATTTTCCAATTTTTTTTCTTGAATGTCCTGTTCTTGTGAGGCCTTCGATGCATTTACTTCTACATTCTCTTCATCTTCATCCTGCACACATGAATCCTTGTTAATATTCCTATTGAACGACTCGTCTACAATGACATGCGGGCTCTCCTCCACTACAAGAGTTCTTAGGTTGTACACCCGATAGGGTCTTAAAGTGAGAGAGTATCCAAGAAATATTCCAGGATCACTTTTTGCATCGAATTTACCTAAGTCAGATTTTTCATTATTCAAAATGTAACAAACAGAACCAAATGGTTTAAGATGGGAGATATTAGGCTTCTTATCTTTAAAGAGTTCATAGGGTGTTTTTTTGAGGAGAGGCCTTACCATGGCTCGGTTTATGATGTAGCATGCCGTGTTAATGGCTTCTGCCCAAAAATACCAAGGTAGATTATTTTCATTGAGCATTGTACGAGCCATCTCAACAAGGGTTCTATTCTTCCTTTCAACATCCCCGTTCTATTCTGGAGTTCTGGGTGCTGAAAATGTGTGTGTGTACCCGTGTTCCCTACATACCTCAAAGAAAAGGATGGTGGTTTAGTTACTTTTGGTGGCAAAGATAAAGGAAAAATCATCGGCGAAGGTATGATTGGAAAGGATTCTACTCATAGTGTGGAAAATGTTTTGTTGGTTAAAGGTCTTAATCACAACTTACTAAGTATTAATCAATTATGTGATAAAGGGTACAATGTGATTTTTGACTCCACACACTCCTGTCAACTCCTCTTTAGGAGTTCCAGCTTCCCTTGCTTGAGGTCGGAGATGATGGGTCGAATGCAGAACTGAAGTCGCGTCCCCTTGACGAAACACGTAGCAGGTAGTACAGCAGGGTACTGGATGACAATTTCTTCTTTAGATGAACGATCCTCAGCGCCGTAGTTGATGGGGAGAGTAGTAGGGTCACAGCTTCGCTCGCCCTGCGCACAAGAACGGATAAACGTGAAAACCCCAAAAACTATTCATAGGTCGCCCTAATCTCAAGGCTTAAATACCCAAATGAAAGGAGGGACACGTGGAGGGAATATTCACCCATGGACCAATCATAGAGGGGGGCAAAAAGGGAAGAAAGAAATTAGGGCATCGAGCCCGTGCGAACCGGCGAAAAACACGGTCGTCGGAAAGTGTCGACTCACAGAGTCGACACTTTCAGTCGGCCAACACAAGAAAGCACAAGACAGAGTGAACGGAAAAAAGTGTTAACTCAAGGAGTTGACACTTCCTACCTGCAGACGCAAAAACAAAGAAACCAGAATGGCTGGAAATAAATGTCGACTCACAGAGTCGACATTTTTATCCAAGGCCTTCTGAACATGCAATAACAAAACGTAGAGGAGAAAGTGTCGACTCTGAGAGTCGACACTTTTGCATGGGGTTCCAAATGCAGTTTATGAAGGAGTTCTAAATGAGAAACAAAGGTTCCAAAAAGGTTCAATAAGGTTCTAAACATGCTTATCAAAACTCCATCACCCAGTTAACATTCCGAATTTAGATTCTTACCATTGTAGCTCAGATCATGATAAAGAGTTGCAAAGTTCCTTTCAATTCTGCACAAGTACCCTTGACATTCATATTGCCAAAAGTCTAAGTTAGCCATCTCATTCACATGTTAACAAAAAGAAACCAATGAATTAGAGTTTTGAACCATTTTCCCTCATCTGTGTCCTGCACAAATAGCCATAGCCATATCAGTTAGTTTAGTGAAAAGAAAAAACAATGAATGAAGAGATGCCATACTTGAGTGAACAAAAGTAAGACCATCTATATCAATTGACATTTCATAAATCCAAGCAAGATGACATATATCCTCTTAGCTGAAAATTAACCAAGCCATTTGACAACATTAGCCATTCAAAGCCATGTAATAACTTATTCAGCCCACGTCATTTCTATATAATAATCTAATCAACTATTCAAACTACCTTGAGCAAATACACTCATATTCACATAAGTCACTGTCACATGGTATTTGGTCATCATCAAAATTTCTTAATGCAAAATTACCACGCATGGGTTCAACAGCGTCTATCCACACGGACGCATATTTTAATATGCGTCTTGGGATACAGGCACGTTATCAAACTGAAGCCCATTTTTCCATAAACTATTGAAGGAAGAACAAGACAAGATTTCCACAACTCAAACACATCCGCATATGGCAATCAACACAATACATGAAAAACGTTTCTTGAAACCATTCTTCTTTCTGCAATACGTAGATCTCTTGATGAATCATAAGGGACTATGGGGGAGTGCACGTGGTGCACGAGGGATGAAACTAAAAGTGCAGCTTGGAGCACAACTGTAGCGTGCACAGGCGCAATAAGGAGGGGCACACGCGGGTGCCAAGTGGAAGGGCACACGTGGGTGTCGAAAACACACGGGTAACCAGAAGAAAACAAAAGAGGTCCCACAGTGATCGCCAAAAGATGTGAGTGACGCCACGGGAAAGGAAGAAAAACAAGAGCGACACGGAAAAGAGATATCGCGCGGGAAGTTGCTCCCATGTGTTTTATCGGAAAGGAAACATGCGGGATTACGACATAAGAGACTGTTGTGGGAAGTTACTCTCCACGGATTTTAACAGGAGTGGAAATAAAGGAAGTGGAACATCCGTGATAAGTTACTCTCCGCGGGGTTTGACAAGAATGGAAATGACATAAATGAAAATAAAGTAAATAGAACCGCTGCGGGAAGTTACTCTCCGCAGGGTTTGACAGGAATGGAAATGACAGAAACGGAAATAAAGTAAATAGAACCTCTGCGGGAAGCTACTCTCCACGGGTTTGACAGGAATGGAAATGACAGAAATGGAAATAAAGTAAATAGAACCGCTACGGGAAGCTACTCTCCGCGGGTTTGACAAGAATGGAAATGATAGGAATGGAAATAAAGTAAATGGAAATGACAAGAATGGAAATAAAGTAAATAGAACTGCTACGGGAAGCTACTCTCCGCGGGTTTTGACTGGAATGGAAATAAAGTAAATAGAACCGCTGTGGAAAGCTACTCTCTGTGGGTTTCAACGGGAATGGAAATAAAGGAAATGAAAGAAATGGAAAATCACGCGTGATTGCGTGTGTGTGGATTGTAATCGCCAGAGATTAGGGACCCCAAACTGAAAGACGAGTGATCACGTTTATGCCTCAAAAGCAGGAGATCATTGTGGATTCCTTCTTCCTCTCCCCTCGGCCGGCCGAGGAAGAGGGCCTTCTTTCGGTTACCCTTGCAAGAAAATGAACAAAGACCAAATGAATCAGAACAAAAGCAATGTAGTATCAATCCCTTGTAATGAAAGTGATGAAATCATGAATGGACACACACCTAATTGGTGTTGTTTTATACCCCTTTTGGACGCAAAGGGTGGGAAAATGGGATGATGAATGAAATGACGTGCAGAGATGCACAAAATGCAAAGCCCTCTCAAGAGAGAAGCGCGGCACGAATAGAAATAATGAATAATGCATGCAACTAACGGAATGAAAAGGAAGCAGAACAAAAGTGAAGAAAAAGCTTGTTGGGGGCGTCCATGGCGGGCTTAGAGGAGAGCTTCGACAACATGA
This sequence comes from Amorphophallus konjac, assembly GCA_022559845.1. Lineage (NCBI taxonomy): Eukaryota > Viridiplantae > Streptophyta > Magnoliopsida > Alismatales > Araceae > Amorphophallus > Amorphophallus konjac. The sequence continues at coordinate 147,275,367 of CM040118.1, forward strand.
GGATGGCGTGGACGTGTGGGGGGACAAACGGCCTTCTCTTTTGAGCGCATGGACCCTCAAAAATTTGGCAGAACCTTCCCTTAAAAACTCACAAGCTTGGGAGCAGATTGGACAGAGTTTCCCTCCCTTTATGAAGCTTTTTCGAAGCCCTTGTTTCGTGGGAGGGGGTCCTCTATTTATAGGAAAAATTGAGAAGAATGCGTCTAGCACCGGGACGCGTTCATGTGAACGCGTCCCGTTGACCAGGCGCGTTCAACAATTTCAAATTATTTTCTTTGAGGAAACTGCATCCATTATCCCAGGTGCGTTCTTTATACGTGTCTGGATTCATGGACGCGTCTTCTTTTCCATAATGCGTCATCTAAACCGCCAAAAGTGCATTAATTTCTTGATAATGTGTCCTGCTGACTAGACGCATTAAATAATTTAAAAGTATTTTCCTCGAGTAAGTCACGTCCACTGTCCCAGATGTGAATGCGTCCCGTTGACCAGGCGCGTTCAATAATTTAAAATTATTTTCTTTGAGGAAACCGCGTCCATTATCCCAGACGCATTCTTTATACGCGTCTGGATTCATGGATACGTCTTCTTTTCCATAAGGCGTTGTCTAAACAGCCAAAAGTGCATTAATTTCTTGATAACACATCCCGCTGATCAGACGCGTTAAATAATTTAAAATTATTTTCCTTGAGTAAGTCACGTCCACTGTCCCAGACGCGACGCATCTTCTTTTCCATAATGCGTCGTCTAAACTGCCAAAAGTGCATTAATTTCTTGATAACGCATCCCGCTGACCAGACACATTAAATAATTTAAAATTATTTTCCTTGAGTAAGTCGCATCCACTGTCCCAGATGTGAGTGCGTCCCGTTGACCAAGCACGTTCAATAATTTAAAATTATTTTCTTTGAGGAAACCGCATCCATTATCCCAGACGCGTTGTTTATATGCGTCTGGATTCATGGACGCGTCTTCTTTTCAATAATGCGTCGTCTAAACCGCCAAAAGTTCATTGATTTTTTGATAATGCATCCCACTAACCAGACGCGTAAAATAATTTAAAAATATTTTCCATGAGTAAGTCGCGTCCATTGTCCCGACGCGTTCTATAGTTTAAATTGTTGAACACGCTTGGATTCATGGACGCATCTTCTTTTCCATAATGCGACATCTAAACCACCAAAAGTGCATTAATTTTTGATGATGCATCCCGCTGACCAGACGCATTAAATAATTTAAAATTAGTTTCCTTGAGTAAGTCACATCCACTGTCGTAGATGTGAACGCATCCCGTTGACCAGGCGCGTTCAACAATTTAAAATTATTTTCTTTCAGGAAACCGCGTCCATTATCCCAGACGCGTTCTTTATATGCGTCTAGATTCATGGACGCGTCTTCTTTTTCATATATAATGCATCGTCTAAACCACCAAAAGTGCATTAATTTTTTGATAATGCGTCCCGCTGACCAGACGCGTTAAATAATTCAAAATTATTTTCCTTGAGTATGTCACGCCCACTGTTCTAGAGGCATTCTATAGCCTTGTCCGGCGTTAAGGACGCGTCTTCTTTTCCATAATGTGACGCCCAACGTGCCAAAAGCGCATTAATTTCTGTGAACGCATCCCACTGACCAGACGCATTAAAAAATTTAAAATATTTTCTTTGAGGAAGGCGCGTCCACCATTCCAGACACGTTCTTTATACGCGTCTTGTTTATTGGACGCATCTTATTTTTTGCCATAAAAGTGGTGACAAAGCCACCAACAGTGCATTCATTTCAGTACCTAACGTCGATGACTTTTAGAGACACATCTGGTCAGCAAGACATTTTGTCTTTTTTTCTTTTTTTCGGGTCTATCAAAGTCCCAAATGCTGACTGAAGAGCCTGTCTTAGGGGGCCAACACGTTTTTAAGAATGCGTCCCCATCGGCCGCCGCGTTTAAGATTCTTCTCAACAAATTCTAAAAATGGGGGAAAATATCAGAAAAATAGGAAATCACTCAAATAACTCAAATGTGCGAGCCACTTTGGGGCATCATGGTGTAATATGAGATTTAATCAATGTAATGTCAGAAATGGCATGTCTACATCGGGATGTTAGAATCTTTTTGAGCGTGCATATTTTTCCTTTTCATTGCATTTAAATCATCAACTCTCATTGTGAAATAATTGTGCATTTCATGCCCATTTTTGCCACAATAGTGACAACACATAGAAAACTTCACATTCTTCATATACACGAAATTGGTGGATTTTTGTGTATAAGTAGAGAATCTATCATTTTGAACATCAGACTTGTTTTCCTCTTTTAACAACCAGCAATTTGACACTGTGTGACAACCCTTTCCACAATGATGGCAATTTCCAAAGAAGGTTCTTTGTTTATTAAGAACATGTTTTCTCTTGAAGGCTTTTAGATCATCATTCTTTACTTGAAAATAGAATTTCATTACATGACCATATTTTCCACAATAATAACAATGCGGAGGAGCAGCCTTTCCATATGGTCTTTTTGCATGAACATGAGAATTTTCAAATGTACTTCTTTTGTTTGAAAACCTCCTTAAAATTTTGAAATCATTTGTTCTGTTGTATGCTTTCAATTCATCTGGTTTCATGACATGACAGTTATGCATCATATGTCCAGTCCTCCCATAATAAAAGCATGAAATTTTCATTTCCTTTCTAGGTGCATGTGTGCATTTAGCAGGATTGTGTTTAACATGCATAGTGGTACCGGCAACAACATTTTTTGGTTTTTGCATTTTCTTACTGACAAATTGTTTTGGGGGTGATTCTGAGGTGGTGGCTTCACCAGAGCTGTGAACAAATGAAGTCAACATTTTATTTTCAAATGATTTTTTGTTGACAGGAGTATAGCCTAGCCCCTCTTTCTGAAAATTAACCTTCGTCCCCAAGAGTTTATCCAGGTTTTCTTTTTCTTTCATAAACTTTGATAATGAATCACTCAAATCACTAATTTCATTTTCAAGTGATGAAATGTGCAATTCAGAGCTATGAATTTCTTCCTCACACTCAGCTATCCTATCATGCAACATTTCATTAACAGTTTTATAATTTTCAATTTCCTGTTGCAGCACATGTAATTTTTCAGATTCATCATTTGCTATGTATTTCCCTTTTTCAAAGACAAGTAATCTCTCAGACATAGCATTGTTTAATTGTTTCAAATTTTTATTTTCTTTAGCAATGTTTTTGTTCACATTTAATATATCAATTAATTGTTGATCGTCTGACATTAAACTTAGCTCTTCTTTTAGCTCTTTTTGAATTCTCTCCAACTCGACATTTTAGCCAGAAGAGTTTCATTTTCATTTCTTAAACATGAAATGGTTTCTTTGTGAACATCAATATCGTGCAGTAAAATTTCATTCAAATTCTTAAACTCGAAACATTTATCACAAGAGGATGCAGAATGTGTAGTGTCTTGAGTTGTCCTTCTTAATTTTCTATTTTCATATTTAATTCTCCAATATTTATCCGACAGTTCTTCATAAGCATCGAATAGTTCCTCAAATGAAATTTCTTCACTATCAGAGTTTACGTCTGAGCTTTCCTTGCTCGATGTGTCCAGTTTGTCGGCCACGAGACACATGATGTCCATCTTTCCCTCAAGAGCCTTGATCAAGCAATCTAAGATCTCCTTTGCCATCCTAAATGAGGAAACAAATGGAAACTTGTTAGTATTGATGGAAGCTTTCAATAAACTCGTGACTGTTAGATTGTCACGGTTCTTCAGTTTATCATCATCAGACCATTTAGTCTCATCTAGAGGCAATTGATTAGGACCATGATAAATCAGCTTCCAGAGGTTAGGATCAACAGAGTTAACAAGCCTACATAATCTGCCTAACTACAAGGGAAAATCAGAACCATTAAAACTAGGTAGGGAATTCCTTGAGAACTGTTTGACAGAAAAACTCATGATGAAAAAAGCATTGGGATCTTCTCTACAGATCGTTAGATCCGGGTATGTCAGAAACCTGGCTCTAATACCAATTGTCAGGTCCCTTAGTGCAACAAGGCGGATCTATAGGGGAGGTGAATAGATCCCTCTAGAAACTTTGCCCAATTAAAAATAGTTCGATCAACTTGACACTAAAACAAAACCTAAGATGCTGAAGAACTTAAATAAATGCTAAACCTCAAAGGACACATACAACAGAATTTATTCAGACACATTGAGTATTACTGAGGTATACTCAGAATACCATGGAAACGTTCTTTGGAGATATATGTTCAAACAACAAATAGACTTGTGAGCATAATGTGTGTAGAGAGAAGTTCAGAGAGGGAGAGATATCATGGTGGGGGAGGCCCTGTGCCTCCCCCTCCCCCCTCCGGTCATGCCTTCCCCCCACTCCCCTCTGTCGTCGGTGGCACCGCCGCCCCCCTCGCTGGGCTTTCAGTTCTTGGTTCTGGTGGTACGGACGCTCATCTTCTTCCACTGTCTGCCGTTCCCGCCAGTGCTGGCCCATCGTCTCTTGGGCTTGGGTCTTTGCATGGCCCACCATCTTCCTCAGGTGGCCATCCTGGTTTCTCCTCGTCGTCCACCGTCTTCTCCCCCTTCAATCATCTCTCTCCTTTAACAGGGTGCTCCCCCTCCCCCGAGCCTTGCTTGTCCATTGTACCCCCCCCTCTCGCGGTGGCCTGACCCTTCCTATGCAGTGCTTCTTTTCCGGTGATGGCCGGTGGTGGGGGAGGCCATGTGCCTCCCCCTCCCCCCTCCGGTCATGCCTTCCCGCCGCTCCCTCTGCCGCTGGTGGCACCGCCACCCCCCTCGCTGGGCTTTCAGTTCGTGGTTCTGGTGCCACGGTCGCTCATCTTCTTCCACCATCCACCGTTCCCGCCGGTGCTATCCCATCGCCTCTTGGGCTTAGGTCTTTGCATGGCCCACCGTCTTCCTAAGGTGGCCATCTTGGTTTCTCCTCGTCGTCTACCATTGTGCCGCCGGTTCCGTCTGCTCGACACGTCTTAGGCGCATTCCTCACGTCACCGGGCCCAGTTCCCGAGCCACTCACCGCCACTGCTTCGGTGCATGCATCTTCGAGCTACTCTCCTTTCGAGGCTGCCCCTGTTCTTACTGTCACTCGCCTCGACGCCGCATGTGCCGGCTATTCGTACGGGATCGAGCGCCTTCCTCCGCCACTCCCATGACGCTCGGGCTGAGCTGTCCGCGTTTCCCTCCGCCAGTGCGTTGCTGCTGCCCGTCGCCACCCCTGGCCTAGCCCAGGCCGTTGTCTCCCTTTCACACCATCCTGCTCCAGCTCATTCTCCGGCGCCGGTGCCCCATCTCTACCGTCTGAGTGCCCTATGGCCGTTGACCCCTCTGCTTCTCCTGTGGCCGGAGGCCACGTTCCCTCGGCTGGTGCCCCCCCTCTCCTTGCCAGGTCCCCCTCCGCCGATGTTGCCTCTACGACGTTCTCTCCCTGGGCTGCTGGTGGGCTGCCCACCATCTTCCCCGAGGCCCTCGTTCGCCCAAGTTCTTCTGCGATCCATCCATCCCCTTCTCTTGCTCTAGCGGTTCATCCTCTTGCCTTCACTGACTCTGGTGGGCCCACGACGTTCTTCTCCCTCGATGAGGTTTAGACCTCTTGCCAGCCGCTCCATCGTCCGGAGCATCGGGCCGGTGCTCTAGGTTGCCCGGGACACCTCCTGCCTGCTCCAAGCCCACGCGGCCAAGGTGTGTGTCCAACTCGACGTCTCCAAGCCTCTACCGCATCGCGTTTGGGTTGGTATTGGGGGCGGTGGGTCTTGGCATCCCGTCGTCTCCCCCGGCCCCCCGTTGTTCTGCCGCCGCTGCTCGCACCTCGGCCACCTCGCAGGCGATTGCAAGAAGAAGATCCTACCACCGGTCGGTGGGTCTGCTGGTTCGGGTTTTGATAGCCGGGCTTAGCCCCATCACTCCTCCAGGGACCAGGACCTATGATGGCGTCTTTTGTTTCTTGCTCTTGGGCTGTTTTGGGCTTGGTTGTGTTCACCTTTTGGTTTTATGGGCTTTGCCGCCGTGTTGTATTGGCCCTCTTGTCCTCTTTGACAGGGTGTTCCCCCTCCCCTGGGCCTTGCTTGTCCATTGTACCCCCCTTACTGTTCCTTTTCTTTCTACACTTCTGTTGACACTGAAAATATTTATAATTTTCCTTGACCTTTGTTTTGGCAGGTCATAAACGCTGGCCGAGTGCCCCTACACCCGCAAAATGGGAAGCCGAAGGTTTAATCAGCGAAAAACTCGAGTGATCTGATCAAGACACGCGGAATGCCAGAACGGTCCGTCAGTGGCCAGAAAGTCATCCGATCAAGGTAGAAATACTTCGAGAGATGGCCCTCCTAATGAAGACACCCCACGTGTCCACATTGTGGAGTTGGCGTCACAAATCAACGTGCCGAACACCAAATCAGAAGAAATCCCGGGTTACCCTATTTGGGTACACAACGAACTGGAAAGGCCCGTAAGTGGTCGAAAGGACGCCCGGTCAGGACAAAAATACTTCCAAGGGTAGTCCACTCGATGAGGATGTCCAACATATATTCAAAGTTGAGTTGGTCGCATGAATTATAGTGCCGAAGGTCGAATCAGGATAAAACCCGAGAAAATCGGTACGGGTTCGGCACATGTCGGAATGACCGGAAACTGCAAATCGGGGCCCGAAAATGATTAAATCTATACTCTGAGGCCACTGCATTAGATCCATGGTTGCACCGGACGTCAGGCTTCCGACGGGGCCACTTTCGAGGCAAAATGACAAAAATGCCATGGAATGAGTCGACACCCCCTTTTAAATAAAAGAATAAAAAAATTGAAAAAAAGGGGAAATGCTACACTATTTATAGTGAGTCGGTGGCACCTTTAAAAGTGGCATGTTGGCACACTTTGAAGAATCGGTGGCACTTTTTGAGGTTAGTCGGTGGCACTTTTTTAAATGGATTGGTGGCATCCTTTTAAGTGAATCGGTGGAGCCTTACACATGAGTTGATGGCTTCTTCTTCTCGCGGTTGAATCGGTGGCGCAGTGGAGTCTACCTGCATGAATCGGTGGCGCCTTTGGCGCTGCGGGTCGGCGAGTCGGTGGTGGGCATCAGTCTCATCCCGCCACCGATGCTCTGTTCTACCACCTGTAAATTGGGCATCCGCCCTCAGCATTAAAAGGGGGACCCAGACCAGGGAAGACGAGAAGAAGGAGGCAGAGGTAGACCCATCCAAAGGAGAAAGAAAAAAAGCAGAGGGAGGAGCGACCGAGCGAGCCAGAGAGAGAAGTGCAAGGGGGGTCTCAGGGCCCGGGAAGGGAAGCTTTGTATTCTTTTCTTTTCTTCTCTATTGTATCGTTTACGCTTGCTCGCCTATACCCTCTGCAGTTGCAGGGATGAATAAAAGCTCTCTTATCTTATCATTTATGCTGATGTAAATGCATTCGTGGTGTACAAGCTAATGTTAGCTCCTGTATTTCAATTCGATCATCGTTTTTCCTTTCTTTCCGTTGTGGGGTATCTCGTCTTCTGAATTTTCTTTTTCTTCTTCGGGGATTTGAGTTTTTGCATCCGAGGAAAATGAGCGATCGACCGTATATCATGACCGGGAGGGAGCCCTTACGGGCTACATCCCTTGTGAGATCCTAGGATCGGTCAAGGAGGATTGCAGCCCTCTGCTCTAAGGTTCCGCACCCAGATCGTGAGGAGGCCCGGTAGGGCTATGCTCACTTTGAAATCCATGGATCCGTCGGGAAATATGGTTTCCGTTCGAAGTTCACGCTGAAAATGGCCAATGGCCACGCCCACCAGGGCGACAGTGATATCCCCTCCCCGGGATCCGATTGTTTCTAAACCATGTATGCACCTTGGGTGTTCGATGTTTTTCCTCAAGGGCTCTGACCTCCCCCTGAACGTCCCCTCTCTTGTATTGTTAACTGTGGGCACGAGCCAACCTGGTTGGCTAGGACAACCTATTCTAATCCCAAGAGGGGGGGGGGTCCTCGAGCCACTGTGCTAGTGCTTAGCCACAGTTGCAGTGCCTTCGGCTTTCGGCTTCTCCATTCATTTTAATTTTTTCTCAACCGTGATTGTAGATCCATTACCGGGGAGGGGAACAGTTCCCCATCTACTAATTTCCGGCCACTATCTTCTGGTCACTCTGGGTTCTGGGAGGTCTGCCATACCATGGCAGTGTTCTCCTGGAAGCCCCTCTTATGTAGTGGACATGAATGCCAATCATATGATAACATTGGTTCGGTCGCTCCTCGATTTAACCCCTGAATTGTCAAGGGCTCTTAGTAGGCTAGCCCTCAGAATCCCTCATTAGCAATTTCAGGTTTCGAGACAGCCACACTTGGCCTCTCGAGTTTTATGGACTTATATCGGCTTCCCCCGTGTGTATGTCCCATTACTCCCCGAACACTCCGGGTGTAGGGGAGATGCTGCCAATTTTTCGTGGGGACCTTTGGATTGAACACCAAAATAAGATAATAATAATAATAATAATAACATAAAAAATATATAATATATAGAACAAAAGAAGAATATAATAAAGTAAACATATATGTATTACATGTATGATAATGACAATAAATAAAATAAATAAAATAAACATGAATAAATAAAACAACAAAAAGGGAGAGAGGCGTTGAGTCGATGACGACGCCACCGATTCACCACCTCCCATTCAATTCTGTTTTTGCCAAAAGTGAGTCGGTGGCCGTTCATTAACATTAAAACCATAAACCAAGCACCCACGTGACACACTGCCATATAAAACAAGAAAAATAAGACAACAACATAAAACATGTAATGCAACGTTAACTCCATTTAACATTAAATCTCATTAACACCATTAACTCCTAATCCAGGCAAGCCATGCTCATACGTCCAAACCCCCGACCCAGCGCTGCACCGACTCCAGCCAGCCACTGCACCAACCCCAGCACTGCACCGACTCCAGCCAACCATTGCACCGACCTCCACCCTGCACTGACCTCCCCATCATGCACTGACCCCTTTTTACACATGCACACACAGCATGTGCCTTCACCCGACGTGCACCGACCCCCTTTTAGACATGCACATACACCATGTGCCTTCACGTAACAAAGCATGTAAACCACACTCATTAATGCACACTCACATGCCCTCTCCATCCCTCGTGCATGTGTATAATATATATATATATATATATATATATATATATATATATATATATAAATATAAATATATATAACAAACACGTACAACAACTAAAAATCAAACAAAAATCACACCTGCGCTACACCCCATCCCTTTTAATATAAAGAAAACAAACCCAAACTAACATATACGTCCAACCCTTGGATCCCATATTTATAAATGAATAAAACGGGAAAATGAATAACAAAATAAATAAGACACTCTCATTCCAAATGGGAAATAAAAAAATGGCTAAAAAAATAAAGTGAACAAAAAAAAATAAAAAAGAAAGAAAGAAAGAAAAGTAAAAAAATAAAAATAAATAATAAACAAATAACACAACAAATAAATAATGGCCAAATAAAAAAATGACAATAATAATGTTAACAAATCAAGGAATAAAAAAATGATAAATCAATAACAAAAAAAACACAAAGGAATAGCAACTCAATAAGTGCCGAAATAATAATAATAATAATAAGAGATGTATGCATATAATAAAATAATAATAATAATACTAATAAATGAGTAATAAAAAAAGGAACGATAATAAAAAATAATAACAATACTAATAATAAAATAAAGATGCACATTCACACACCTAAAATAATAACAAGAATAAAGAACAAAACAATGAACACGATTGTACCTGCCTCGGGGCTCTCACCTCCTCCAGACCCGAGTATGGGGAATATTAATGATGCCCGACAAGTCGTGCCTAGACCTCGGGATTCACCCCATTAGGGTCATGGCATAACTTCGCTACAAGCCAATAATTCGCTGTCTTCAATTCGTTCCGACCGGGTTTCAACCGCATTCTCCCATTTCTTGAATAGCAAATTTACCATATCCCGGCATACATTATCCTGACATTACATGAGTCTGTCCAAACGCGGTCATGCTCGGCTCACCTCGTGGGCCCATATGTGTGTACCGTAATACCTTGCGCAACCTCAAAATAAAAAGGCCCCGATAACTCTCGAAGCCAGAGAGACGTTGTCGAAATCTCTTTTAAAATTATGAATAAATGATCAAATAAATAATAAATAATAAAACTAAATACTATTACCTTGTGTGCTTCCATGAGCCGCTTCTTCGGTATATCAAATGGTGATTAGCAGAAAGTCGGGTTATGTCCGACCGGAGGCTTTCACTATGCGTGATGATGGTCTTCGGACCCAAGTTCTCCACCTTGTACCGGCAGCTGGTTTAGTGAATAAATACTACCATGTTGTGTGCTTGCATGCAAATACATCTTTCATGTATTCTACGGGCCCCATGGTCCTTCTATTTTGGCGATTAATCAAGGGTTGTCCATCTCTCGGAGGGACGTAATTAACGCCGTAGCCTTTACGATACGGCGGGTTTTGAGTCCCAACACGAGCTTCACAATCGACTGACCAAGTCAGATCGAGCGCTCGATAATTTGTCACCTATGTGACTGGCACGCCTACGCATTTATTTTAATTAATTTTAAATTAAATAAATCGTTCCACCAAAGTGGCACGCCTGGTGGGACTCAGCCTCCCTTCATCTTTTCGCCAAAATAGAGGGACCATGGGGTCCTTACTCAAATATTTTAAAATATCAATTATTTCGTTCGTCTTGTTTCTCCCCTTTGCAGGTTGGAGCGATGACAAGCGGATTGTTCGGACTTGCCTTCGGCCCTCAGATCGCGGCCGACCATGCTACATACGGCTACCTTGCCGTGCCAACTATTTTTGGCAACTTTCCCCCAGTTGTTGGCTTCCCCAACTTCCTGGGAGTTGCGTTTGTGAGTCTTCTAGAAGTGAAAGGCTCGGAACCTGTAAAGCTAAAGAACAATGAAGTTGTGGTCTGCCGAAGTGAGGGCCGAATTAACAAAACTCTACTAAAGAGTCCAATAATTGTGAGCTGCCATGTTCACCATACTACCCACTAAACTGGGGTACACAAGAAGAAGCCTGCTAGGGGCAATAAGAAGAGCTCCAGAGCAAGAATTGCTATTGCTCTCCGAGGTCGATTGTCAACGACTGGGAAATCTATGTTAATCGGAGGCGCCCAAGTGTACTTCAATGGCCGCAATGCCGAAGTTCTACCAGATCGGGTCATCTCAACCGTTCCCACCCATAACACCTTCCAAGTGCTAGCAAGCTAGAGGGTGAATTTTGATGAGAACAAGCAATGGAGGCTTCTTCCAAAATTAATGAAAATTAAGCAAATGTGGGTTCCCAAGAGGACCCGCGATGCTGCAGCAGCCCTTTAAAACTTCAACAATTCTACTGATATTCCTAGGAGAAGGGGCAACAAAGTGATGCATGCGGAGGAGGCCATAGCTACAACTCCTCCATTCACTGTCAGGGCATGCGCAAGGCAGGCTGATATTTCTGAATATTTAAGGGGTCTCAATCAAGTGGCCAAACTAACACGGCTTTCACACATGCCGTCGGCCCGAATCCAAGTGATGCCTTCTGCCATCCCTACGAAGCGCAGCCGAGAGGATAGGATTCAGATGGTCCGGTAATGTTTCCATAGCTTTGGAAGTCCTGTTGTGGGCTAGCATTGGTCGCTTCATGCTATCAAAGTCGAAGAAGAAGAAGAAAGCAAGATGTCACCAGTGGAGGTGAATGAAGAGGGGAGGCGAGCCAAAGCTAGAAGCCTTGAAAGGACTCCACAAAATGAAAAGATGAAAAGAATTTCCATATATAAAGAACCAACTTTCTCCCGTCAGGCCCGAAGGGGTGTCAGAAAGTACAATAGAAGAATTCAAATCCTCACCTGTAATATGACAGGGGTGATGAGTGGGCATGGTGCCATGCTTAATGAACAAGAGGAGCCGGCTGAGATCGCTGGAAGGAAAGACCCAATGATAAGACAGGGCGAAATTACCATTGAACTACTGCAAGCCACTGAGGGAAAATAGGTTGTTGATGAAGACATCACAACCGTCATTGCCAGAACAATGGCGTCTGAACAAGAAGGAGTAGTCCCATCTCCTCTATTCAAGTGTGCCTCCAGTAGCACATTCGAAGGCACCAGTAACGAAACTGCTATGGACCCCGCCGTCCTGATGATGCTGCAAAAGTACTGACAGGAGATGGAACTGCTGAAGAGATAATTAAATGAAAAGACGGAGCATGCTATGTCACCCGAGCAACCGGGGGTACGAGCCGAGCCATCACGAGAAGGTTCCGACCCCACGGGTACTCCTTCACCGGCCGTTTTACAAACTGCTAATCATAACTGGGCTACTCCCCAGCATTGTTGCCAGTGGCTTCAGCCGACACGGCTAATGCCTCCTCAAATGCAGTAGCAGGATCCCCTATCAGAGCCTCTACCACCTCATGCTACAGCTTTGGCCTCACAATTGATGCAGCCTGCCGACCTCTTCCCTCAACCAGCAGAGCCAGTTATGGTGAACGAGCTGATGGTGGAGCAATTGATCGAAGCAAGGCTGGCAAAGGGGGGAAGTGAAGATCATGACCCCTTTGACATATATGAAGTGACATATCCAGCCTATCATGCTGCCAAGAGAATGCCACTCGGCATCAACAAACCACCAAAATTTGACAAATTTAACGGGCAGGGCTCCCCGAGAGAACAAATGGCACACTATATGTCAGTCATGGGTGACTTGGTGGCTGACGAGTCGTACCTACTGAAGTTCTTCAGGTCTTCTCTCACAGGACCCACCTTTGAATGGTACTCTACATTGTCGGCTGGATCTATTAAAGACTGGCCAGATATGTAGCATAAATTCACTGAAAGATTTCACGTTGCCGAGGTAGAGGTAATTGTGGCCGAACTATTAGCAACCAAACAAAAAGACGATAAGCCTACTGCAGAATATATCAAGAGATGGAGGGATCTCAGCATGAGATGCCGGTATCCTCCGCATCCAGAAGATGCAATACGGATGTGCAAATAAAGTTTGAAGAAAGAGATATTGGAAAAGACAATTGGAATAGAAATTCGATCTTTTGACTGATTAAGTGATGTTGCCATGGATGTGGAAGACTTCTTCGAGAGATATCCCTTACTTCCTGCCGACCCAAGTCATCAAGCCAGGTAGGTTAATAAGCGGCCGATGCTGAAAGCGGTCCATGCTGTTAGCCTCAGGGCGAAAAGATACAAGTGGGTGCACAATCCTCCCCCAAATGAACCTGTTGAATGTCAAGAAAGGCCTCTCCGACAGAATAAAGAAAAGAAGCTCTATGCCTTCCCTAGGGGCAGGACTTGAGCATTGTTCGAATGGGCTATCAAGTATAACAAGATTACTCTTCCGAAGCCGAAGAGGCCTGACGACGTCAGAAGAAGAGATGACCCTTGCTTCTGCCCTTACCATCAAATCCTTGGACATCCTATTGAGGATTGCCAAATATTCAAGGACATCGGCCAGGGCCTAATAAAAAGAGGGGAACTGTAGCTGGGGAAGCACAAAGTCAATCCTCCATGCCCGCATGAATTGCCTGCTCTAGGGGCATCAATCAACATGATATCTATATGTCAACAGCTACCCGGAGAAGTGCCAGAGGCCTACAACCCGCGCACCAATGAGGACTATGTTCCAGCTCCTAAAGAAAAATAAAGGAATTGGTGAGCAATGCCAACAAGAAAAAGAACAAGGCCGGCACCTCGTCCGGCTCTTGAGATGTATGAAGAAATCAACCCAGCCGAGGAACGGCTACAGATCATTATAAACGGGCAAGACAAGCATGAGCAGCCCAATGGCCAGCCCATGCAGCTTAAGAAGCCTGCCCCTCAAAGATGCAATGAGCCCCACTGGCTAACAAAAAGAACTGAAGAGAAGGCAAAGATGCTGAATGCACCAAGCAACCGACTATTGGGGCAGATGCCAATCATAAAGGGGAACAAAAAGAAGAATGCAAAAGTTTAAAGGAGACATATGGCCTTCTCCTGCAACACATTTTCAGCCTCGTCTGGCGGGGTGCAAACTACTGATGAGAAAAATGAAGAAATCTGCTTTGCGCCGAAAAGAAAAACCCAAACTGAAGCTTCCGCCTCCCACTCATCTATTGGGTCTGGAGGAATGTCAAAATGACTCCCGTCAGCTAATAAAGGGGTTCAACACCACATTTTTCCTCCACCCGGAGGCATAAAACACAAGGAGTTCATCTCAAAAGAGCTACCTACAGCTGACAATGACGGCAAGAAGCCTTTCAGCTCATACAAGCCGGAGGCGGAAGGCAGTAGCACTCCCGGCCCCTCTTGGCGAGATCCCGTCTTAATGGCGCTATTGCACCAAAAACATCAAGAGATTGAGATGCTGCAGAGGCAGCTAAATGAAATGAATGTAAGTCCATATATTCCTCGATTGGCATGACATCTACTTGAAGTGGTACAAGTTGGTACTAGCTCACCTGAAGCCTCAACACGGCTAGCCATGCTCCGACTAACGCCTGATAATATAGGGGGCATTCCCTCTCAGCCACTACAACATCCAGTCCCCCAGGCATGTCAGGGGGAAATCGAAGCATCTCAAACGATGGTGCCAATAGGGCCGCATATGCAGCCAACTGCCCTACATCAAAGTCCAACAAGTTTGGTGACAATAGACAAACCGAGGACAGAACAAATAATGAGCATGAAGATGGCCGAAGAAGAAGTCACCGAGGCCGAATTGCAAGCAGCCAAACAAAAAGATAACGAGTCCTCCATGGACGACATAAGAAGGTGGAGGAATCTCCGTGAAAGGTGTCGGCATCCGCCAAGTTACGGGGACTCTATTCAAATTTGCAAAGAAAATTTAAGAACAGAAATTCTGCGATGGGTCATTGACATTGAAGTCACAACCTTTGAACAGTTAAGTGACATTGTGACCGATGTCGAAGTAATTCTGGCTATGCTTTGCTCGGCTTCTATAGCCTCGAGCCAGAAGAATAAACCAACCGGTAAGTACCCGACGAAAGAAGAAATTTGACTAGCCCTCCTTCCGCTGAGCCGGCAAATCAAGGGTCCTCATTAAGGGGCAGAATGATGAAACCGTACTCCTTTCCGAAGGATAAGACTAGGACTCTTTTTGAGTGGGCTTATGAATACGACAAAGTGGTGCTTCCAGAGCCAAAGAAATCGAGCAATTCCGCAAGGAAAGATGATCCATGCTTTTGTCCTTATCACCAAACGGTGGGGCATCCCATTGTGGATTGCTATGTGTTTAAGGACATTATTGAACTCCTGATCAAGAAAGGCGAATTGCAGATTGGCGAATACAAGGTGGATCCACCGCGCCCTCATCAAATACCCGTCTTCAAAAGAGCAGCCCCAGGCAACACCGCTCCCCCAGCTGCTCCTCACAGATTTAGCTGAAGCTAGCATTTAGTATCATCCCGTAGCTCGAATGCAGATGTTTTTAAAAAAAGAAAAAAATTGAGGGGAAAGGATCTGACCTATTCTGGGGGCAGGCACAAAAAAAAGGAGAGAAAAAAAATGATGATGAGCAAAAAAAAGGGAGCGAATGAAATTTTGCCTACAACATCTGAGATGCCATCTCTTAGAGGTTGGGTCTTTCAAAAAAAAAAGAGAAAGAAAAAAAGAAAGAATGAAGGAGGCCTTAATGGATGCATCTGCTGGGGGAAATATCACTCCCCTCACGACCTAGTCTGTGCTGAATAAGAAACTACCATTGTGGGATCTGTATGGTGGAGTGAACCACCCATCCCCTCTCTGAGGAGGTGAGCGCTCTCCTATGCACCCGCCTTGGTCTATTAAATGAAGAGCAACGACTCTATACTATACTAGCAGCGCCATCGGAGTTGTCCGTTCCAAAAAAAAAAAGATAAGAATGAATGCAAGAGAAAAGAAGAAGGGAAGTTGTGGGGTCAACAGGGCTTCCCCATATGCCTCATCCTACGAGGATACTCCTCACTTGTCCCACCGGGACTGAACCTCTACTGTTGATTTGGGACCTATGCCTTCGACCAAGGTATTTTCGTTGTCTTCGGGCATTGGGCCAACAATGATGCAGATACACCAAGAGATGCCACATTTATCTCATGGGGCTCTCCCACTATTGCCAATTCTGACCCCTTGCCCATCAGTCCCATCGGGCTGGGTCCACAAAGCCTTTTTCCTTGGCCTAAGGCGCTCCACCCTCGCTGAGCTTGAAAATTACCTTTTATCCCATCGGGCTGGGTCAACAAAACCTTTTCCTTGGCCCGAGGCGCTCTGCCCTTGCCGAGCCCTAAAATTACCCTCTGTCCCACTGGGCTGGGTTCATAAAGCCCTTTTTCTCGGCCCGAGGCGCTCCGCCCTCACCGAGCTCGAAAACAGTCCCTAGCCTCAGGGAGTTGGGCCCTTGAACCCCTTCCTTCCCGGCTCAAGGCACCCCGTCTTGGCTGGACTCTTGGACATTAATCCCTAGTCCCACCGGCGTAATAAACAATGAAAGTCACCAATAGTCCCACCGAACAAAATGTCCCGCACTGCAAACGAGTCTGTGCTAGGGAGACTAAAAATAAAACAAAAAAATACACAAAAAAAGAAAGAAACAAAAAAGAAGAAAGAAATGAAGATGATAATTTAAAATAAACTTAATGAATCAACAAACTCAACAAATTCAACAAACCGATAAATTCAACAGATTTAGCAAGCTCAATAAACACAATAAATAGAACAAAATCAATCACAAAAAAATTAATCAATCCAGTGAACTAAATAAACCATGATAAACCTAATCAATTCAATAAAGCAAACAAACCAAATAAACTCAAGGGAACTAATAAACCCAAAGAGCCCAATAAACCCAATAAAATTAATAAACTCAATTGATACAACAGAATTCAATAAAACCAATAAACCAGGCAAAATCAATCAACCCGATAAATCAATGAACTCAATAAACCTAATAAAATCGATAAACTCAATGGAATTGACAAAATGTTCAACAAACCCAATAAGTTCAACAAGCTCAATGAATCAACAAACCGAATAAACCAGATAAACCTTAATAAACTCAACCAACAAATTTAATAAACTTAACAAATTCAATAAACCCAATAAACTCAACGAACTAAATCAACAAACTCAATAAACCCAACAAGTTCAACAAAACCAATAAATCCAATAAGCCCAACAAACTTAACAAATACAATGAACTCAACAAATCTAAATGAATGAATCAATGAAAAGACCTTTTCGCTTTGTCTCAGACCTTCTGTCTGGGCAAGGTTTGATGATCCCGTCATCTCCCCGGGTCAACGCCCATATATTATCCTACCTTAGACCTCACGTCTCTACTAGGTTGGTCAACTTTGACATGACGTCAAGTTGACATCCCCATCTACACATTCTACCCTTGTTTCTGACCTTTCGTCTGGGCAAGGTTCGTTGACTCCGACATTTCGTCGGATTAACATCAATATTTAGCCCTGGGTCTGGACCTCTCATCCATTTACCATCTAGTCTGCCCTCACCCCAAACCTTCTATCGGGACAGGGCCCGTTGACTTCGATGTGACGTCGAGTCGACACTTATCCTATATTCTGCCCTTGGCTTAGGCCTCACGCCTCTGCCAAGTTCATTGGCTTTGACAGGACGTCGACTCAACACTTATCCTATATTCTGTCCTTGGCTTAGGCCTCACGCTTCTGCCAAGTTCGTTGACTTCGACAGGATGTTGAATCAACACTTATCCTATATTCTGCTCTTGGCTTTGGCCTCACGCCTCTGCCAAGTTCGTTGGTTTCGACATGACCTCGAGTCAACACTTATCATATAGTCTGCTCTTGGCTTAGGCCTCACGTCTCTTCCAAGTTCGTTGGCTTCGACAGCACGTCAAGTCAACACCTATTTTATATTCTGCCCTTAGCTAGGCCTCACGTGTAATGCCCTAGATTTTTTGAATGTTTATCAGATCAGGATCCGTAGGTTTCGGATTACTTTTGTGGGTCCCAGAGTGTATTTTGTGCTTTACACATATTTTTTCCTGATGTACCTTCAGAACTTTATGCAGGGTGAACCGTGGCGTTCTCTGACTCCGGGACAGTACCGACGCACGGTGCTCCTCCCGAGGATGGCAGAGGTAATTTTTAGTATTTTTCTGAATTTCTGGAATTTTTGGATTTTTCTATATATAACCTCTTCCTCTCTCTCTCCTCTCATTCTCTCTTTCTCACTCTCTCATCTCTTTCTCTCCCCCTCTCCCCGGGCGACCGACGGTGGCGGAGGAGGGGGAGGCGGCGATGGCGGGAGGCGAGGAAGGAGGAACGGGTCGAGGATCGAGGGCCGGTGGCACGTGGAAGCTCGGCCGCGGGTTCTTGCAGTGGCGAGGGTATCCCGACGTTTTCTTCGTGGATTGACATCCTCGGGGCATGAAATCTTTGGTGGAGGTACGGAGATGGACCCCCAACTCGCGTGCTTCATTTTCCGTGAGTTTGGTAACCCGTGGCGAGCCGAGCGTGGGTTTATTGCCGTTTTATGGAAAATCCATGTTTTGGGGGAGTGAGCCGGATCTCTCATTTCATGGGGTTTTTGACCAATCAAAGGGTATAGATGCATGCTATGGTACTTGGGGATGGATTCCCCTTTGTTTCCCCTTCACCTGGGGGTGAATGGGGCGTGGAATGGCTTTTTGGGGTGTTTCCCACCGTTCTCAATTTTTCGGCTTAAATGCGGTCTTACAGAAGCCGCTTATAAGGTGAGATAGCCCCCAGGGTGACCGCTTATCATCCGTTTCACCATGTTTTGGGGTAACGGCCCTGCGATAGACCGCTCTACTTGTCTTGGCGGCCTAAGGCAGACTGTTTTTATGGTTGGGCGGTCTTGGTCTGACCACCACCTGCCCCTTTATGTCGGTAAGGCAAACGGCCCATCGTTCGACCGTGTAATTATTGGACGGCCCATAGGCCGACCGTGTACCTCGTGGAGCCAGCATGACTCCCAAGGAGGTTGTGACTGTTACATTTTAATTGTTGCACAGTGTTGGGTCTACACGGTCAAGGGTTTGGCCGTTTAGTCCTTTGCATGGTCCTGGGTTAGGCCATGTACATTTCCACGGTCACGAGATGACCGTTCAGCTTTCGTGTTGTTGGGTGACTGAACGGCCCCAAGGGGGACCGTTCATGTACCCAAGCAGCCTATCGTTGGACTGTGTAGGTCCCGAACAGTCTGGGTAAGGCAGTGTGGTTTCTCGTTCTGTCCAGAGCTTGAACGGCCCCATTTGAGCCGTTCATTATCTGGAGCGGTCCAAGGAGGGGCCGTGCATACCTTGCACGGCCCAAGGAGGACCGTTCATGGGGCTTATAGGCAGTTAGTAGGTGACCGTGCCAGATCATCAAATGGTCTGTGTAGAACCGTTTGAGTTCTGAGGCGGTCCATCGACCGACCTTGTTTACAGGAACGGCCCAGGGTGGACCGTTTACTTTGTTTTATCTAATCGGTGGTTCTTTCCTTGCCGATTCAAGTCCCGGGAAGTTGTGTTCTCGGCTTGTGACACCGTACATCGGTGTGAGTACGGTGGGGTTCCCCCACATGTCGTAGGTTTCTGCGGAAGATGGTTCCCGACTGGGCCAAGTGTTTGGCATTGGACGACGAGTCTAGTTACCAGCCTGGAGCTGGAGGTTTCCCGCCTTTCCTTAAAATGGGGAATCGACGTGACGGCTTGTGAGCTGCCTTGGGAATCATGCTTCTGTGTTTTTCGCGTGGGTCATATGTATGGCCTCGGATTGTGAGTCCAGCTGTCCGGCCTGGGGCTGGAAGGCTTCTTAGTTCCCTCCCGAGGGAATGGTCTCGACGACTCGTGACCTGCCTTGGTATTCATGCTACTGTGGTTTTAGACCTATGTATTAGGTCAGATTGACGGCATTGTGCCGTTGCGTACGACGGTCTTGACCCCGAGTCTTGTGACTCAAGGACCGTTGGATTTAGTGAGTCTAGACACAACCAGAAAAAGCGGGATTTCAGACGGACGTTATCCGTCTCAAATCTGTCTGAAAATCCGTCGCAACACATATTTGTAACGGATTTCCGACGGATTTAAGACAGAACTCGACCGTCTGAAATTCTTAGTCACAAATTTGTGACAGTTGACCATTCGGTCTGAAATTCCGTCTGAAATTAAGACACAAATAATTTCGGTCATAAATTCCGTCTAAATCTCACACGATAAAATATCCGTATGTAAATATCAGTCTGAAATTTTCGTCTGTATTTCATACGGTTTTTAAGACGGATTTATTATCCGTTGTAAATACCGTCTGTAATCCGTCTGAAATATTGTCTGAAATCCGTCTCTATTTCTACCGGATATTACGACGGATTATTTTGTCGTCGTAACTTCCAACGACGGTTCTATATGTTGTTCGTCCTAAATCCGTCGGTGTTTAAAACGTAATTCACGACGGATATAAATTCCGTCTGAAATTACCGTCTCTATTACAAACGTCATTTCAGACGGATTATAAATCCGTCTGAAAAAAAAATATATTTTTTTAAAAATTTAAGTTTATTTATCTAATAAACCTGTTAAAAAAATTATTGGAACTAACCACAAAAAAAAACTCAACATCAACATACCCAAATAAATAAACACCACCGAAAAAATCTCAACATAACATAGATGTTCAAATAAATAAACACCACCAATAAAAAAACTCAACACCATGCTGACAAAATAAATACAAAGAAAAACACATTAACCCTGCTGATCCGTCTGAATAACATAAAATAAATATCATTAAACATCAAGAAATATCTGGTACATCGTCAATATCCTCATCATCCATATCGTCACTGCCCTGCTCATCTCCTCTGTCGCTGCCCGCAGAAGGATCCCCCTACATTAAAAAAATAATAACATTCATTCATAGATAAAAAAATTAGTGCGAAGAAATGAGCATAAATATAAATCAAACATATCAAATTGATAACTGCAGATTTTATAGATCAACTACTAGCTTGAAACAATATTTAGACCCCCGGACCTGACCTGGGAGTTCATTTAAACTAAGTTTATTTTAAAACTGAACTTTGAGTGCCGAGCTCAAACCGGACATCCGATTTGGATTCCGTCAGTTCTGACAAGTCACTTTCATCTCCCCGGTCGCGTTGGAATGATCGGCACGGCCGTCCGACCGGTATTTCCAATTTTAGACCCCCGGACCCGACCTGGTAGTTCATTTAAACTAAGTGTATTTTAAAACTGAGCTTTGAGCGCCGAGCTCAAACCGGACATCCGATTTGGATTCCGTCAGTTCTGACAAGTCACTTTCATCTCCCCGGTCGCGTTGGAATGATCGGCACGGCCGTCCGACTTGTATTTCCAATTTTAGACCCCCGGACCCGACCTGGTAGTTCATTTAAACTAAGTGTATTTTAAAACTGAACTTTGAGCGCCGAGCTCAAACCGGACATCCGATTTAGATTCCGTCAGTTCTGACAAGTCACTTTCATCTCCCCGGTCGCGTTGGAATGATCGGCACGGCCGTCTGACCGGTATTTCCAATTTTAGACCCCCGGACCCGACCTGGTAGTTCATTTAAACTAAGTGTATTTTAAAACTGAACTTTTAGCGCCGAGCTCAAACCGGGCATCCGATTTGGATTCCGTCAGTTCTGACAAGTCACTTTCATCTCCTCGGTTGTGTTGGAATGATCGGCATGGCCGTCCGACTTGTATTTCAAATTTTTGACCCCCGGACCTGACCTGGGAGTTCATTTAAGCTAAGTTTATTTTAAAACTGAACTTTGAGTGCCGAGCTCAAACCGGACATCCGATTTGGATTCCGTCAGTTCTGACAAGTCACTTTCATCTCCCCGGTCGCGTTGGAATGATCGGCACGGCCGTCTGACCGGTATTTCCAATTTTAGACCCCCGGACCCGACCTGATAGTTCATTTAAACTAAGTATATTTTAAAACTGAACTTTGAGCGCCGAGCTCAAACCGGGCATCCGATTTGGATTCCGTCAGTTCTGACAAGTCACTTTCATCTCCCCGGTCGCGTTGGAATGATCGGCACGGCCGTCCGACTTGTATTTCCAATTTTAGACCCCCGGAACCGACCTGGTAGTTCATTTAAACTAAGTGTATTTTAAAACTGAACTTTGAGCGCCGAGCTCAAACCGGACATCCGATTTAGATTCCGTCAGTTCTGACAAGTCACTTTCATCTCCCCGGTCGCGTTGGAATGATCGGCACGGCCGTCCGACTTGTATTTCCAATTTTAGACCCCCGGACCCGACTTGGTAGTTCATTTAAACTAAGTGTATTTTAAAACTGAACTTTGAGCGCCGAGCTCAAACCGGGCATCCGATTTGGATTCCGTCAGTTCTGACAAGTCACTTTCATCTCCCGGTCGCGTTGGAATGATCGGCACGGCCGTCCGACTTGTATTTCCAATTTTAGACCCCCGGACCCGACCTGGTAGTTCATTTAAACTAAGTGTATTTTAAAACTGAACTTTGAGCGCCGAGCTCAAACCGGACATCCGATTTAGATTCCGTCAGTTCTGACAAGTCACTTTCATCTCCCCGGTCGCATTGGAATGATCGGCACGGCCGTCCGACTTGTATTTCAAGTTTTTGACCCCCGGACCTGACCTGGGAGTTCATTTAAGCTAAGTTTATTTTAAAACTGAACTTTGAGTGCCGAGCTCAAACCGGACATCCGATTTGGATTCCGTCAGTTCTGACAAGTCACTTTCATCTCCCCGGTCGCGTTGGAATGATCGGCACGGCCGTCCGACCGGTATTTCCAATTTTAGACCCCCGGACCCGACCTGGTAGTTCATTTAAACTAAGTGTATTTTAAAACTGAACTTTGAGCGCCGAGCTCAAACCGGGCATCCGATTTGGATTCCGTCAGTTCTGACAAGTCACTTTCATCTCCCCGGTCGCGTTGGAATGATCGGCACGGCCGTCCGACTTGTATTTCCAATTTTAGACCCCCGGACCCGACCTGGTAGTTCATTTAAACTAAGTGTATTTTAAAACTGAACTTTGAGCGCCGAGCTCAAACCGGACATCCGATTTAGATTCTGTCAGTTCTGACAAGTCACTTTCATCTCCCCGGTCGCTGTTGGAATGATCGGCACGGCCGTCCGACTTGTATTTCCAATTTTAGACCCCCGGACCCGACCTGGTAGTTCATTTAAACTAAGTGTATTTTAAAATTGAACTTTGAGCGCCGAGCTCAAACCGGGCATCCGATTTGGATTCCGTCAGTTCTGACAAGTCACTTTCATCTCCCCGGTCGCGTTGGAATGATCGGCACGGCCGTCCGACTTGTATTTCCAATTTTAGACCCCCGGACCCGACCTGGTAGTTCATTTAAACTAAGTGTATTTTAAAACTGAACTTTGAGCGCCGAGCTCAAACCGGACATCCGATTTAGATTCCGTCAGTTCTGACAAGTCACTTTCATCTCCCCGGTCGCGTTGGAATGATCGGCACGGCCGTCCGACCGGTATTTCCAATTTTAGACCCCCGGACCCGACCTGGTAGTTCATTTAAACTAAGTTTATTTTAAAACTGAACTTTGAGCGCCGAGCTCAAACCGGGCATCCGATTTGGATTCCGTCAGTTCTGACAAGTCACTTTCATCTCCCCAGTCGCGTTGGAATGATCGGCACGGCCGTCCGACTTGTATTTCAAGTTTTTGACCCCCGGACCTGACCTGGGAGTTCATTTAAGCTAAGTTTATTTTAAAACTGAACTTTGAGTGCCGAGCTCAAACCGGACATCCGATTTGGATTCCGTCAGTTCTGACAAGTCACTTTCATCTCCCCGGTCGCGTTGGAATGATCGGCACGGCCGTCCGACCGGTATTTCCAATTTTAGACCCCCGGACCCGACCTGGTAGTTCATTTAAACTAAGTGTATTTTAAAACTGAACTTTGAGCGCCGAGCTCAAACCGGGCATCCGATTTGGATTCCGTCAGTTCTGACAAGTCACTTTCATCTCCCCGGTCGCGTTGGAATGATCGGCACGGCCGTCCGACTTGTATTTCTAATTTTAGACCCCCGGACCCGACCTGGTAGTTCATTTAAACTAAGTGTATTTTAAAACTGAACTTTGAGCGCCGAGCTCAAACCGGACATCCGATTTAGATTCTGTCAGTTCTGACAAGTCACTTTCATCTCCCCGGTCGCGTTGGAATGATCGGCACGGCCGTCCGACTTGTATTTCCAATTTTAGACCCCCGGACCCGACCTGGTAGTTCATTTAAACTAAGTGTATTTTAAAATTGAACTTTGAGCGCCGAGCTCAAACCGGGCATCCGATTTGGATTCCGTCAGTTCTGACAAGTCACTTTCATCTCCCCGGTCGCGTTGGAATGATCGGCACGGCCGTCCGACTTGTATTTCCAATTTTAGACCCCCGGACCCGACCTGGTAGTTCATTTAAACTAAGTGTATTTTAAAACTGAACTTTGAGCGCCGAGCTCAAACCGGACATCCGATTTAGATTCCGTCAGTTCTGACAAGTCACTTTCATCTCCCCGGTCGCGTTGGAATGATCGGCACGGCCGTCCGACCGGTATTTCTAATTTTAGACCCCCGGACCCGACCTGGTAGTTCATTTAAACTAAGTTTATTTTAAAACTGAACTTTGAGCGCCGAGCTCAAACCGGGCATCCGATTTGGATTCCGTCAGTTCTGACAAGTCACTTTCATCTCCCCGGTCGCGTTGGAATGATCGGCACGGCCGTCCGACTTGTATTTCAAGTTTTTGACCCCCGGACCTGACCTGGGAGTTCATTTAAGCTAAGTTTATTTTAAAACTGAACTTTGAGTGCCGAGCTCAAACCGGACATCCGATTTGGATTCCGTCAGTTCTGACAAGTCACTTTCATCTCCCCGGTCGCGTTGGAATGATCGGCATGGCCGTCCGACTTGTATTTCCAATTTTAGACCCCCGGACCCGACTTGGTAGTTCATTTAAACTAAGTGTATTTTAAAACTGAACTTTGAGCGCCGAGCTCAAACCGGGCATCCGATTTGGATTCCGTCAGTTCTGACAAGTCACTTTCATCTCCCCGGTCGCGTTGGAATGATCGGCACGGCCGTCCGACTTGTATTTCAAGTTTTTGACCCCCGGACCTGACCTGGGAGTTCATTTAAGCTAAGTTTATTTTAAAACTGAACTTTGAGTGCCGAGCTCAAACCGGGCATCCGATTTGGATTCCGTCAGTTCTGACAAGTCACTTTCATCTCCCCGGTCGCGTTGGAATGATCGGCATGGCCGTCCGACTTGTATTTCTAATTTTAGACCCCCGGACCCGACCTGGTAGTTCATTTAAACTAAGTGTATTTTAAAACTGAACTTTTAGCGCCGAGATCAAACTGGGCATCCGATTTGGATTCCGTCAGTTCTGTCAAGTCACTTTCATCTCCCCGGTCGCGTTGGAATGATTGGCACGGCCGTCCGACCGGTATTTCAAATTTTAGACCCCCGGATTTTCTCAATTATTCTGAAGTAAATGAGTTTTAAAATTAATAATGAACATAATTGAGTAATTCCATCAAAATAAAAACTTGGCTAGAGACTCACCTGTGCGGGCTGTGCTGTGGTGGTTGTTGATTTCTGAGGGACCATTCCGCTCTGGGAGAGGAGGCCACTAATTGCCTGCAAGAATACTGACACTTGGCTAGAGATCTCTTGCTGGAAATGCTGCTGCTGCCGCTGCATATCAGAAATCTGCGATCGGACCATGTCCATCATGTCGCTGGCAGAAGCGCTGGGGGCAACGGAAGGTATAGTGAAGGCACTGCCACTGGAAGAAGTATAGCTAGAACTCGCACACGCTGATGTCACCGCGCTTGCGTCTAGGCTCTCCCCAAAACCATATATTCGGCCTTTCTTCGGTACGCCAGCTGCTGCCTCCCACTCCACCGGATCGAACTCCGGCTGCTGCGTGTCTCCCTCCCCGTACTTCTCTGTCACTGCTTTGCTATATGTTTCCTACAAATTGAATAAAATAACTAGTCAATTTCATATGAATTACATGCCGATTTAAATGAACGGTACAAGTTACATATGTAGATAAACTTACCGCTGCTGACTTAGCTGTGTCACTCACAAAATCATTAGTCCCCTTCTTTTTGTGTGTTCTGTCGAACACCTCGAGGAACGACGGAGGTCGATTAAGCTCCACAGCCTGTTATACAATTCATAGTAAAAAAAAGTCAAATATTGGGATAAATTGTAAGAAGATAAATTGGTATATTACTTACCAATTTTTGTTTATGAGCCGCATAAGAGATGGACCCACTCGTATGCAAATTTGAACCTGGTTTTGACGCCCTGTTTGCTTTGGCTTTTTCGGACTTTTCTATCCACTTGGGGTCGGCAAAATGGTCACAAGATATCTCCCAATCCTCCTGCCTCATCCATAGAGGGCGATGCGCCTTCCACAATTGTCGGTCTTCACTCCCCCCACTCAATTTTTTAGCGTGTGCTCGGGCCTCATGTATTTTCCTCTTGTAACTTGAGAGCATAGTAGACTCCCAGGCACGACGACATCTCGCCGCGTCATGTCCACATGTGAATTGAAAAGACCGCTGTAAATCAATTGCTTTTCACACTTAGTATAAAGTTGTAAATAGACTTTGGGAAATACTTGAATTAAATGACGTAATTACTTACTAAGAACATGTTGTACAATGAATCGCGGACGGACATCGGAAAATCTCTGAAAGTGGAAGCTGCCCCGGGCACATGTGCCAACATGAGTTCGGTGGAATGATGGACAGCGCCGTGGGGTTCAAATTTCATACTGCAATTGCAAATGTCAAAATATTCATATTACACAGTTGAGGGCTAATTAATGTAATATAACCTTATAGATTTACCCAGATACCCAACACGGGCGACGTCTATCATGGGTCGTGCCTCCCTCGTGACAACTGCCGACATCGTCAAGGGGCTGACTGGTGGGGGTGGGCCCTGTACAAGTGGGAGGTGGTGGGAGGGCACTGAGACCTGCAAGAATTTATTGTCATGTGGAGTGATACATATACTGCGAACATATAATTAAAATATACATACCTGCAGCGGGAGGTGGTGGGGTTGGCGTATGCACAAGATGTGGGAGGCCACTGAGACTTGCAAGAATTTATTGTCATGTGGAGTGATACATATACTGCGAACATATAATTAAAATATACATACCTGCAGCGGGAGGTGGTAGGGTTGGCGTATGCACAACATGTGGGAGGCCACTGAGACCTGCAAGAATTTATTGTCATGTGGAGTGATACATATAATGCGAACATATAATTAAAATATACATACCTGCAGCGGGAGGTGGTGGGGGTGGCGTATGCACAACAGGTGGGAGGCCACAGAGACCTGCAAGAATTTATTGTCATGTGGAGTGATACATATAATGCGAACATATAATTAAAATATACATACCTGCAGCGGGAGGTGGTGGGGGTGGCGTATGCACAACAGGTGGGAGGCCACTGAGACCTGCAAGAATTTATTGTCATAAGTAGAACAAATATTGAAGAATTTAAATTAAAATATACATACATGATCCTCGAGTCTTTTTGCCACTGAGACCTGCAAGAATTTATTGTCATGTGGAGTGATACAAATATTGCGAACATATAATTAAAATATACATACCTGCAGCGGAAGGTGGTGGGAGTGGCGTATGCACAACAGGTGGGAGGCCACTGAGACCTGCAAGAACTTATTTTCATAAGTAGAACAAATGTTCAAGAATTTAAATTAAAATATACATACCTGTAGCGGGAGGTGGTGGCGTATGTACAAGTGGTGGTGAGCCGACACTTGCACCTATAAATAAATTCTTTTAAGTTTGTAAATAAATAAAATATTTATATAGCTAACTTATTGATCAAATATACCTGTGTCTGAAGAAGATGGTAGCGAGGAGATAGTAGTGCCCCTCTCACTGCTAGATCTCCTCCCACCCCTACTACGACCTCCTCGCACCATTTCCTTATTAATAACAAAATAATTAATACATATTAATCCACAATTATATAAGGCTAGACAAATGTTATTTAAAATTATGCTTAAAAGTAAGAATCTTCTTACTAAATTATCAAAACATGCCTCCCTCATGTTGATATATCTAGCTCAACTTCATCATCTTCGTCATCCATAGTAGTCTCATGAGATTCAAAATCTTCATCTTCATCTGATTCTTCCTCCCCTCTAACATCAACATTTAGCTCCGTCGGATCGACTTCTTCCACGCCATCTCGCGTACGTAATGACAGTGGCTCATCAGATTCGTCCATATTAAACCTAGAGGAACCGACAACGCCAACTTCGTCTGATTGATAATATTCAGCACGAGCAACCTCTGAGACATCTCCACTCATAGTTAACTCATAAGTGGGAAAGAGTTTTGAGTTAACCCTGCAAACTGCCCACCAATCTCTATTCTTGGATGATGGATAGCTTGAATAGTACACTTGCTGGGCTTGTGCGGCTAAAATGAACGGTTCATAGGTCTTAAGTTTAAACCTATGCTTGACATTGACAATCCCATAATTTGTGTCATGTAGAACAGAATTAGGATCAAACCATTGACACTTAAATATATATACATGATTGTCTTGTCCCAAATACTGAAGTTCTAAGACTTCTTCAATAATACCATAGTAGTCCAATTCCATTTCATTGTATAAATTTCCCTTCACACATACGCCGCTGTTCATCGTAGACTTATTTCGCCCATAATCCCTTGTATGAAATTTGTATCCATTCACAATATATCCCGGATAGGCACGTGTCTGGTTCGAGGGGCCATAACTTATCTGTTGTACTCTTTGATCAGTAATGAGACCTTGTTCAACCTATATTCAAATTAGAGTAGTTAAAATAATAACAATTACCTCAACATACGTAAATACAAACATATATATTCAGAGTTCACACTAACTCGGTTTCTTAGCCATTTGGAAAAAAAACTTGTCGCGTTCTTTTTCAATCTCCACATCCTGGATATTTGGACATTTTTCAGCTAATTCTGAATCAAATTGTCTGCAATATAAATGTAGCACCCCGTAAAAAAAATGATTAAAAAAATTGATAAAGCCAATGTATAGACTTTGTGAAGTCAATGTTGTATAGACTTTGAGGAAGCCAATGTATAGACTTTGAGGAAGCCAATGTATAGACTTTGTGAAGTCAATGTTGTATAGACTTTGAGGATGTATAGACTTATGGAGTTGCTGGAAATGTGAATTAATATCTTACTCAACATAAGGTTCAATCTCGAGGCAATTCAAAAGAATATATATCTCAGCGGCGTGCAACTCTCTATCTTCGAGCGTGCGAGTCAAGCAACGTCCGAACGCACGTCCAGGATGTTTAAATATGGAGAGCCGATCGGACGATTCATCCACTCCCCCATCATCATTACGTGGAGGTCGAGTACGACGAGTTTGAATCTCTGGCTCAAAGTACATAGAACAGAAGTTCGAAATTTCTTCAAGAATGTATGCCTCAGCAATCGAACCCTCCACCTGTGCCTTGTTGCGAACTTTCATTTTTAATTCATGCATGCACCTACAACAACAAGTCAGATGGCAACAAAATGTAGCTGCTATGGACGACTTATAAGTTAACAAAAATTGTCACATACCTCTCAAATGGATACATCCATCGAAATTGTACTGGACCTCCGACGATAGCCTCATATGGCAAATGAACTACCAGGTGCTCCATCGAATCAAAGAATGCCGGAGGAAATATCTTCTCTAGCTTGCAAATGGTTGTGACAACATCTTGTTCGATAGTTTGTACATCCCGAAGTCTGAGTTCAGATGCACATAAAATCTTGAAAAATTGACTCATCTCAGCTAGTGCTCCCCATATCTGCTTTGGCAACAAATCACGAAATGCAATGGGCAGTAGCCTCTCCATGAACACATGACAGTCGTGACTTTTCATACCATATATTTTCCCCTCATTAACATTCACACAACGGGCTATGTTGGATGCATATCCATCTGGGAATCTCAGTTGTTTCAACCACTGGCATACTTCCTTGATCTGTGTATCATGAAGCACATAAGTTGCTTTAGGCTGCACAGTTTTGCCATTGACACTTTGTAGTTCCAATTCTGGACGTCTACAAAGCATCTTTAAATCCATGCGTGCTTTGGCGTTGTCCTTTGTTTTCCCTTTAACATTCATGATCGTATTGAACACATTATCAAAAAAATTCTTCTCGGTATGCATGACATCCAGATTGTGTCGTACAAGAAGAGTTGAC
Organism: Amorphophallus konjac; assembly: GCA_022559845.1. Lineage (NCBI taxonomy): Eukaryota > Viridiplantae > Streptophyta > Magnoliopsida > Alismatales > Araceae > Amorphophallus > Amorphophallus konjac. The sequence continues at coordinate 147,305,736 of CM040118.1, forward strand.
CAATAAGGTAATTCCCAAAAAATGCTTTTCTTGACCCAGTTGTGATCCTTTCCAAAATTAGGGAGTTGCCGTGTGCTACCAGACAATTGAACTACATCTGGTAAATTGTGCACCCGTGACGCCATATGTAGACCCGACACCCGTTGCAAGTCAGCTTCATCCATTTCAACAGTATTTTTTTTAAACGAGTCTTTTTGCCTTCGAAAAGGATGGTCACTTGGTAGCAACCGCCGATGGCAATCAAACCAGCAGCTTTTCCCCCCATGTTTCAATACAAATGATTTGGTATCTTCCATACAGTAAGGACATGCTAGCCTCCCATGTGTGCTCCAACCAGATAGCATTCCATATGCAGGGAAGTCACTTATTGTCCACATCAGTGCAGCCTTCATAATAAAATTTTTCTTCCTATATGCATCATAAGTAACAACTCCATCAGTCCATAAAACTTTGAGCTCATCAATCAACGGCCTGAGATATATGTCCAAATTTTTTCCGGGACTTTTTGGACCAGGAATTACTAGGGACAAAAACAGATTTTCTCGCTTCATGCACATGTGCGGCGGAAGGTTGTACGGTGTCATGAACACTGGCCAACAAGAATAAGCTGCCACTGAACCACCGAATGGATTAAAGCCATCTGTGCATAAACCCAATCGAACATTACGTGACTCCCTTGAAAAGGTAAGATGAGTACGACTAAAGTGAGTCCAAGCTTCACCATCGGCAGGATGACTGATTATATCATCGGCACGACGTACTCTTTCGGTGTGCCATGTCATATGCCGAGCCGTCTTTGAGGACATATACAGTCGCTGCAGCCTAGGCACAAGAGGGAAGTATCGCAACGCCTTGTAAGGTACATCTTTTGCCTTTGAATTGACCCCCCCCTTAGGTTTGAATCTGTCATGGCCACAAACTGAATATGATATCTTATCTGCATCATCTTTGTAATATAACATACAATGATTCGGACATGCATCTATTTTCACATATCCAAGTCCTAAGTCATTGACCATCTTTTTTGCACGGTAAAAAGTTTCTGGCAACTTCTCGTCTCGAGGTAACATACTCTTGATCAAGAGGAGGAGACGGTCAAAACAAGTCTCACTGATGTGAAATTCAGATTTCAAGTTCAACAACTGTGACACTGCAGACAATCGAGTGTGATTTTCACAACCATCCCACAGCGGCTCATCAGCATCCCTAAGTAGTTCATAAAATCTTCCGGCTATCTTATTCGGCACTTCATCGTGAATATTAAAACTAGGACCAGCAGCATCTACAACCATATCCACGTACCCACTTGTGCCTGCAATATTGTCGGGATCATACCTCCCGAATTGCTCACCATGACACGTCCAATTCGTATAACCATCCATGAACCCTTTCGTGTACAAATGATGTTGCACATCCCATGTTGAACACCACCTCAAGTTTCTACAACTTGAACAAGGGCAACGAATGTGACCGTCGCGATCTATTGCTGCATTTGGATTCCCCAATGCAAATTGAATGAAACTCTCAACCCCAAGCTTAAAGTCATCTGACACCACCCGGTCAACTATTCTACGATACATCCATGAACGATCTGTCGACATTTTGCCTGCACCCAATAAATGACAATACACATCCTAACTTTCAAATCATTACTCATAATATTACACCCGACCCTTTCCTCACATCGTTCATCATAGACCATTTGCAGTTAGAAGAGGAATATTGATTAGATTATCACTTTTTAACCCATCCATGAAGGTTTTATCGCACAATCACTTACTATATGTGCTGCACGATTTGCTAAAAATTTCGGCATCATCTCCCCACACTTCTCCGATATACCAAATATATTTATTGATTTTGAAATTTTTTTAAACACTTACAAGTAAGTGGTTAAGAAAACACTCAAAATCAATAATGGTATATCAGAGAAGAGTGAGGAGACGCAACCGAAATTCTCAACAAACCATACAAACATATATAGTAAATGACTGCCTAAGTGCGATCAAACATTCACAGACTGTCCAAACGGGACAATTCAAGACTTTGAGGTAGATATATACATTCTCATAAATAAATGAGAACATACATATCAATCCCAAAGTCTTGAACGGGAAGGCACATTGACACGGTTTTAACGCGCTCTCCTGAGGTGCGTGTAATGTTAGGTCGCACCCACGCACCTCAACTCACAGGGAATACCCCATGCATTTATATAACATAAAATTAAATAACAACGCAATTATCATTATGCACATATCAAATTAAATAATACCCAAATTACAAAAATTTTCAAATGAATAACATCGAAGCAAAACAATCTACATTTTTGAGCTAAATTAACATCAAATTTCTATTAAAATCAGATTTAAAATTATATTTACATGCAATTAAAATCCACAAAGTTTTAAATCACAAAACGAATTTTTTGGGTATTTACCTATTGCTATAGAGAATTCTGATTTCTTTGCATTTATCCACATCTTTGTATATATGTACTACTTAAGATATGTGGTCATTCCATTTCTCTATATCTTCTTATCATCATAAGACAAGGTTCAAATGGGATCACTTTCAACCTCAGTGGAGCATGTACGGCCTCAAGAATGGTAGGACGTCCTTTTTGCATGAGAATTGCTCCCATGCCAGTTCCACTAGCATCACACTCGACTACAAAAGTTTCTGAAAAATCAGGCAAGGCAAGAACTGGGGCAGTTGACATAGCCTCTTTAAGCTATAAGAAGGCTTGATGAGAAGATGGGCTCCAACTATAACTGTCCTTCTTAAGAAGACTGGTCAGAGGTGCAGCAATAAGACCATAGTTTTTAATAAATTTTCTGTAGTATCCTGTAAGCCCTAAGAATCCTCTCAAAGCCCTCACAGACCAGGGTACAGGCCAAGTACAAATGGCTTGTAGTTTAGACATGTCCATAGCAACCCCTTTTTCTGAAATAATGTGGCCAAGATACTCAATTTCTCTGACCCCAAACACACATTTAGACATTTTAGCATACAATTGGTTGTCTACTCATAGTGTCCCTCATGTGTTCTAAAGGCAGTTTTGTAAACATCATCAGGATGCATTCTAATTTGATGATAACCCGATCTCAAATCCAGCTTGGAAAAGTACTTGGACCCATGTAATTCATCCAACAAATCGTCTACTAAGGGTATGGGATATTTGTCTTTAACAGTGTTTTGATTCAGAGCTCGGTAGTCTACACACATTCTCCATGAGCCATCCCTTTTCTGAACTAATAACACTGGAGCAGAAAAAGGGCATGTGCTTGATTGCACATGAGAGAGGGAGAGTAGGTCCTTGACTTGATGCTCAATAATCGTCTTCTGTAGAGGTGAATGTCTATAAGAAGGTTGACAAACTGGCTTTGTTTCATCTAGTAGTTGAATCCGATGGTCATAAGGTCTGGATGGGGGTAAGCCATGAGGTTCAAAAAAAACTGCTGAATACTATTCTAGAATGCTGGAAATGTCTTGAGAATAAGAAGTCCCAGTAAACCCACAAGAAGTAGATGAAATATCCGAAGCTTCCAAGGAAAACAAGTGTAAAGAATAGATGCTTTGGGATTTAGGAAGGTCAGCAGATATTGTTTTAGCAGAAACAATACTTGTGGAAGGGTTAAGAAGCCCTTGTAATATGAAATCCTGACCATTCAAGGAAAACTTCATGGACATTTGAGAAACGTTTAGGGTTATATATCCAAGTAACTAGAGCCAAGTATTCCCCAAGATCACATCAACACGGCCAAGAGGAAGAATTAAAAAGTCTAAAGTAAATTACATGCCAGGCATCTTAAGGTTAACTCCAGGACACCAACCTTGTGAAGAGATTTGGAGACCTGCAGCTATTTTGACAGGGTGGGAATCAAAGTTTGTCACAGATAATCCCAACTTCTTTACAACATGGGGGTCCAAAAAATTATGGGTGCTCCCATTGTCAATCAAAACCAGGACAGACATGGTACCCATTTTCCCTAATACTTTCAATGTGCCCGGTGATGCTAAGTGAGTAACATATTGAGCTGACAGAGAGGGTTGTATGACAGGAGAGAATTCAATGAAGGGTTCTGGATCCACACTGTCTAAAGGAGCAAAATCACTATCATCCGGAATAAGATACAGTAAAAAAAGTTTATGAGGTTGGCATGTGTGGCCTGGAAGCCATTTATCATCACAATTATAACATAGGCCTTTAGCCTTTCGTTCCTGCAACTGTTGTGTAGATAACTTTTTAACTGGTGGGTTTACTCCTTTAGGGGAGAATGCTGGCTGAGAGTTTGGAGTAAAAGGTTTCAGTGTCTGCGGTGCTGAGAAGATAAAGTGTGGTGAAGCTCGGCGTCTGGCAGTAAACATTTGTTCTTGAATTCTTGCCAACTCCATAGCATGTGATAAGGAATGGGGCATGAAGGAGCGAACTTCACAGGCAAGATCCTCTCGTAAACCACTCAGAAAAACACCCAGCAAATGCTTCTCAGAAAGTCCAGTTATTCTATTGTACATGGTCTCAAATTGCCATTGATACGCAGCTACTGTACCCACTTGTCTGAGTTTACTCAGTTGCCCATGAGAATCCACAGAAGAAACTGCACCAAACCGTGACTCTAACCCAGCTAAAAAGTCATGCCAAGAAACAGATTCTTTAGAGCTAGAGAAATGCCAAAACCACTGTAAGGCCTCTCCATCCAAATAATAAGATGCTATAGTAACTCGTTGCGTATCCGGAACATTATTACAGTAAAAATAGCGATTAGCTTTGAATCGCCATTCAGCTGGGTCATAACTCCCATCAAATTTAGGGAACTCGTGCAACTTATGGCGAAAATAACCAGGAATATCAGCCACAGCAGACAGAGAATTTTGGGATTCAAATTTCTCAAAGTTGGACTCCAAAGATTACATCCGATTAGACATGACTCCAGCTAATCCATCAACCACTAACTAACAACTAATCCATCAGCCACTAACTAATAAAATGCAACAGGGATATCTAATTTAACTAACCCCGCTCAGAACTGAGTTATAGCTTCCGAGCTGGTTCAACGGTCTGCGACTCGGCCTGTCGAGCCACTCGAGACATGACACCCCCCTCCCACAAAGCTCCCCCTCCTCCCACCCGCCCTCCTGCTCCCACTGAGCTCCCCCCCACTGGAACCCTCTCGGATGCCCCTCCCCCCTCCCACCGAGCTCCCCGTCCCACAGAGCTCCCCCCCCTCCCACCCCCCTCCCACAGAGCTCCCCCCCCACTGGAACCCTCTCGGATGCCCCTCCCCCCTCCCAATGAGCTCCCCCCCACTGGAACCCTCTCGGATGCCCCTCCCCCCTCCCACGGAGCTCCCCGTCCCACCAAGCTCCACCCCCCTCCCACAGAGCTCCCCCCTCTCCTCTGTATGCTGAACAGTCGAGCAAGATCCTGCTTCAACTCATCATTGCCCGAAGACCGAGTGATATCTATTGATCTACCAATCAAAAAGCTGCTATCATTAGTGGAGTCACTAGAATTAAATGCCACATCTGGAACCCCAAAAGATTGAGAAACAATTGATGTTGAGAATTCTGCTTGAGTTTCCTTGGAGCCACTGGAATTGGAAATAATGTTGTTTGAAGTGAGATTAGTCTGATAGTCTTTGCCAGAGCTTATATTTTTTGCTAGTAAAGGATCACTAGGCATTGGTATCCCAAGAGGGTTATCAATGTCAACTCCAAAAAGGACATTGTTTCTCGGATCAGAAGTTGGAACTTCACTTTCCTGCATACCATCTGAACTAAAAATTAATGATTGTTGATTGAATGAAGGTTCTTTGATGGTGTTCTTGTAAACTCTGGCTATTTATTGCGTTTAGAATGTCACATGCCCGGGAAAGGAAAAATGCAGCTATCATCAAGTTCTGTCCGGGGCAAGACTAGGAACATGTGTAGCATTTCACACAAGCGATTTATTTTTTTTAAAAAAATAACCTGTGTATCGTTAAACTAAACCCATGGTTGTTCAGTCCAAATCAGTCTCCGTGGGTCCGACGAGTCTCCCCAGTCTAATTCAGTCCAAATTAATCAGGAAGAAGCTACCCAGGGAGATCCCAAGTGATGTGAAATTGTTCACAGTGGCCAATTTGGGCAGGGAGTGAGACGGTCACTTAGGCCACGGGTCCAAATTATCTATGACTCCGTTAGGTGGAGTTTGGCTGGATTTGTGGGGATGAGTTTTAAAATTCTACTCATTAAAATATCTGACATCTCTATCATTTTAATCAAATGTAGTATTAAGATCTTGACTTATGCGCCCTGATAGATTTTTGGAGGAGAATAAGACATGTTCAAACTGAGTCTATTTTCGAAATTTGCGATATCTCACTCCAACAAGTTTTTAGATAGATTCTACAAATTAAAATACATCCACCTAATGTTCAAACTAGATTTTACAAGAACAGCATCATAATGCGAGGGGGAGAGGGGCCACGGACAGGGGAAGAGAGGGCAGTGGAGGGGGTGGGGGAGGGCGGCCAGAGGGAGTGAGGGAGCGCGAGAGGGGAGAGGGAGAGGGAGTGAGGGAGCCGGACAGGGGAGAGAGGGCAGTGGAGGGGGTGGGGGAGGGCGGCCAGAGGGAGTGAGGGAGCGCGAGAGGGGAGAGGGAGAGGGAGTGAGGAGGGCGGCCAGAGGGAGTGAGGGAGCGCGAGAGGGGAGAGGGAGAGGGAGTGAGGGAGCCGGACAGGGGAGAGAGGGCAGTGGAGGGGGTGGGGGAGGGCGGCCAGAGGGAGTGAGGGAGCGCGAGAGGGGAGAGGGAGAGGGAGTGAGGGAGCCGGACAGGGGAGAGGGAGAGGGATTGAGGGAGGGGAACATGATCGGGAGAGAGAGAGGGAGGCCACTTACCGGCTGGCGGCGACGGCGACCGTGGGAAGAGGATGATGGTGGCGACGGCGACCACGACCGTGAGAGGGAGGGAGGTTGGCGAATGGCGGCGACGGCGAGGACGGCGAGGACGGCGGGGTCTCCGGTGACGGCGAGGATGGCGGGGCCTCCGGCTACGGCGAGGACGGCGGCTCCGGCGGCGAAGACGGCTCCTGCGGCGACGACTGCAAGCAGAGGGCAGAGGAAGGAGAGAGTGAGAGGGAGAGTGGGGGGGTGGAAATGGGGCCGGGTGGAAGAGGCGGGAAAGGCGGAATTTTCTGACGGAAATACGAACGGAACTCAATGCCGTCTGAAATTTCAGACGGATTATTTCCGTCGGAATATCCGTCCCAAATTTGCGACGTATATAAAGACGGAATATATTCCGTCTATAATTATAGACGGATCTTCAGAGGGAGTCTGGTGTGTCCTTAATAACAACGGAATTTGTGACGGAAACTAATCCGTCACAAATACAGACGGATTTTAAGACAGAAAACTTTCCGTCTGAAACATCCGTCTGAAATCCCGCTTTTTTTGGTAGTGAGAGGACCGTCCAGAGTCCAATGGCTCGTCACCACTTGGTCCTTCTCGACCTTCCCGCAGGGTGCGTGCATATTTCTTGGAGTTTCTCCTTGGAGAGTGGCCACATCAGTGACTCCCCACTAGTCGTAGCCTTCCGACATGCGAGTGGTCCCACCAGGGAGTGGTGGCGAGGCTGCCCTAGAGAGACGGTTTTAGACTGGTTTCCATCGGGTCCCATGTCTACCAGCCAGAGTCTGGCTGAGGGGAAAACCAGTCAGAAGGCCAGACCAGAGACGCACGGTCTATGTGTGCACATGTGGTTGGGGGCTGTTGGACCTGCGCTTACGAGCATGACCCTAGCTAGTCACTTGTTCTATGGTTACTTGTACGGTGTCTCAGTTCCCGCTGGGCCGGAGGGAGACACCTGAGGTGCGGTCTAAGTCATCAGGGGACGCATCCGGCCATACTTCTGGTGGGCAGGTACTCCTGTCACGTGAGACGTGACTCTCCTATTTTCGGGTTCCATTTCTTATCTGTGAGACGTGGTTTTCTGAACCATCCGATATTTTTGAGGTAGTAGCCAGGGTGCTAGTAGCTTTACCGAGGTTCCGTCTTGTTGTGCGGTGCCCGTGACCAGGTGGTCTGGGTTGCACCTTGGATAACGTGTCCAGGTTGGCCTTGTCCTGGGAGATAGGCCTCTACGGTGGGGTTTGAAGTCCCGTGATCAATGACACCCAAGAGGGGGGTGAATTGGGTGATAACAAATTTTACGAAAACCTTTACCCTTTTTACAAAATATGTGATAAATAATAATTAACTGATGATAACTAATTAACCAATTCTCTCAAACTTTCCGTTCATACACGACCATACAACGAAAACAATCAAACCACACAAATAACACACAATGCACAGCGGTTTTTAAGGTGGTTCGGATGCAACGACGACAATCCTACGTCCACCCCTCACCAAATCCGGTGAGGCTTCACTCGGGGAAAGAACCCCAAACGGAGACGACGCTCCAACCACACACGCAGGACGACGCCTGCCCACACACACGGGAACGTGCCCCAAAATATACACACACACGGAGATGAAGTCTCCAACACGATCCAACAAGCAGATCAACAAGACACACACACGCTGTGACAAGTGCAGCACTCCACACACACAAACACTAAGATCTGGATAAATCCACACACACGCGTAGATCTGAGAAGTCCTACGCACACACGAATCAAATACGACACACACACACGACCACGGATCCAACAACGATCCACACACACACGAGTTTGCAGTTTATAAGAAACACAAATCTGAAACTATAAAGCACAAAACACCAATATGAATAAACCACAGTTTAGAAAGCTCATGATTTTGGCTCCCCCTGAGTGTGTGCTCTGGATGTTCACGTTGATTCCTTCTTCACTTGAATAGCTTGAGACTCAGCTTGAATGGCCTTGTATTTGATGTAGATCTTCTTGCACGGAGTACTGTTCACGGCTACAGTACCCTTCCTTCTTCCTTGGATAAATCTTTGTATCTTCTTGATGCTTGTAAGATTGTTCTCTTCCTTTGATATTGCTGACCTCAAATGGAGCTAGAGTACCTTCAGATGATGCTTGAATGGCTCCTTCTTCCTTGTAGCATCCTTCTTTTTCTTCCCTTGGATCACTTTGAGTTGATGAAGAGGTGTATGGATGTAGCTTTGAACCATGATTACTTCTACAGTTTCTTGGAGGTAGATGGCTTCAGAAATACCTTGAATGGGTTGGAGATAGATGAAGAGCTTATTGCACGAGGTACTGTTCACGGAGCTACAGTACCTCTTCTTCCTCCTTGGATAGCCTCCCCTTTGGATCTCTTTGATAATTAGGGTTATGACTCTAATAGGATGTTTTATAACCCTTGGAAGGTCTATGGATAAGCCTTAGACCATATCCACAAATTCTGGAGGGCTTGGTGGCTTTGGGATTAAACAATAGCAAGAGGAGATGCTTCTTTCGAGATGGACAAAAGTCAATATTTTTGGCTTATCGGGGCTGGCGGTAGACCTGCAGGGGCTGGCGGTCGACCGCTATTGAGAAACCTGCAGACGGATGGTTCCTGGGAATCCTGGTCGACCGCTACTGGGCTGGCGGTCGACCGCCACTGAGAGATAGGTAGACTGGGGGTTGTTGGCAGGGGCGGTCGACCGCCCCTGTGCTGGCGGTCGACCGCCAGCTGGGTAGACCCCGGGTTTTCCCGGGTCGATCCGTTAACCCCTTCAGCTCCGTCGCTTAAGTCCTTTAGTAGCCCGTTCATATTTGTGGCATCACCCTTGACAGTTTAGAAGGTGTCAACTGAGTCTTTGACCTTGGGATCTCTTGGCTATGCTTCTTGGTGCATTGACCTTGGATATGTGACGAGCCGAATATGAAGTGTCGAATTTTACTTGTAAAAGAGATTTGCATCCTTGCTTGGGTGCTATCAACAAGCTTTCACTTTTGCCATCTCCACTCCAATTCTCGGCATATCTATCATGAAAGCACATCAAGTAGTTTAGTCATATAAGAGCATCAAGTAGTTTAGTCATATAAGAGTGGAAAAACATTAATGACTAATAGTGTTTAGTCATTAACAGGATGATATCGAAAGGCCCAAGTAACCACAGGATGACTCCAATGACCACATGGGCACTCCAATAAAGAGGTTATGAAACCTCTTGCCTCTTGTAAATATGAAACCTTTTACATCTTGTAAAAACAAGAAGATCACCCATGGAACAAGACCATATGACCATGCATTCAAACAATCATGTTGTAGCCTCAAAAGCCATTTGTCAACTCAATCATATTTAAACAACAACATGAATGTACATAGTCAACAAGAACATGTGCAATCAACCATAAATTTAGTTATCATCACGTAATCACATATTAAGTTTAGTTATCATCAAAATCATAACTTAACAATCGCAACAATCATCAAAATCATAACTCAACAATCTCCCCCTTTTTGATGATGACAAACTTATTGATGATGACAAACTTAATGATAAACTTATTAATGATGATACAATAGAGTAGATACAACAGAATGGCACATATATTCGTCTCCCCCTGTCACACACAATAATCAATTTTTCTCCCCCTTTGACATAATCAAAAGGTGGGATAATACAACTCTTTCTCCCATAATAGCAGTATCAAGCGAGCTGGAATGAGCCAAATAAAGAAGAAAAAGATTAACTCCCTTTGAAACATCAATAGCCCATCATATCAAATCAGAAGAAGCAAGGGTAAATCATAGACGAGCAAAGCAAGATGATGCTAATCAGAAGAAACCAATTGGTGATTATTCTCACAAATCAATATGATACCATCTAAAGTAAATACAGTCAAGCATGTATTGATACCAATTGAAGGTGGTGATTGGCCTCAAGGATATGAACCAGTGGAGGAAGATGTGCACAGGATGAGGTGTTCAGCAGAAAAGTATTCAAAATCTAGATCCCATGGCAGATTTTCACAACAAGCAAGAGCAGGAGGGCATATCAATTAGATTTTCTTTGATTTTTAAATTTTCTGATTTTTATATTTTATTTTGAAATGCATGAAATGCAACACATGCAAATGGTGACTCATGAAGTGCACACAATGCAACCAAACAGTTACATATAAACATACATGCAATCTCCCCTGTACATATGGAAGAGGGGAATGGGTATAAGAAAGATGCATGAGAGTCATGCTAACCGGAATGCACATGTGTAGCACATGGGAGATTGTGAAATCATATAGGAGATTCATGCAATTGCTAAAGAAGTCAATCAACTTTCTGAATACATATTAAATCAAATTTCCAGATGTGTAAGTGAGTAACATGAAAAATGATAGTTGTAATATGGATATTCAGATTTTCAGATCAACACAAGGACACATTTTACAGACTGCACTTTAATTTTGAGAACAGCGTATTGGAGGCTACGCTCTACCACAATGAGTTTTCACCAACATTTTTCAACTCAACCAATATCACATGATAGTCAGAATTTTTCAAGAGTGATCAGGTTCAAATAATTCCTTTTTACACTAGTAGACGCATGGAGCTCATGCCAGAATCCCCGGTTACTCAGAATACTGAACCATTTCACCTCATTTTGAACAGAGATACTAGTCAACACTTTTCAGATATGAACCACATCACGTCTCAGGTGACATGTGCCCAATTTACTCAGTGAGACCGAGCATTGCTCTATCTTTCATTTTCATCGAAAATTTTTAAACAGGATAGGTAGGCAGCTTTTTCCTCAACTGTCTCTTCAAAATATATGCAGCAAGTTTAACATCTCGAGAGTGTTGAAAAGAAATTCATATATCCTTATCTTTAACACTCATTTTCACATTTTGTCCATGAAGTGTGTGAATTTGATTCAGTATGTATACCGAAAATATCATGAACTCATAACAGGGCAGCTCCCCTAAATAGATGCACTTATGAAATAAGAACTCCCCCAGAGTGTACGACATGAAACACTGCAATAATGACTCAAATGCAACATTATTTATCAAGAAGATATAAGGCCATAGAAATGCCAAGGGATGGGGTGAATAGCATATAATATCAAGCAAGCACATAGAGGGAATGTATGCAGCATGCAATGCAAATGTGCAACTGATGCCAAACAAATGGATACCAATTGAATGAAGTGAATGTAACTAATGCATGAGTACTGATGCAATGCAACTTGATCATATAGTAATGAAATGCAACATGCCAAGATAAAATGCAATGTGGTGCAAACCTTCTGATACCAAATGAATGAACTAACTTCAGCTAATGCATGAATTCATTCTAATGCATGCAACCTATGCCTAGATGAGCATGTGATGCAAGATGCAAATGTAGTATAGGAGGGCTTGATCTTCAAACATTGAGGCAAATTTGACATTGGAGCATTCACATTATATTAATGTATCAACAACATTTTTCATGACATGGCCTTTATGAATAAGGGTGCATAAATGATCAAAATTAAGCAATGCAACCCAATTTTCAGAATTGTTCAAAATAAGATATTCAAGAGCATTTCACAAGTTTTGAAATTAGAAATCATCCAGAAGCTACATGTTTGAATCATTTGATCAGAAACTTATTTTTAATTTAAGGAACTCAGCTCAAGGATTCATTCATAACTCCACCAATCACAAGCCAGTCACGATTTTCAAAATCTGGTACGAGACGGAGATTTTAGTCTGAAGACCCAGCTCAATGCATAGGGAATACTTCCAAGTGGACATAATCCACTCTTCCACAAACGCCATTTGATATACCAGATATGCAGTTAAATTCAGGTGTGGTTGTGTAATTCAAACTGAGAAATATTCAAGACACACTTCTTAATCCAGTTCGACAAGTTCATCACAGCAGACTAGTGAATGACAATTCTAGTTTTGAAACAATACCTATCATCCTAAAGTGTCAACAAGTGCCAAAAGACCATTGCATGAATTGACGAGGTTGAATTACCTTAGTTTAGATGATAAGATCGAAAGCCTTCATGTCACTAGAATCACGAACCTCACGAGGGTTGATATTTCAGCTTTTACTTTCTTACCTTTGCCTTGAGAATCCATTTTCTTCCAATGCCTTTCACCTGATTTGCCTTGGGTATTTACTTCAACACGTACAAGACTCTCACCACCTTATACTTGAGTCGATCCTGGAAGTTGTTCTACATAAAGTAGTCCATCTTCTTGTGGCAACTTGAGAGGGTTCTCATAATTTTCATCCTTGCAATATATTCTTGAAATTTATTCAAGCTTAGCCCATCATCATTTGGATTTTGGGAGTATAATCTGCATCCAAAGACAGAAAGGTTTGATTTGTCAATTTCGATTCAAATTTATTAATAATGACATGATAAATAATTTTAACAACCAACACCCCTAGATAGTTCTAGATGCAATGCATGCTCATTTGTGAACCTAAATGTTAAGCCCATATGACGAATCTGATGACTCCCCCTCAATGTGTGCATGACTGTGATATGCTAAGTAAAAATCTAATGCCATGTGCAGCCTGTGACTGATTGACTCATAGTATCGGGCGGAGAACTTAGATCTGAAGATCACCTCACGCGTAGTGATAGCTTTCAGACAGGCGTAACCTGCCCTTCCACATGTCACCATTTGATATACTATGTAGTCAAGGGTGGTGAAGGTAGGAGGATTGCTATGCATTATGACATAAATTCATAATATTCAATTTATGCATGACAGTAGGTGAAGGCTTATGCAAACTCAGTATATGCAGTGAGATTTATTGACGATTTCAAAACTCCACTTCAACAAGATGCTATATGAGGATGATATGCACAAGGGTATGCAACTATCTATGGATGGAATGCATGTACAGACTCATGCATGATCACATAACTATACAGCACATGGTAAAACACGACATAACACTTTTAGTGGAGAGAGTGAGAGGGATATCACCTGAGAAATCAAATTCAGTTTTTGATTTTTCTTCCAACCTTGCTTGAGTCACTTGACTCGTATACCTTACCTTCTTGATGAAAATAGATGTCATACTTTCCATTTCCATGGCACTCCTGCAAAACAGATTTCTCAATTTACATTCTTAGGTACCCAAATCATCTTGGGTCCTTGTGGGTTAGCAGCATTCTTGGCATGTGGCTTCCACTCCTTAACAACATTCAAATCATCATCTTTCACAAGAAAATAATCATGCTTAACATTTCCAGATTTGCCAAAGTGATGGTAGACGGCACGTGGTATCATCTTCTTTCTTCTCATGGGTTCTACTGATTTGTGTGTGTAAGCATGATGTGTTGAGTAGGAGTTCTTTCTCTTCAACAATAACTAGCAGTGTGGAGTTGGATGACTCCTTTTACCACAGTGATTGCAATGCATGGAAGATTTTGTGGTGAAAGCTCTCTTTGCATTTTTTAAAATAGCTTGGTTTCTACATGCTCTCAAATCATCATTCTTCATAATGAAACAATTATGCATAGCATGTCCATGTTTTCCACAATAAAAATATGTGAGTTTCTTTCTAATTGGTTGTGTGTGTGTGGAAGAGGTATGTTCAAAATGCATGGAGGTGCTAGCAGTATTTTTGGATTTTTGATGCAAATTGATTTTCTTTATGGATGCATGTGTGTGTGCAACATGATTTTTCTTTTTCATATTTTCATTTGATCTTTTTATTGTCTGTGAAGAAGATTGATTTGGGGACCCATTTGATGTACTGGCTATGTTTGAACTGTGCACAAAAGATGTATAAACTTTATTTTCAAACTTCTTTTTGTTCACAGGATTAAAACCCAGCCCTTCCCTTTGAAAATTCACTTTCGTCCCCAACAATTTGTCCAAATTTTCTTGACCATTCACAAATCTAGACAATGAAGCATTCAAGTCAATAATCTCTTTCTCAAGAGATGCAATGTGCAATTCATAGGAAGGAAGTTTATTTTCACAGGAGTTAACTTATTCATGTAAAATAGCATTGATGGTTTTATGACTTTTAATTTCTTGCAACAAAGCATGTACTTTTTCAGATTGATCAATATTCATAGATTTTCCTTTTTCAAAAGCAAGTAATCTTTCAGAAATAGTTCTATTCAATTCCTTCAGTTTCTCATTTTCTATTTCAAGATTTTTATCATGAGCAAACTCATTTTGACCATTGTTCATAAGACTTACTCTCTCTCTCTCTCAGCTCTTTGTTTTCATTTTTCAAAGAAGAAATTTGATCTTTATGAATTTCAATGTCAAACACATGACCATCAATCAATTCCTTCAAGTGCGAGCATTCTTTACATGGAGAATCACATTTATTTTGTCCAACATTCTTTTTCAATTTTTTATTTTCAGACTTAACTTTCTCATATTTATCAGTAAGCTCATCATATGCAATCAATAACTCCTCATAGCTAAATTCATCTTCATTATCAGAATCAGAATTTACCTTTAAGCTTGAGTCAACTTGCCGATCACTCCCTTGATCACTCGTGCCTGTCATAAGACATTGATCTTCATGCCCTTCCCGGACTTTGGTTAAGCCAACCAAGATATCCTTTGTGGATCTGCAATGGGAGACAAAAGGGAAATGATTAGAATCAACTACAGCAATAAGCAATTTTAGAACAAAACAATTTTGATCATGTTTAAGCTTGGAATCTGCGGTCCAGATAGATTTATCTTTAGGTAACTCATAAGGACCATGTGAGATAAGCTTCCATAGCTTAGGATCATATGAGTTGACTAGACTGCACATCCTTGCTAACCACAAATTAAAATTGAAACCATCAAACACCGGTGGAGAATTCAAAGTGTACATAATGATAGTCATTGATCTGGATCACTCTAGATCGTTAGATCTATGAAATTAGAGCCTTCGCTCTGATACCAATTGAAGTCCCGTGATCAATGACACCCAAGAGGGGGGTGAATTGGGTGATAACAAATTTTACGAAAACATTTACCCTTTTTACAAAATATGTGATAAATAATAATTAACTGATGATAACTAATTAACCAATTCTCTCAAACTTTCCGTTCATACACGACCATACAACGAAAACAATCAAACCACACAAATAACACATAATGCACAGCGGTTTTTAAGGTGGTTCGGATGCAACGACGACAATCCTACGTCCACCCCTCACCAAATCCGGTGAGGCTTCACTCGGGGATAGAACCCCAAACGGAGACGACGCTCCAACCACACACGCAGGACGACGCCTGCCCACACACACGGGGACGTGCCCCAAAACATACACACATACGGAGACGAAGTCTCCAACACGATCCAACAAGCGGATCAACAAGACACACACACGCTACGACAAGTGCAGCACTCCACACATACAAACACTAAGATCGGGATAAATCCACACACGCGCGCAGATCTGAGAAGACCTATGCACACACGAATAAAATACGACACACACACACACACGACCACAGATCCAACAACGATCCACACACACACGAGTTTACAGTTTATAAGAAACACAAATCTGAAACTATAAAGCACAAAACACCAATATGAATAAACCACAATTTAGAAAGCTCCTGATTTAGGCTCCCCCTGAGTGTGTGCTCTGGATGTTCACGTTGATTCCTTCTTCACTTGAACAGTTTGAGACTCAGCTTGAATGGCCTTGTATTTGATGTAGATCTTCTTGCACGGAGTACTGTTCACGGCTACAGTACCCTTCCTTCTTCCTTGGAAAAATCCTTGTATCTTCTTGATGCTTGTGAGCTTGTTCTCTTCCTTTGAGATTGCTGACCTCAAATGGAGTTAGAGTACCTTTAGATGATGCTTGAATGGCTCCTTCTTCCTTGGAGCATCCTTCTTCTTCTTCCCTTGGATCACCTTGAGTTGATGAAGAGGTGTATGGATGTAGCTTTGAACCTTGATTGCTTCTACACTTTCTTGGAGGTAGATGGCTTCAGAAATACCTTGAATGGGTTGGAGATAGATGAAGAGCTTGCTACACGAGGTACTGTTCACGGAGCTACAGTACCTCTTCTTCCTCCTTGGATAGCCTCCCCTTTGGATCTCTTTGATAATTAGGGTTATGACTCTAATAGGATATTTTATAACCCTTGGAAGGTCTATGGACAAGCCTTAGACCAGATCCACAAATTCTGGAGGGTTTGGTGGTTTTGGGATTAAACAATAGCAAGAGGAGATGCTTCTTTCGAGATGGACAAAAGTCAATATTTTTGGCTTATCGGGGCTGGCGGTCGACCTGCAGGGGCTAGCGGTCGACCGCTACTGAGAAACCTGCAGACGGATGGTTCCTGGGAATCCCGGTCTACCGCTACTGGGCTGGCGGTCGACCGCCACTGAGAGACAGGTAGACTGGGGGTTGCTGGCAGGGGCGGTCGACCGCCCCTGTGCTGGAGGTCGACCTCCAGCTAGGCAGACCCCGGGTTTTCCCGGGTCGGTCCGTTAACCCCTTCAGCTCCATCGCTTAAGTCCTTTAGCAGCCCGTTCATGTCTGTGGCATCACCCTTGACAGTTTAGAAGTTGTCAACTGAGTCTTTGACCTTGGGCTCTCTTGGCTATGCTTCTTGGTGCATTGACCTTAGATATGTGACGAGCCGAATATGAAGTGTCGAATTTTGCTTGTAAAAGAGATTTGCATCCTTGCTTGGGCGCTATCAATAAGCTTTCACTTTTGCCATCTCCACTCCAATTCTCGGCATATCTGTCATGAAAGCACATCAAGTAGTTTATTCATATAAGAGCATCAAGTAGTTTAGTCATATAAGAGTGGAAAAACATCAATGACTAATATTGTTTAGTCATTAATAGGATGATGTCAAAAGACCCAAGTAACCACAGGATGACTCCAATGACCACATGGGCACTACAATAAAGAGGTTATGAAACCTCTTGCCTCTTGTAAATATGAAACCTTTTCCATCTTGTAAAAACAACAAGATCACCCATGGAACAAGACCATATGACCATGCATTCAAACAATCATGCTGTAGCCTCAAAAGCCATTTGTCAACTCAATCATATTTAAACAAGAACATGAATGTACATAGTCAACAAAAACATGTGCAATCAACCATAAATTTAGTTATCATCACGTAATCACATATTAAGTTTAGTTATCATTAAAACCATAACTTAACAATCGCAACAATCATTAAAACCATAACTCAACAATCTCCCCCTTTTTGATGATGACAAACTTATTGATGATGACAAACTTAATGATAAACTTATTAATGATGATACAACAGAGTAGATACAACAGAATGGCACATATATTCGTCTCCCCCTGTCACACACAATCATCAATTTTTCTCCCCCTTTGACATAATCAAAAGGCGGGATAATGCAACTCTTTCTCCCATAATAGCAGTATCAAGCGAGCTAGAATGAGCTAAATAAGGAAGAACAAGATTAACTCCCTTTGAAACATCAATAGCCCATCATATCAAATCAGAAGAAGCAAGGGTAAATCATAGACGAGCAAAGCAAGATGATGCTAATCAGAAGAAACCAATTGGTGATTATTCTCACAAATCAATATGATACCATCTAAAGTAAATACAGTCAAGCATGTATTGATACCAATTGAAGGTGGTGATTGGCCTCAAGGATATGAACCAGTGGAGGAAGATGTGCACAGGATGAGGTGTTCAGCAGAAAAGTATTCAAAATCTAGATCCCATGGCAGATTTTCACAACAAGCAAGAGCAGGAGGGCATATCAAATAGATTTTCTTTGATTTTCAAATTTTCTGATTTTTATATTTTAGTTTGAAATGCATGAAATGCAACACATGCAAATGGTGACTCATGAAGTGCACACAATGCAACCAAACAGTTACATATAAACATACATGAAATCTCCCCTGTACATATGGAAGAGGGGAATGGGTATAAGAAAGATGCATGAGAGTCATGCTAACCGGAATGCACATGTGTAGCACATGGGAGATTGTGAAATCATATAGGAGATTCATGCAATTGCTAAAGAAGTCAATCAACTTTCTGAATACATATTAAATCAAATTTCCAGATGTGTAAGTGAGTAACATGAAAAATGATAGTGGTAATATGGATATTCAGATTTTTAGATCAACACAAGGAGACATTTTACAGACTGCACTTTAATTTTGAGAACAGCGTATTGGAGGCTACGCTCTACCACAATGAGTTTTCACCAATATTTTTCAACTCAACCAATATCACATGATAGTCAGAATTTTTCAAGAGTGATCAGGTTCAAATAATTCCTTTTTACACGAGTAGACGCATGGAGCTCATGCCAGAATCCCCAGTTACTCAGAATACTGAACCATTTCACCTCATTTTGAACAGAGATACTAGTCAACACTTTTCAGATATGAACCACATCACGTCTCAGGTGACATGTGCCCAATTTACTCAGTGAGACAGAGCATTGCCCTATCTTTCATTTTCATCCTAAATTTTTAAACAAGATAGGTAGGCAGCTTTTTCCTCAACTGTCTCTTCAACATACATGCAGCAAGTTTAACATCTTGAGAGTGTTGAAAATAAATTCATATATCCTTATCTTTAACACTCATTTTCACATTTTGTGCATGAAGTGTGCGAATTTGATTCAGCATGTATACCGAAAATATCATGAACTCATAACAGGGCAGCTCCCCCTAAATAGATGCACTTATGAAATAAGAACTCCCCCAGAGTGTACGACATGAAACACTCCAATAATGACTCAAATGTAACATTATTTATCGAGAAGATATAAGGCCATAGAAATGCCAAGGGATGTGGTGAATAGCATATAATATCAAGCAAGCACATAGAGGGAATGTATGCAGCATGCAATGCAAATGTGCAACTGATGCCAAACAAATGGATACCAATTGAATGAAGTGAATGTAGCTAATGCATGAGTACTGATGCAATGCAACTTGATCATATAGTAATGAAATGCAACATGCCAAGACAGAATGCAATGTGGTGTAAACCTTCTGATACCAAATGAATGAACTAACTTCAGCTAATGCATGAATTCATTCTAATGCATGCAATCTATGCCTAGATGAGCATGTGATGCAAGATGCAAATGTAGTATAGGAGGGCTTGATCTTCAAACCTTGAGGCAAATTTGACATTGGAGCATTCACATTATATTAATGTGTCAACAATATTTTTCATGACATGGCCTTTATGAATAAGGGTGCATAAATGATCAAAATTAAGCAATGCAACCCAATTTTCAGAATTGTTCAAAATCAGATATTCAAGAGCATTTCACATGTTTTTAAATTAGAAATCATCCAGAAGCTACATGTTTGAATCATTTGATCAGAAACATATTTTCAATTTAAGGAACTCAGCTCAAGGATTCATTCATAACTCCACCAATCACAAGCCAGTCATGATTTTCAAAATCTAGTATGAGACGGAGATTTTAGTCCGAAGACCCAGCTCAATACATAGGGAATACTTCCAAGTGGACATAATCCACTCTTCCACAAACGCCATTTGATATACCAGATATGCAGTTAAATTCAGGTGTGGTTGTGTAATTCAAAATGAGAAATATTCCATACACACTTCTCAATCCAGTTAGACAAGTTCATCACAGCAGACTAGTGAATGACAATTCAAGTTTTGAAACAATACCTGTCATCCTAAAGTGTCAACAAGTGCCAAAAGACGATTGCATGAATTGACGAGGTTGAATTACCTTAGTTTAGATGATAAGATCGAAAGCCTTCATGTCACTAGAATCACCAACCTCACGAGGGTTGATATTTCAGCTTTTGCTTTCTTACCTTTGCCTTGAGAATCCATTTTCTTCCAATGCCTTTCACCTGATTTGCCTTGGGTACTTACTTCAACACGTACAAGACTCTCACCACCTTATACTTGAGTCGATCCTGGAAGTTGTTCTACATAAAGTAGTCCATCTTCTTGTAGCAACTTGAGAGGGTTCTCATCATTTTCATCCTTGCAAGATATTCTTCCAGTTGATTCAAGCTTAGCCCATCATCATTTGGATTTTGGGAGTATAATCTGCATCCAAAGACAGAAAGGTTTGATTTGTTAATTTCGATTCAAATTTATTAATAATGACATGACAAATAATTTTAACAACCAACACCCCTAGATATTTCTAGATGCAATGCATGACTCATGTGTGAACCTAAATGTTAAGCCCATATGACAAATCTGATGACTCCCCCTTAATGTGTGCATGACTGTGATATGCTCAGTATAAATCTAATGCCATGTGCAGCCTGTGACTGATTGATTCATAGTATCGGGCGGAGAACTTAGATCTGAAGATCACCTCACGTGTAGTGATAGCTTTCAGACAGGCGCAACCTGCCCTTCCACATGTCACCATTTTATATACTATGTAGTCAAGGGTGGTGAAGGTAGGAGGATTGTTATGCATTATGACATGAATTCATAATATTCAATTTTTGCATGACAGTACGTGAAGGCTTATGCAAACTCAGTATATGCAGCGAGATTTATTGACGGTTTCAAAACTCCACTTCAACAAGATGCTATATGAGGATGATATGCACAAGGGTATGCAACTATCTATGGATGGAATGCATGTACAGACTCATGCATGATCACATAACTATACAGCACATGGTAAAATACGACATAACACTTTTAGTGGAGAGAGTGAGATGGATATCACCTGAGAAATCAAATTCAGTTTGTGATTTTTATTCCAACCTTGCTTGAGTCACTTGACTCGTATGCCTTACCTTCTTGATGAAAATAGATGTCATACTTTCCATTTCCATGGCACTCCTGTAAAACAGATTTCTCAATTTACATTCTTAGGTACCCAAATCATCTTGGGTCCTTGTGGGTTAGCAGCATTCTTGGCACGTGGCTTTCACTCCTTAACAACATTCAAATCATCATCTTTCACAAGAAAATAATCATGCTTAACATTTCCAGATTTACCAATGTTATGGTAGACGGCACGTGATATCATCTTCTTTCTTCTCATGGGTTCTACTGATTTGTGTGTGTGAGCATGATGTGTTGAGTTGGAGTTCTTTCTCTTCAACAATAACCAGCAGTGTGGAGTTGTATGACTCCTTTTACCACAGTGATTGCAATGCATGGAAGATTTTGTGGTGAAGGCTCTCTTTGCATTTTTTAAAATAGCTTGGTTTCTACATGCTCTCAAATCATCATTCTTCATAATGAAACAATTATGCATAGCATGTCCATGTTTTCCACAATAAAAATATGTGAGTTTCTTTCTAATTGGTTGTGTGTGTGTGTGGAAGAGGTATGTTCAACATGCATGGAGGTGCTAGCAGTATTTTTAGATTTTTGATGCAAATTGATTTTCTTTATGGATGCATGTGTGTGCAATATGATTTTTCTTTTTGAGATTTTCATTTGATCTTTTTATTGTCTGTGAAGAAGATTGATTTGGGGACCCATTTGATGTACTGGCTATATTTGAACTGTGCACAAAAGATGTATAAACTTTATTTTCAAACTTCTTTTTATTCACAGGATTAAAACCCAGCCCTTCCCTTTGAAAATTCACTTTCGTCCTCAATAATTTATCTAAATTTTCTTGACCATTCACAAATCTAGACAATGAAGCATTCAAGTCAATAATCTCTTTCTCAAGAGATGCAATGTGCAATTCATAGGAAGGAAGTTTATTTTCACAGGAGTTGACTTGTTCATGTAAAGTAGCATTGATGGTTTTATGACTTTCAATTTCTTACAACAAAGCATGTACTTTTTTAGATTGATCAATATTCATAGATTTTCCTTTTTCAAAAGCAAGCAATCTTTCAGAAATGGTTCTATTCAATTCCTTCAGTTTCTTGTTTTCTATTTCAAGATTTTTATCATGAGCAAACTCATTTTGACCATTGTTCATAAGACTTACTCTCTCTCTCAGCTCTTTGTTTTCATTTTTCAAAGAAGAAATTTGATCTTTATGAATTTCAATGTCAAACACATGACCATCAATCAATTCCTTCAAGTGCGAGCATTCTTTACATGGAGAATCACATTTATTTTGTCCAACATTCTTTTTCAATTTTTTATTTTCAGACTTAACCTTCTCATATTTATCAGCAAGCTCATCATATGCAATCAATAACTCCTCATAGCTAAATTCATCTTCATTATCAGAATCAAAATTTACCTTTGAGCTTGAGTCAACTTGCTGATCACTCCCTTGATCACTCGTGCCTGCCACAAGACATTGATCTTCATGCCCTTCCCGGACTTTGGTTATGTCAACCAAGATATCCTTTGCGGATATGCAATGGGAGACAAAAGGGAAATGATTAGAATCAACTGCAACAATAAGCAATTTTAGAACCAAACAATTTTGATTATGTTTAAGCTTGGAATCTGTGGTCCAGATAGATTTATCTTTAGGCAACTCATAAGGACCATGTGAGATAAGCTTCCATAGCTTAGAATCATATGAGTTGACTAGACTGCACATCCTTCCGAACCACAAATTAAAATTGCAACCATCAAACACCGGTGGAGAATTCAAAGTGTACATAATGGTAGTCATTGATCTGGATCACTCTAGATCGTTAGATCTATGAAATTAGAACCTTCGCTCTGATACCAATTGAAGTCCCACGATTAATGACACCCAAGAGGGGGGTGAATTGGGTGATAACAAATTTTACGAAAACTTTTACCCTTTTTACAAAATATGTGATAAACAATAATTAACTGATGATAACTAATTAACCAATTCTATCAAACTTTCCGTTCATACACGACCATACAACGAAAACAATCAAACCACACAAATAACACACAATGCACAGCGATTTTTAAGGTGGTTCGGATGCAACAAGATCACCCATGGAACAAGACCATATGACCATGCATTCAAACAATCATGTTGTAGCCTCAAAAGCCATTTGTCAACTCAATCATATTTAAACAACAACATGAATGTACATAGTCAACAAGAACATGTGCAATCAACCATAAATTTAGTTATCATCACGTAATCACATATTAAGTTTAGTTATCATCAAAACCATAACTTAACAATCGTAACAATCATCAAAATCATAACTCAACAGGGTTGTCGTGGGTCTTACCTCGGTGAGTGGTGTTGTGAGGTCTGGTTCCTGATTGTGAGATCGTGATTTCTCTTTCTGCTTGACCGGTACAGTAAGAGTAATTGTAGTGCCGAGTTTTGACCGACCACCAGTTCGCTGTTCCTGCTGTAGTTGTAGCTATTTTTCCCTTTCGCTACCGCCGTTGTTCTCGGTTGGGGTTCCGCGG
The DNA here is from genome assembly GCA_022559845.1 of Amorphophallus konjac. NCBI lineage: Eukaryota > Viridiplantae > Streptophyta > Magnoliopsida > Alismatales > Araceae > Amorphophallus > Amorphophallus konjac. Next base: position 147,329,975 of record CM040118.1, read on the forward strand.
GATCCCTACTAAGCCAGTGACAGGAAGCTCACCCCTACTTTTCAGGTGTGACGGTTCTTCCTCGAGGTTCGAGGGTGCTGTTCGGAGGTTCTTAGCTGCTAGCTCACCGGGTCGAGTGTTCACTTGACATGTGGTGCGTTTTACTGCTTTAGATTATACTTTCTATTGGACTGGACTCTTTTGTAGTAGTTGTTTATTTATTTCTATTAATTATTGAATTATCCTACCTTATTTCCAATTTCTTTGTACCTCCACACTCCTTTTAGCCCTTCTGAGCCCTCCGGGTCGTGGGCGGCGGGCCAAGATTCGAATGGTATCGGGTTCTTCCCGGTATCCGGATCTTGGGTCGTTACAGTTGGTATCATAGCATGGTTGTGGACGTACATAGGAAGTCGAGATATTGCAGTGATCAGAGTCCATAAGGTCTAGTACAGTCGGCAACTGGCTTAGGGTTTTGTGTTTGTTTTCCGCTTGATTTTTCGCTTGAGAGCTTGAGTGCACTGTGTGGCGCTATGAAGGCGATTGCTGTTTGCGTCTTTCGTGCCGGCGTGGGATATAAGCATCGAGGTTGAGAGTGTCTCCCTCATCGGTGGTGATCCCGGTTGTCCAGCGTTGGGTAGAGGTTGCTGGCAAGCGTGAGTTTGTGGTGTTACGTTCGAGGCGTTTGCCACGATGTCAGGTGGCTGGAGAGGATTGGTCGTGGTTAAGTGGCCGTGAGTGTGCTCTGAGGGAGTTGTTGTCGAGTCTGGCCACTCCAGCTTGAGGTCTATCCAGCCCCTGATGTGTTAAGGTTGTGGTTTAAGGTGGCAGAGTGGAGTGTTCTGATTGAGAGGTGCGCTCGGATGAGCGGAGAATCTTCTCAGTGAGCTGATGTTTTATTGAGCCTGATGTTCTTATCGTGCTCTGTGGCATCAGGAATGACGTGTCGGTCCTGATTATTTTACGGATTTTGAGGCAGGATTGGGCGGAGTTGTCCCAGTGAGTTCTAAGTCCTGCGCTTCTGCGGGTGAATGGGTTGTGTTCACCCTGGATTTGGTTGAGATGAGAAGGTTCGACGGTGATTTCGGGACCCGAGGATGAGCGTCGGCGGTTGTTGATTATGGCTCGTATTGCGTGTTCAGACAGGTGGTACGCGCATATCTTCAGAGAAGCAACACAGTGGCCGACTCACTAGCATCCTTAGCATGTAGCACCAAATGTAATTCTTTCTATGATTATCACGAGCTTCCTGCTACTGTTAAAGGTGCAGCTCGTTTGGACAAGCTAGGAATTCCTAGCATACGACTGATGTAATTTTTTCATTCTATTATCTCAATAAAATTTACCTCTTAGGTGTGGATGGTGGAGTGGCCACTAAGGTCCAGTCCCTCATTCAACCCTAGGCAGGGGTTTTTATAAAAACAAAAAAAGGTGGTACGCGGAAGTAGATCCAAAGGGGGGGGGGGTGAATGGATCTTTTAGAAATATTGCCCAAATAAAATTATGAATGAGCTTCCAAGAACTGATTGAAGAATCACCACCTATGATGCCAAGAAATCAAATCTTCTATAGGACCAGTGAGTAAACACTTGGAGCGCACCTAAGCATGCATCTAGCGAAGACAGAGTACACAAACAAACCACTGCACACAAGATTTTTAGGTGGTTCGATCTCTATCCATAGATCTATAAATCTACGCCCACCCCACACTCCAACTAGAGTGTGGCTTCCGCTGATACACAGCTTAACGGCTGGGCCTCACAGCTTGCCTACATCCGCTGACGAACAGCTTGAACAACTGGGCATTACAGCTTCGCCAACCGCTAACTCACAGCTTGACCCGCTGGGCGTTACAGCTTAGTCGACCAGAGGATACCACACCTCTACAACCGCTGGGGCTTACAGCTTAACCCGTCCAGAGGAATCCTCCTCTACCCGTTGAGGATTTCAGCTTAACCTCCGCTGACAAACAGCTTGAACAAGGATAAAAATAAGAAACAAGAACGATGGAATACAGCAACTAAAAGTTGGAAATAAAACCCGATGGATATCGCTCACACAACTGGCATGGATTTGATCCAAGTACCAGTGAACAGAACATTAAAGATTCTTCTCTCGATCTCACTCTCTCTCAAACTCTTATTTCAATCTTTCTTCTCTCTCTCTTTTCTCTCTAGATCGTATAGGCTCTTTCTGCTTCAGCTCTTCTGAAAAATTTCCCCGATCTTCACAATTCACGATCAGTCTTCTCCAGATGGAGAAGTCTTCCTTTTATAGCAGCAGTAGATAGGTGGGCGTGTGTCTTCCATGAAATCCCTCCCTAGAGCCTTGACCACGTGACAGCATTTCAGCTCACTTCTTTACACGTGTCACGATCCTGGCACATCTTCCATTCTTGGGTCACGTGCTCTTCTTAGACTCCTCAAGCAGAGATCCTGTCAAGGTCAGACTTATTATCATCTTGAATCAATCTGAAAGATAAATGAAAGATGCACTGAGTTAGTTCGAGATTTGAACTAAATGTGCATAGCATATGAGGAACTAAAAGCATGTACTGACTTGGTCAACAAATGTGTGAGCTTTGTATGACTCATGCACAGACATGCCACTGAGATATGTACAGACTTTGTGTGCACGTGACAAAAAGATGCACCGACTTGCTGTGCCTAGAGTTTAAGCATGAATGCATAATGCACAGACCTAATGAAATGATGCACGAACTTAAATGCTCGAATCAACAAAAGTTGCACAGACTTGTGTTCATGCAGCAACAAGAGTTGCACGAACTAGGTAACGAAGTATGCACTGACTATATGTGTTCGATGCGAGAGTCGCATCGACTTGCTGTGCCTACTGCAATAAAAGTTGCACGGACTTGGTAACGAAGTATGCACTTACTTTGTGTATGCATGGAACAAAAAGATGCACTGACTTGGTCGAGTGTAGCAACATGGGATGTACAGACTTGATAGCGTGCAGCGAAATGTTGCACCGACTTTCAATGTACAGACAAAATATTCACAGACTTCTTATGCGACAGATGCAATGAACACGCACCGACTTTCAATGCGTAAACAAAATATGCACAGACTTTGTATACTGAAAGATGCAACTATGCATTGAACTATCTATGTAAAGATCAAATGCAGAACATTTATTTATTCTAATCTCACATGACTCATAGATTGTCATTATCAAAACCAGGGTTCCAACAGTCTCCCCCTTTTTGATGATGATAACTATAAGTCATGTAAGATTTATTTGCTAACATTCATAACCGAGTTCATCGACAAAATGAACCATGCATTCAACACAAACATTCAATCAACACAACCATGCAATCAACACAAACATGCAACACAACCATGCAATCAACACAAACATGCAACACAACATAGCATTTCTATGTACTTTTAAAAAGATATAAAGTAGTGTTTGAATGAAAAATTCTCTTGCAGCACTATTTTTACAACAGAAACTATCCATTAAACAAAATTGACCACCTGTAAACTGAAAAGGATGTAAAACTATCTATCCAAACTGACTCTGTCCTGTAACTGACTATGTCCTGTTACTACTCTTCATCTACACATTCACATTCACATTCACATTCCACTCATTCTCCCCCTTTGTCATTATAAAAAATGGTGAACTGGGAGAAATTAGTGACCTCGGTAACTCCCCCTGTCTCTTGGAAGATATGCTGAGCTGGAACCAGAGATGGGAAGTCTGTTCTGTAAGGAGGTGTGAAGATCTCTAATGGAGTCTGATAGCTTATCGAGCTGTTGATGCACAATACTCCCCAGTCTGTCCACTAGGGAGGTAGTCGACTCTTGTTTTGTGATAGATTGTTTAACGTTCTCTGAGAGAGTCTGCAAATGAGACTGGACAACTTGAAACTTATTAATGATTTCAGGCTGACTGGCTGCTATCTTGTTCAATGTGCCCTTTATCAGTTCAAACTCAATTTTAAGATCAAAAGTGTGGCTAAGAATTTGAGCCTTCTTGCTGAAAGTGAAGAGTTGGGTATCTTGAATTTTACTAGCCATGTCACCAACTCTATTGCTAGTAGCCATAAGAGATTCCAAAATCTCTCGTACTGCTTCATCAGTTTTTCGTTTAGCAATTAAAAACTCTATCCCTTGAGCTTTCACAATCTTTTCCAGATGTTTCAGTCGGCCATCTACTTTGTCCAGTTGAATAGTATTGAACAAAAACTATTTGTTCATCAATTCATTTTGATTAAGTACAATCTCTGTCAAATTGGACAACATCTGTGCAATATTAGGTTCAGCATTTGTTCCATGTGAACTAGAAGTGGAGGCACTAGAGTCTGGTAACTCAACGTGATACGCATGTTGCTGTTCAGGAGGTGGAAGAGGTGGTATGCCAAGACTAATCACATCTCCAAAATGTGGACCATATTCAGGAGCCTGAGAGAACGACATTCTTGGATACATTCTGTGGTGAGGGGCAGGTCCCATAACATATTCTTGTGATTCTTCTTCAGCTGCCCCTGGAGCTGGAGCAATTGGTTGCTCGTGTGGAGCTTCTTCAGCAGATACTTGAGCTCCTTGTGGTTCATCCTCCTGTTCATTTACCACAGACTTTGCAATTTCTTCATAGATCTCTTCAGCAGCTTCTTTCATTATCTGTGTGAGCATTTTAGCAAGAGACTCTTCTTCACTTTCCTCTTCTTGAGGAATTTCAGTTCTTTTCTCTTCTTGAGGAATTTCAGTTCTTTCCTCTTCTTCATCTGCCTCTTGTCCTTGCTGGACTTTATGTTGTTCCTATTCAGATTGTACCCTAAATTTATCAAACAACTAACTGATATTTTGATCCAACTGCTGTGTTATTTGAGCACCTGTCAGATTTAGCTCATGGACTTCTTGTTGCAAGAGAAGGTCCTTGAGATTTTTCTTAGCAGACTCAGCAGTAGTCTCCTCTTGTTGTACAGCAGTTGATTGACTTCTTTTATCTGAAAAACCCTTATGAACTTTCTTTCTCTTCTTCAAAGGAGCTGGGTCCTGATCATCTGACTCTTATTGATCCTTTCCTAAAGTGACTTGAGGCTGTTCACTTTGATCTAAGGCATCTTTCACTTTATTGCCTTTGGATGATTTTGATCTCAAGTATTTGTTGATAAAATCCAAGTTATAAATGTTTACTTTGGGAATATCCTTTGATGATTCCCCTTCCAGTGGAATTTTCATTTTTCTGAAAATTACTGTCAAATGAGCAGCATAAGGTAAATTTCTCTTTGACTCCTTGAAGGTGCTTATTATCTGAAGCATTATAGCTGGTAGACAGATCTTGATACCTTTGAGTAGGCAGAAGAGAATAAATATCTGAGAATCTATCACTCTCCCTCTACCTCCGACTTGTGGAGTTATCATTGTTGTAATAATATGATGAATTAATCTCTTTAGAGGGGAAAATTTGCATGCATTGAAATGGGTGAGATACGTCTGTTTATTTGGATCCTTGGGGTCTCTATGCAGTTTTGTAATGAGGGAGTAGGCCTCATGCGGGTTTACAACAAATTCACCTTCTACTTCCCCTTCTTCTGGAATATGAAAGACTTTATGTAGAAAGTGCCTAGACAAGTCAATCTTTACTCCTCTAACTACAGACAGAACCCTTGACTTTTCAGAGACACATTTCAAGTTGCAGTAAAATTCAGCAACCAATTTAGGATAATAAATCCTATGCTCACTCAAAAATTTCTTTCATTTCTGAAATTTAAAAATCTCTAATACTTCAAGAAATTCAAAAATCATAGGTTGGTCATCAAAATCTACGTACCGTGGAAGCATGACCTTTACTACTTCCAAAACCACCTCAACCTGTGAAGAAGACTTAGCAGCTTCTGAATACTTAGCAGGGACCCCTTCTTCTTCAGAATCATACATAGCAGCTTTTGAAACAACCGTCTTGCGCCGCTTGGAGGAAATCCTTTCTACCTTTTCTTTCCCTTTTTCTTTCTTTTGTTGAAATACCACTCTGGGCGAATCTGATGGCAACTGCTCCTCTGAAGTATCCTTCGACTGAACAGCCATTTCCTTTCTCTTCCTATAGAGTGATTCCTTCTGAACCGATTCAGAAGTGGCTCCCCTTGAATGTGCTGCCTTTGACCTCCGCTCAAACCAATGAGTGACACTAGTCTGCTGGGCCTGCGAAGGCGGCGGCTGATGCTCTTCTGTGCCCTTCTTCTTCCTATAACTCGTGGCGGACAGAGAAGACATGGTGGAGGCGATGAGAAGAGAAGGAGGAAACGTGAAGAAGGAATGTGCGGGATGAGAAGATGGAAGGCTGGAGAAGTAGGCTTGCTGGCTGAGCTTGAGAGAGGGAGACTCGAGAGCGGGAGGACGCTTCGTCTTCAAAGAAGAGGGTATGATCAGAAAAGCAAGTAGGGTTTCGTATATATGAGACACAGTCAGCTTTACCAATATTCAACGGTCAATACCCAAAATACCCTTCACCTTTAAAACATAAAAGCCTTTCTACACAGAAGAGCGATATTCGGTATATGAGATTATATCTCAAAATATTATTGTCCACAATTTATCCTTATGAGTCAATGGAAGAAAAACAGCTTAATCAAGAAAATAACTCAATCAAAAACATCCTTAATCTTACCAGCATCTTTCATAAGCCAATAACTGATTGAAAAACCAATTTTTATATAGACTTTAAATCAGTATAAATTTCATGAAGGAACCATAGGGTCAACCATATTGATCATAAACTTTTGCATACTTTTGATTGAACATTTTAGTATAATAGCACCTTTTTACTCAAGGAAACATATTGATCAAACAGCAGAATCCCTAGTTACTCAGTACGATATACCTTTATGTTTCATAAATTTTTGAACAGAGATAGCATTAATTCTTATGACTTAACCTCTGAATTTCTTTGAGACAGATGGTCAGTTTCTCAAATAAAATACCATTGCTCTGCCAAGATCAATTTTTATTAGATGGCGTATTCACAGGTCCTTTATCAGAATTTTCTTTAGACATGAATTAAGGACCATATAAGCCTTAGATTTCATATCAGATTGGCTTCTTATTAAAAGCTTTCAGATTTTAGATGCCTTAATCAGCAATTTCCAATTTGAACTATTTTAAGACCATTGAGAAATCATTCAGATTAATTGTAAAGGCTTTTCAAATAAGATTTAATGTTCATATACTGAAGATCACATCTCAACAAAGATCAACAATTTAGTTCTAAGATCAGGGTGATTTCAGTAGTTAATTATTGAAGATAAGTAAAGGTGACATTAATCTGATATTACTCCCCCTGACTTGCATAAACCATGATCTTATTAGAGGATAGAAGTGGAGAAGAGAGGAAGGTACTGAACAAGGAGATGTTGGAGAAAGCCACTCATGAACAAAGAGAAGACTAAGGCCAGATAAGATGAGTCCAAAAACACAACCTTAGGTACCAATAGCAAATGACCACTCAATTCTAATAAACCAGAAATCATCTAGAATTGACCTTTCATCTTATATCAGACTCAACTAGACTTCAAAAACTATATCACAACAGTGGTACCATCCATCCCGGCAATCATAAAGTGCTGACTGTCTAAGCAGCAAGATATCATTAGCTCACACAAACATTCAATCTCTGATATGTTCAGCTCCCCCTAAGAACGAGCAGAGATATCAAACAATCAATATTTAATTTTCTTAAGGTACACAGATATGTATGTGTTCTACATAAACATGCAGATGGATGTATCTACTTATAATCATGAGTTTTAAACAAAATGCATCAATTAACAGCATGAAAAGGTGGATTGCCATTGATCACGGTAGATAAGCAATCTAATCATGCATGCATACTAATGAAAGAGAAAAACAAGATATACAAGAGAAGAGAGTGGGTTTGACTAACCTTTGTGTGTCTTGACTTTATTAACCCTTTATTTCCTTCTTCAAGGCACCCCTGCAAGTTAAAATTACTTTGCATATTTTGGGGACCCAAGAACTCTTGGGTCCTGTCAGTTGAGTAACACCTCTAGCAGGTGTACTTCAAGATTTCCAAACCTTTCTATCGTCAAATTCCATGGCATGGCAGTCATTCATGATATGTCATATTCTCCCATGATAATGACAATGAATAGAAGCATTCAAATTTTTCTTGACAGGATAAACATGAATATTTTTTGGGTGAACATTCGTTAAAATGTTTCTGCCATGGAAATTAGTACTCCTTTTCACATGCCAGCACTCAAAGGCACGATGGCCAACTTTACCACACTCAAAACATGTAGAAGTTTTTCTATTAAAGACAGCTTTATTCACAGGGAAATTTTTAGATTTTGAACTACCTTTTCTTCCCAGGGCATCCCAGAAGTGGGCTACAACATGACCCAACTTCCCACAATGGAAACAATAAATTTTCTTCTTCTGAAATGCATGGTGTTTGTCTTGAGTTTTTCCAACATGAAGTTTCTTAGCAGTCAGCTCATCTAGCTCCATAGTTCTACACTCATGCATCTTATGACCAAATTTCCCACAATAATGACATGAAGTGATTCTTGTGTGTACATGTGAATGAATGGGGAAATTTTTTGTAACATGCACTTGTTCGTGACATTTTTCAGAACCAGATGAAATCTTAACAGCATCAGATGAAGCTTTGGCTTTCCTTTTACTTTCAACCTTTTTCTGTTTTCCTACATTTTTTAGATTTTTATCTTGATTTTCAGTCCTCTTTGCAGTAAACGGGAAAATAGGTGTAACAGAACTAGACGCCAAAGACTTCTGATTTTTATCAACAAGATCCTTCTTACCTACAGGATGATATCCTAACCCTTCCTTTTGAAAACTTGTTTTGACACCGAGGATCTTGTTTAGGTTATCTTTTCCTTGAACAAATTTAGACAATAAATGTTTAAGGCCCTGAATTTAAGAATTCAAGGAGGTAATGCTTAATTCATAGCTCACAATTTCAGTCTCACAGGAAGTGACCTGTTGATGCAGTGCATCATTTAGGCTCTTCAGAGTTTGAATTTCCTGTACAAGTTTTTGTTCCTTATCAACGTTAACTTCCTTTAAGACACATTTTCCTTTTTCAATAGATGTCCATTTTTCTGACATGACAGTGTTCAGAACCATTAGCCTTTTGTTTTGATCCTTCAATTTGCAATTTTTTTCAAGCAAAGTATCTTGATTAATAACTTTCAGATTTTCAATCAATTGTTGTTCATGCAACTCAAGTTCCAAATTCCTATTCCTCAGATCTTCTATCTCTTCTTTAAGAGACACAACTTGTTGCTCTTGCAGCCTAAGTTCAGATAGGAGATCATTATTCAACATCTTAACAGAATCACATTTATTGCATGAATTTTCACTTCTTTTCAGACTGTCTTTTAAGTTGGCGTTTTCACATTTCAACTCTTTAATTTCATGCAACATGGCCTTTCTCATCTCTTTCATTTCACGTTTATAAGATTTATAACTATCAAGCAAATTATCATGCATCTCAATCAGTTCATCCAATGAATTTTGTTCTGATTCGGAGTTTACCTTTGATGAAGAGTCGTCAGACTAATCACTACTGTGATCCTTTGTCGTAAAGCACTTATGGTTCTCTTCACCATATCTGAAGGTCAACTCATCCATCAACTCCTTAGCATTCCTGCACTTAGTCACGCATGAGAGTACGTTAGCCTTTACAGCCCCTTTCAACATTTCCAGGGCTTTTCTATTTTCAGTATTCATCAACTTGTGACCAATATTCCAGTCTGACTTATTCACTGGTATATCATAGGGTCCATGTTCAATCAAAATCAGCAGATTCGAATCTATGGAATTCATGAAATCCCTAAACTCTATATGCCAGTCAGAGAAACATAATCCATCGAACATTGGAACTTCAGACACAGAATCCATGACAAATAAATGAGATGCTAGACAATCTACATAATCAATCAAGGAACTGAAAATAGTAGGATCCACTCCAGATCGTTGGATCTGATAAATCAGTGACCTGCTCTGATACCAATTGTTGAGACAGGTGGTATGCGGAAGTAGATCCAAAGGGGGGGTGAATGGATCTTTTAGAAATATTGCCCAAATAAAATTATGAATGAGCTTCCAAAAACTGATTGAAGAATCACCACCTAAGATGCCAAGAAATCAAATCTTCTATAGAACCAGTGAGCAAACACTTGGAGCACACCTAAGCATGCATCTAGCGAAGACAGAGTACACAAACAAACCACTGCACGCAAGATTTTTAGGTGGTTCGATCTCTATCCAGAGATCTAGAGATCTACGTCCACCCCACACTCCAACTAGAGTGTGGCTTCCGCTGATACACAGCTTAACGTCTGGGCCTCACAGCTTGCCTACATCCGCTAACGAACAGCTTGAACAGCTGGGCATTATAGCTTCGCCAACCGCTGACTCACAGCTTGACCCGTTGGGCGTTACAGCTTAGCCGACCATAGGATACCACACCTCTGCAACCGCTGGGGCTTACAACTTAACCCGTCCAGAGGAATCCTCCTCTGCCCGCTGAGGATTACAGCTTAACCTCTGCTGACAAACAGCTTGAACACGGATAAAAATAAGAAACAAGAACGATGGAATACAGCAACTGAAAGTTGGAAATAAAACCCGATGGATATCGCTCACACAACTGGCCTAGATTTGATCCAAGTACCAGTGAACAGAACATCAAAGATTCTTCTCTCGATCTCACTCTCTCTCCAACTCTTCTTTCAATCTTTCTTCTCTCTCTCTTTTCTCTCTGGATCGTATAGGCTCTTTCTGCTTCAACTCTTCCGAAAAATTTCCCTGTTCTTCACAATTCACGATCAGTCTTCTCCAGATGGAGAAGTCTTCCTTTTATAGCAACAGCAGATAGGTTGGCGTGTGTCTTTCGCGAATTCACTCCCTAGCACCTTGACCACATGGTACCATTTCAGCTCACTTCTTTACACGTGTCACGATCCTGGCACATCTTCCATTCTGGGGTCACGTGCTCTTCTTAGACTCCTCGAGCAGAGATCCTATCAAGGTCAGACTTATTATCATCTTGAATCAATCTGAAAGATAATAAAAAGATGCACTGAGTTAGTTCAAGATTTGAACTAAATGTGCACAGACTTGATGCATATAATACGGTATGCATATTTGAAAGTATGCACAATGAAAAGGAATGCACAGACTTCCTATATACATATGAGGAACTAAAAGCATGTACTGACTTGGTCAACAAATGTGTGAGCTTTGTATGCAACAAGCACAGCTATGCACAGACTTAATTATGTATATGTATATGAAACGCACATAGGGACGAACTACTCATGCACAAACATGCAACTGAGATGTGTACATACTTTGTGTGCACGGGACAAAAAGATGCACCGACTTGCTGTGCCTAGAGTTTAAGCATGAATGCATAATGCACAGACCTAATGAAATGATGCACGAACTTAAATGTTCGATTCAACAAAAGTTGCACAGACTTGTGTTCATGCGGCAACAAGAGTTTCACAGACTAGGTAACGAAGTATGCACTGACTATATGTGTTCGATGCGAGAGTCGCACCGACTTGCTGTGCCTACCACAACAAAAGTTGCACGGACTTGGTAACGAAGTATGCACTGACTTTGTGTATGCATGGAACAAATAGATGCACTGACTTGGTCGAGTGTAGCAACATGGGATGTACAGACTTGATAGCGTGCAGTGAAATGTTGCACCGACTTTCAATGTACAGACAAAATATGCACGGACTTCTTATGCGACAGATGCAATGAACACGCACCGACTTTCAATGCGTAAACAAAATATGCACAGACTTTGTATACTGAAAGATGCAACTATGCATTGAACTATGTATGTAAAGATCAAATGCAAAACATTTATTTATTCTAATCTCACATGACTCATAGATTGTCATTGTCAAAACCAGGGTTCCAACATTGCGGCTCTTGGCGTGGTGTGTTGAAGTTCATGGAATTACGTGGTGGTGCATCGAGAGATGCTGTGATCATGGTCCGACGTGACACTCACCAAGTGTGTCGGAGGTGCTGACCTGATGTGATGATGGTTTTCTTGGTGCTGGATGGTGTTAATCCCAGCGTGTGCAAGGTTCGAGGTCAGGTCGAGCGTGGAGGTTTTCCATTGGTCGGAGGTGTGATCGATTTCTCCTTTGGTGGAAGAGATTGTGTTTAGCTAAGGTTCGTCGTCTTGCATTGCGTGTCCAGATTGGTTGGCCTTCATGTGCCATAAAGTCCGTGCGAGACGTGTTCCCTGTTTTGGCAAGATGGTTGCATGTAAGAAGTCGTGCCCAATTCCCTTGCTGTGTGAGGGTACTGGCGTCGTTCCGGAAGGACGGGTGCTGGTTGGACGATGTTTGCATTCTTGGCTGGTGCTAGAACTTTCCGATGCGTGGCGGATCGGAGCCTACAGAGTTGTAGAGGATTGCCAGATTTGGGAGTGAATCTGTGCTTGGGGTTCGAGGTAATGGAGCTTTCCTCACCCTATTTTCTAAAGTTGGCCAGCCGAGTTGTGGATTGCAGGGATGGCGAGTCCCGAGTTGCCGTGTTTGGCTGTGCGCGTGGATCAGAGTGCGCAGCGGAAGCCTGGTGGGCCCATAACCCACAGGTCTCAGGATCGTAGCATTGGTTGCTACGGGTGGATTTCCTGAGGATGCGTTGAGCATTGGAGGATTGGTTCCTCGGTGTGAGACGTGTTGTTGCCATGCCGTTGCTCGAGATATTGTGGTTCTTGGCACTGGCAGGATGGAATGTTTGGGAAAAATGTTGGCAAGTGTGCCGCATGAGTACCATGTTCCTGTGATGGGAGCCGTGTTAGGCGTCGGTGTTAGACCAGGATGGGGTTGTTGAGAACGTCGTCTGACGGAGGTCGATGACGTGTTGGGCAGAGTCGGTGGCTTAGTGCCCGACTTGTATTGAAGGTTGTGTCCTCGGATGAGATCATGTTTTGAGGAAGTGATCTCTGACAGATTATGGGTTCCGGTTGGTAGCTGCGAGTGACTGGTAAGGCTAGTCTCATAGTCGACCATAGTGAGATGTGTATTGCTTGGGGACCCGTGTGCATTGGTTGCGACGTTGGCGACCAGGTTACTGTGAGTTTGGATGGTACTTTTCTCCCCTAGAGACGTGTGCCATGAATCGTTCTCGTAGTGTCTCGTGGCTCTGTGGTAAGGGCGGAATCGGGATTGGCAGGTGTCCACTTGGATTAATCGAGGTAGGATTCGATGAGACAGGACGGAAGAGTGACCCCTGTGCGTGGAGGTCCTTCATGGGACGTTGGTGTTGCAATGGTTATCCCTGGTTTGGTGACCAGCATGGGATGGTTCCCCTGTAAGTCTGAGTCGAGTGAGGTGATGACCAAAGACACCAGGATCTTGTCATTTGGTTTCATCGTGCCCCCCCTTAGAGGGTTGAGTTGGCGCGATGATTGAGATCATATGTGATGTCTGAGAGAAGTTCAGCTCATGATGTGGTAATTGTCTGTGTGTGAGTCAGCGGATGGCCTGTTGTGAGTTGGATCGTGCCCGTTGGGCCGGTGGAGGTTTCCCGTTGACGAGAAACTAGTGACTAGCGTGTGGTCTTTCATAGACAGAAGATGTTGTTGGTTATGTATCGTGAACGGTGAGAGCCATGTATCGGTGAGACCTTTGGTGGTCATTTCTGTGGTGTGCTTTTCGGATGGGATCTAGGCTTTGTTGAAGTTTGAGTTCTGACAGAGTTGGTCCCGTGCTGTTGTGAGCTGACGGAGGCTCTGTATTGGTTGTTCCATGGAGAAGGGTGTGGATCTGTCAGCTGGCTGTGAAGCTGACGTGTGATTTGTCTACTGACCATTGGATGGATCGGTAGCTGTTTCTCGTGACGAGGACTGTGTCTCCTCGGTGGGCTAGATGGTGGCAGCGGTGCCATGATTGGTTCTCGCGTTGTCTGAGGTGATACCGGACTGTGTCCTTTAGTGTATGCCTGCTCTAATGTCCGGTGTGCGCGGTGTGTGGAGCGAAGTGTCGTTTATGAGTGTAGTCTGACTGTGTCCCTCAGAAACTGTGTCTTCCGTGAGAATCAAGGTTTTTTGTGCTGGGGCTCTGACGGCGTTGTCAGTTGGTTCAATGTTCTTCCACTATGACTTGGTGCTAGTCCTGAATTTCGAGGATGAAATTTTTTTAAGGGAGGAGAGCTGTAATGCCCAGAATTTTTTGGATGTTTATCGGATCAGGATCCGTGGGTTTCGGATCCCTTTTATGGGTCCCGGAGTGTATTTTGTGCTTTACACGTGTTTTTCCCTGATGTACCTTCAGAACTCTGTGTAGGGCGAACCGTGATGTTCTCTGACTCCGAGATAGTACCAATGCTTGGTGCTCCTCCCGAGGATCGTGGAGGTAATTTTTAGTATTTTTTTGAATTTTTGGATTTTTCTATATATATCCTCTTCCTCTCTCTCCCCTCTCATTCTCTCTTTCTCACTCTCTCTCATCTCTTTCTCTCCCCCTCTCCCCGGGCGGCCGACGGTGGTGGAGGAGGGCGAGGCGACGATGGCGGGAGGCGAGGAATGAGGAACGGGTCGAAGATCAAGGGCCGGTGGCACGTGGAAGCTCAGTCGCGGGTTCATGGAGCGGCGAGGGTTTCGCGACGTTTTCTTCGTGGATCGACATCCTCGGGACATGAAATCTTCGGTGGAGGTAGGGAGATGGACCCCCAACTCGCGTACTTCATTTCCCGTGAGTTTAGTAGCCCGTGGCAAGCCGAGCGTGGGTTTATTGCCGTTTTGGGGAAAATCCATATTTTTTGGGAGTGAGCCGGATCTCTCTTTTCGTGGGGTTTTTGACCGATCAAAGGGTATAGATGCATGCTAGGGTGCTTGGGGATGGATTCCCCTTTGTTTCCCCTTCACCTGGGGGTGAATGGGGTGTGGAATGGCTTTTTGGGGTGTTTCCCACCGTTCTCGGTTTTTCGGCTTAAACGTGGTCTTACAAAAGCCGCTTATAAGGTGAGACGGCCCCCAGGGTGACCGCTTATCATCCGTTTCACCAGGTTTTGGGGTAGCGGCCCTGCGATAGACCGCTCTGCCTGTCTTGGCGGCCTAAGGCAGACCATTTTTATGGTTGGGTGGTCTTGGTCTGACAGCCACCTGCCCCTTTGTGTCGGTAAGGCAAATGGCCCATCGTTCCACTATGTAACTATTGGATGGCCCATAGGCCGACCATGTACCTCGTGGAGCCAGCATGACTCCCGAGGTGGTTGTGACCGTTGCATTTTAACTATTGCACAGTGTTGGGTCTACACGGTCAAGGGTTTGGCCGTTTAGTCCTTTGCACGGTCCTGGGTTAGGCCGTGTACGTTTCCATGGTCACGAGATGACCGTTCAGCTTTCGTGTCGTTGGGTGACTGGACGGCCCCAAGGGGAACTGTTCATGTACCCAAGCGGCCTATCGTTGGACCGTATAGGTCTTGAACGGTCTGGGTAAGGCCGTGCGGTTTCTCGTTCTGTCCGGAGCTTGAACGGCCCCATTTGAGCCGTTCATTGTCTGGAGCGGTCCAAGGAGGGGCCGTGCATACCTTGCACGGCCCAAGGAGGACCGTTTATGGGGCTTATAGGAGGTTAGTAGGTGACCATGCCAGATCATCAAATGGTCTGTGTAGAACCGTTTGAGTTCCGAGGCGGTCCATCGACCGACTGTGTTTACAAGAACGGCCCAGGGTGGAACATTTACTGTGTTTTGTCTAATCGGTGGTTCTTTCCTTGCCGATTCGAGTCCCGAGAAGTGGTGTTCTCGGCTTGTGACACCGTACATCGGTGTGAGTGCGGTGGGGTTCCCCCGCATGTCGTAGGTTTCTGCGGAAGATGGTTCCCAACTAGGCCAACTGTTTGGCCTTGGACTACGAGTCCAGTTGCCAGCCTGGGGCTGGAGGTTTCCCGCCTTTCCTTAGGATGGGGAATCGGCATGGCAACTTTTGAGCTGCCTTGGGAATCATGCTTCTGTGTTTTCCACGTGGGCCATATGTGTGGCCTCGGACTATCAGTCCAGCTCTCCAGCCTGGGGCTGGAAGGCTTCTCAATTCCCTTCCCGAGGGAATGGTCTCGACGGCTCGTGAGCTACCACGATATTCGTGCTACCGTGATTTTAGACCTAGGGATTAGGCCAGATTGACGGCATTATGCTGTTGCGTACGACGGTCTTGACCCCGAGTCTGGTGACTCAAGGACCGTTGGATTTAGTGAGTCTAGATAACCGTCCGGAGTCTAGTGGCTCGTCACCACATGGTCCTTCTCGACTTTCGAGCAGGGTGCATGCGTGTTTCTTGGAGTTTCTCCTTGGAGAGTGGTCACATCAGTGACTCCCCACTAGTCGTAGCCTTCTGACACGCGAGTGGTCCCACCAGGGAGTGGTGGCGAGGCTACCCCAGAGAGATGGTTTTAGACTGGTTTTAGTCGGGCCCCACGTCTACCAGCCAGAGTCTGACTGAGGGGAAAACCAGTCAGAGGGCCAAACCAGAGACGCACAGTCTGTGTGTGCACACGTAGTTGGGGGCGGTTGGACCCGCGCTGACGAGCCCGACCCCAGCTAGTCACTTGTTCTGTGGTTACTTGTACAGTGTCTCAATTCCCACTGGGCCGGAGGGAGACCCCTGAGGCGCGGTCTAAGTCTTCAATGGATGCATCAGGCCTTCCTTCTCGTGGGCAGGTACTCCTGTCACGTGAGACGCGACTCTCCTGTTTTCATGTTCCGTTTCCCATCTGCGAGACGTCATTTTCTGAACCGTCCAGTGTTTTTGAGGTAGTAGCCAGGGTGCTAGTAGCTTTACCGTGGCTGCGTCTTGCTGTGCGGTGCCCGTGACCAGGTGGTCGGGGTTGCACCTTGGATAGCATGTCTAGGTTGGCCTTGTCCTGGGAGACAGGCCTCTACGGCGGGGTTACCGTGGGTCTTACCTCGGTGAGTGGTGTTGTGTGGTCCGGTTCCCGATTATGAGATCAGGATTTCTCTTTCTGCTTGACCGGCATAGTAGGAGTAACTGTAGTGCCGAGTTTTGACCGGCCACCGGTTCACTGTTCCTACTGTAGTTGTAGCTATTTTTCTCTTCCGCTACCGCCGTTGTTCTCGGTTGGGGCTCCGCGGGATCCCTACTGAGCCAGTGACAGGAGGCTCACCCTTACTTTTCAGGTGCAGCAGTTCTTCCTCGAGATTCGAGGGTGCTGTTCAGAGGTTTTTAGCTGCCAGCTCGTCGGGCCAAGTGTTCAATTGACATGTGGTATGTTTTACGGCTTTAGACTGTACTTTCTGTTGGACTGGACTATGTTGTAGTAGTTGTTTATTTATTTCTGTTAATTGTTGAATTGTCCTGCCTTATTTCCTATTTCTTTGTACCTCCACACTCCTTTTAGCCCTTCCGAGCCCTCCGGCTCATGGGCGGCGGACTAGGATTCGAATGGTATCGGGTTCTTCCCGGTATCTGGATCTTGGGTCATTATATCACGCCTCTGCCAAGTTCATTGGCTTCAACATGACGTTGGGTCAACATTTATATCATATACTCCTTCCTTGGCTTAGACCCCATGTCGTCGCCAAGTTGGTTGACTTTGGCAGTCTGTCAAGTCAACAACCATTTTCTACCCTGGACCAGACCCTGTGTCTCTCCCAGGTTGGTCATTTTCGACATGACTTCGAGATGACAAAGACAGTGTTTTATGTCTGCCCTTGTCTCGGACATACCGTCTAGACAAGGTTTGTTGACTCTGACATCCCATTGGGTCAACGTCCATATTTCACCTTTGGTTCAGACCTTCCGTCCGGTCAGAGAACAAAAAGACCCTTCTTCTACCTCTCGCTCAGACCTTTTGTCCAGCCAGTTAATAAAAAGACCCCTTTCGTCTTTGGTTTGGACCTTCCGTCTGACCCCACAATAAAAAGACCCTTTCACCTTTGGCTCGGACCTTCCGTCCGACCATAGAACAAAAAAAAACCCTTTCACCTTTAGCTCAGACCTTCCGTCCGACCATAGAACAAAAAGACCCTTCTACCTCTGGCTCGGACCTTTCGTCTAGCTAGACAACAAAAAGACCTTTCTTCTACCTCTGGCACGAACCTTTCGTCTAGCCAGACAATAAAAAGACCTTTCTTCTACCTCTGGCTCGGACCTTTCGTCTAGTCAGATAACAAAAAGATCCTTTCACCTTTGGCTCGGACCTCCCGTCCGACCATAGAACAAAAGGACCATTTTACCCGTGGCTCTGCCCCTTCCATCCAGTTAGAGAATAAAAGAACCCTTCTACCGCCAGCATCATGACCTTTCGTCTAGGCTAGCACGTAAATTAACAAAAACATCCTTGTCCGGCGTCACGGCTCCTTCCGCCTAAGCCGATAAATATTTTATCTTGGCGTCATGGCCTTCCACCTAAGCCAAGCTGTACGGCATCATGATTTTATGTCTAAGTCGTTAAATATCCTTGTCTGGCGTCATGGCTTCTCGCCTAAGCCGGTAAATATTATATCTTAGCGTCATGGCTTTCAGCCTAAGCCAAGCTATACGGCGTCATGACTTTATGTCTAAGCCGTTAAACATCCTTCTCTGGCGTCATGGCTCTATGCCAAAGCCTGTAAATATTATACCTTGGCATCATGGCCTTCCGCCTAAGCCAAGCTGTACGGCGTCATGACTTTATGGCTAAGCTGTTAAATATCATTATCTGGCGTCATGGCCTTCCGCCTAAGCCAAACTATACGACGTCATGACTTTATGTCTAAGCCGTTAAACATCCTTCTCCGGCGTCATGGCTCTACGCCTAAGCCGGTAAATATTATATCTTGGCGTCATGGCCTTCTGCCTAAGCCAAGCTGTACGGCGTCATGACTTTATGTCTAAGCCGTTAAACATCCTTCTTCGGCGTCATGGCTCTACGCCTAAGCTGGTAAATATTTTATCTTGGCATCATGACCTTCCGCCTAAGCCAAGATGTACGGTGTCATGACTTTATGTCTAAGCTGTTAAATACCCTTGTCCGGCATCATAGCTTCTCTCCTAAGCCGGTAAATATTGTACCTTGGCGTCATGGCCTTCCGCCTAAGTCAAGCTATGCGGCGTCATGACTTTATGTCTAAGTCGTTAAATATCCTTCTCCGGCGTCATGACTTCTCACCTAAGCCGGTAAATACTATATCTTGGGGTCATGGCCTTCCGCTTAAGCCAAGTTGTATGGCGTCATGACTTTACGTCTAAGTCATTAAATATCATTATCCGGTGTCATGGCTTTCTGCCTAAGCCGGCGAATATTCTACCTTGGCAACATGACACACCGTCTAGGCTAAGTTGTCTGGCATCATGGCCTTGTGCCTAAGCTAGTAAATATTTATCCCTTGGCATCATGACCTTCCGTCTAGGCCAAGTGGTCCGACATCATGGCTCCTTGCCAAAGCCGGCGAATGCTCTCTCTTGGCGTCATGGCCTTATGCCTAAGCCAAGTCATTCAGCGTCATGACCTTTTGTCTAAGCCGACATTCATTTTATCATTGGTCCGGAAACTATCATTAAACCCAATGAACAAAAAGACCCTTCTACCTTGGCATTACGGCTTTACATCCGAGTCAAGTCTTTCGGTGTCACGACCTTCAACCGAGGCTGACCACCACCTTACTATTGGCTCGGAATCGCAGTCTGAACCAATGAATGAAAAGACCCCTCCCTTGGTTTCACACCAACTCCTGACCCCTCTCGAGATTCACAACAACATATAACATCTTCTCTCTATTGTCGCTGCATCAGCCACTTACCTCTCAAACTGATGGCCTGCGGGTGTGCCTATTAAGTCCCATATAAAAAAAAGAAAAAAAGAAGAAGGAAAAAAAAGGAAAGGAAAGAAAAAATAGAAAAAATAGAAAAATAGAAAAAAAGAGAAAAAAGGAGAAAAAAAGACAAAAAAGAGGGAGCATAACATGGTTTGCTTGTTTGCATGTTTCGCGCACATGTTTGCCGGTAATATAGCATTAGTACACTTCCCTTAAATTTCTAAGACCGCATATTTCCTTACTAAATAACACTGCCCAGATTCTACGTCTGCGCGCGTCACGACACACACTAAGAGATGAAAAGCTAATTCTCGGTGAGTGCTTACAGCCAGGGGAAGAGTCGTAGCTATGTTGCTAGCACAACTCGCATGATACACCCTAGACGAAACTCTCACACCTCGCACACAATATGAGCAGTGACCCCTAGTCATAGGGACGTCATAAATTCTTCTTAACACTTCATGGAGCCTTAAATCTCTACACTCACATGAAGGGTAATCGTGGGGAAAAAGCTGCCTCCCCCCTTCAAAAAAAGGAAAGAAAAAAAATGATGATAATGATAAGTGGAATGTGAATCCAAGTAGTCGGGAATCCCCATTGAGACACATGAGGAGACTCGCGCGAAAATGGTGCAGCAAACTCCGTAATTAAGATAAGGATTAATCCTAACAGCCGGGAATCCCCATTGAGACAAGTGAGGAGACTCGCGTCGAACGGTGAAATCCATAATAGAATCACAATTAAAAAGGATAAATCCTAGTAGCCGGGAATCCCCATTGAGACATATGAGGAGACTCGCGCCGAATGGTGAAGTCCATAATAACACTGCAAATAAAGGGATGAATCGTAATAGCCAGGAATCCCCATTGAGACACATGAGGAGACTCGTGCCGAACGGCGAAATCCCGAATCAAGAATAAACAAGGGGGATGTGCGAAACTACCAAAAGTTGAGAACCCCAAATGCATGTGTAAGCAATGAAGTAATCCTCTAGTGTTACTTAGAACGTCTGCACATCCCTATGTTTAGGGTTCGCCGCCCATATAATCACACTTTCACTCTATGGAGGAATACTCTTGGGTGCGGATCGTGGCTAATGCTATGCATATATTCTACGCAATTTCCTCTTCACGTATGCACGTCTCCCTTAGTTGTGGCTTGTGAGTTGCACTCCGTCCGTGAATTTTGGGCATTGTCCTTATCCTATCCCTGATATAGGGGAACTACACTATATATATGCTATGCCTGCAGGTGATGAGTGCTTGCGTGTTTACGTGACAATAAAAACGATGATGATAGAGAAATGAATGAAATAAAAATGATAACAAAAAATAAAATAAATAGAATAAAAATGATGATAAATAAAAAAATAAAATGAATGAAAATGATGATAATGATGAATAAAAAAAATAAGGATAATATCAGAATAATAAATGAAAGACAAAAGATATTTTCAATTGGGCTATGGGCTACACCAGCAGGTCCCGTTCTTTCGTCTCTCACTCGCGACACCTGCGGGTCGGGGGCATTTGTTGACATTGAAAATATTTCTAATTTTTCTTGACCTTTATTTTGGCAAGTCATAAACGCTGGCCGAGTGCCCCTACACCCCCAAAAGAAGGTTCAATCAGCGGAAAGCCCGAGTGATCCGATCAAGACACGCGGAATGTCGGAACGGTCCATAAGTGGCCAGAAAGTCATCCGATCGGGGCAGAAATACTTCGAGGGATGGCCCTCCTAACGAAGACACCCCACATGTCCACATCGTGGAGTTGGCGGCATGAATCAACGTGCCGAACACCAAATCAGGAGAAACCCTGGGTTACCCGATTTGGGTTCACATCGCACCGGAAAGGCCCGTAAGTGGCCGAAAGGACGCCCAGTCAGGACAAAAATACTTCCAAGGGCAGTCCACTCGATGAGGATGTCCCACATATATTCGAAGTTGAGTTGGTCGCATGAATTATAGTGTCGAAGGTCGAATCAGGACAAAACCTGAGAAAATCGGTACGGGTTCAGCATATGCCGGAATGACCGGAAACTGCAAATCGGGGCCCAAAAATGATTAAATCTATACTCTGAGGCCACTGCATCAGATCCAAGGTTGCACCAGACGTCAGGCTTCCGACAAGGCCACTTTCGAGGTAAAATGACAAAAAATTATAAAAATTGATGCGGGACGGACACGATCCCTAGGACTCTAGATCGCGAGCGTCCCTAGCGAGGGATACATGGGACTGTGCGCGGTTAAGAAACCGGCAATGAGTCAGGTAGTCGGCTCTTCCATGCTCGGATCGAGTCACGGGACAGGTCTCGCTCTCTCTCTCTCACAGCGGTGATAATATATAATATCGAGCTAATAATCCTATCACATGCTCTCTAGCAGTGGCATACGAAAATATACGAAATAAAACAAATGCCAAGAGAGGAGTGGACACGATACCTCCACGCTCCGGGCGTGGGGAAGGCGATCCCGGCCAAGTACGGTAACTCCTGGTAACAAAATATTACAATAATTACAGTAGTGAATTATCACCCACTCCACGCAGGGAGGTAAAGGGTTACAATGTGGGCCCGGGAGGATTGATCTTGGGTTGACGGGAAGCACTTGATCACCTCGTCGGCGTAGTTCGGACGGCGCAAGCTACTGGTTGTGGGGCCCACGTGCTAGTCGGCGGGGCCGAGTGGGCCCGGAGTGGTACCGCTGTGACGGTGGCTCCTGGAGAGGCGCTCCCTGGGACGGCGACACGCTGGTTCTCCTTGTGGAAGTCGAGTCGGCTCCGGTCTTCACTTGTTGACCTTCTTGCCCATGGATCTGAAGTTTTGTTTTACAGCGCGCGACCCAGCGAGATCAGCTGCTGCAATCAATCCCGAAGTTGGATCGACGTGAAATTGGTACCATTGGAAAGCTGACTTGAAGTACTTCGATCTATGGCCGGAGAAAGAATTTTGACTATCCCGGATCTGGCCTTGGTCGAATTTACAAGTTGCTGGTTGACAGAACCAGAAAACTTAGGACAGAGGTGGGTTTTCTTGAGAACTGACGTTGACTGTGGCTCAAACTTCGGATCTAGAAGTTGACCGCTTCATGAAAGTTGTAGAGGGATGAGTAAGGAAGACGAGGCTATTTTTTGTGGAATTTCTAGAGGAGGTTTGGTTGGGGAAACGGATTTTATGACACTGGTGGGTCGGATCTGGACTGCACAGGACAGAACTGAAATTTGACTGAGTTTTAAATTTTTTGTGGAGAAAAAGAGCTCCTAAATTCGAGCAAAAATTTGTGGAGATGTGTTTGGATGGGCAGAACACCCAGTCCAAATTGGGACTCAATTAGAGAAGGGGAAGGGGATCGAACAAGGGAAACACAAGGTTGCTGTGACACAAAATAGAAAGCTGGCATATCTGGGGGGCTGAGGAGCACGGAATTGGAAAAATAGAAAACGATGGATAGAAAGTAGAAAAAGTTTTTTGGGAGAGAGTATTGGCGTGGTGAACCTACCCTCAAAATTTGGGCTCCAGCAGATCACGGAGCTGGGAGTTAAAATTCGAGCAAGGAGGCTCTGTCCTGATTTGGGCAGAACTCCGGCGATGGTGGCGACGGCGCGATGGCGGCACGACAGTGGCGGCGGCGGCAGAAGTAGAACTCAGAGGGGCTGAGAAGAAGATAAAAGGGCTTCACACCCTAGAGAAGGCAGAAATCCATCTGCAAGGGGGGAGGAGAGAGGAGAGAGGGGCGCACCCTTCTTGGCCCTTGGGAAAGTCACAAATTTTTCTATCATTAATTCTACTAAAATGGGAATTACATGGTATTTGTATGAAATGTAAAATGACACTAACTATCCCTAGATCTAGAATTGGGAGGGGTAAAAGAGGGAGTTCATAATTAATTCTCCCATGTGGTTTGGAACCACATTAAAAAATCATTAAGAGGGGGGCGCCCCCTTGACTATAAGGGAGGCATCTTGGACAATTTTTACCACTTGTCCCCGTTTGAATGTCAAACCATCTAGAAGCCCACCTAGGACTTTGACCAGCCCCACATGGACCCCAAGATGCCACTTGGACCAATGAGGAATGAGTGGAGGGTCCTGCATGGCCTACATGGTCTTTTGCACAAAAACCCAAAGATCCTTAGGGAATGACAAATTGGCTTATAAAGCCTTACAATTGCATACATGTTTTCCCAAGGATATAACTGCAAACTAAAAGGACACAAATACAAACAAAAATGTAGGTAGTCTTGCTCTGATGTCCCCATCAATTCACCCCGGGTGGGAAGAACTCGACCCCATCGAGTAAGGGGTGCGGCTGCTCGTGACGCCAGCGGATCCGTCATCGTACCAGGAAGTGCGGAGTACTCTCCACTCCAAGTATTCGACACCTGCTTATCCCGTATAGATTCGATATGCTCACGCTGCTATGGGAATGAGGCTAAAGGTGGACACTCCGAGGTGGGGTCACTCTAAAAGGAGGGAAGGCGGCTCGAAGACTCACAATCACCGCTGGGTCCTTTTACGTGACTATATCCGATATATGAGGTAGAACTGATCCCAAAGTCCGACAAGTCTCGCACTCGAAAGGGACTAACAACGTGAGCATACAAAAGACCGACTCGACTAGATGCATGCAGACTCACTATATACTCCTAATATGCCGGACACATGCATGGACAGACACACAAGACCCTAGACACACCTACTGTTAGTCCGACCCGTACATATGCAATGGCGACCAGGACACCCGAATGTGTGCCATGCATGCATCTGACATAACCAGAGGTTGACGTCATGGGGATCTCCTAGACATCCTACGATGCACCAATCATGGACATTGGGCGTGGATGTGGGAAGGCCAGGAGAACCGAATTGACCTTCTTCCATACCCCGATTAACGAGCTCCGTGCGGAGTATAGGTGGACTAGCCTGCGAGGTAGGGGTGTGATAGGTGGCTTCCCTAAAGAGACGGAATGGAGGTTGTGGGCCAAGAGGTCCACTAAGAAAGGGATCGAAGGGATCAAAGAAGGTGTGACCCCTCGATATGGATTCCCTCATCTCAAGGTCCCATGTGTGGAATTCTAGAAGGTGTTGATGGTCACCTTCATCCATGAAGAGAGATGGGACGGTGCTCTCACATAGAAAGTATGGTTCCTCCCTTGGGATAAAAGGAGTGAAGTCGGGCTCGGCCGGTAACAAGAGGAGTAGAAGAACCTCCGTGGTAACATGACCCATGGTGTACACGGAGGTGATGGACCCCAAAGCGGGATGAGTGAAGCTACGACCTGTGGGTCGGTCGAAGTCGGGGGCCAACAAGTGCGTCAATGTCAACTGCCAGGCTAATCCTTTAAGAAGGTCATCCAATGTGTCCACATAGTGACTAGACCGGAAAGTGGTGTGAAACGAGTTGACCGGCACTAATGGTAGGGTGGGGTCCATGGATGGGTAGAGAGGTGGGACCAAGCCATCCTTGAGCCATCTAAGTAGTGGCTCGGCGATGAGAAGCGTACCCGTTAGAAACACGGGTGGCTCCGATTGAGGTGGCTCTAAGTAAGCTGGCCCCGGATGAGGATTTGAAGTAGAGGGTGGCAATGGAGCACTCACGGGTGGTGAAGGAGCACATGTCCTTTTTATCCTATCCAACCAATCTGAAAATATTTTAAAATAATTCGGCAGAGGTGCGGGTTGGAGTAGGGGCCTCGGGGTGGACTCGCTCCTCATCTCTCGGCCTGGGTGTGGACCTAGGCTCGGCTATAAGCGGGGCTTGTTGCCTCCAGCTAAAACCCACTTGTTTTGAAGTGCTTGGGTGGGATTGGTTGGAGGTGTGGCCCACTTGATTGGGAGTGCTTTGGTGGGGTTGAATGGAGGTGAAGGGGCGGGGTTGGTTGGAGGTGTGGCCCACTTGATTGTGAGAGGGTCAGTGGAGTTGGCTAGTGGTATGGCCCCCGTGGTCTGAGGTAGATGGGCAGGGAAAGTAGACCCTCCTAAGCCTCCTCTTCATGTCCCACCATGACTCGATGGGCCTTTGCCTCCTATCCTCCCTCAAGTATTTTATGTCCCTCCATGTTTCGACAGCTTCATAGAAAAGTCGCCTTGAGGCAAAGTCGACTTCCATGGGACCGGACATAATGTATACCTCAAAGTATTGGTCCATACCAGCTTCCCACTCTAGGTAGTCACACGGGTCTTCGGAGCTATAGAAATCTCGGGCTACGGGCCTACGGGGTGGTCGGGTTGGTTTTCCCATCTTTGGGCGTATCGCCACCATGTATAGGATGTGGGACTTTGGTAGTCCATGGGACACTGGATGCTATGGGATGGCCATGCCGACACTTGGACAAGACACTAGACACGACCCTAAATGACAATGCAAGTTGGAATGTCGACACGACTACAAACCTAGACACAACCAAGATTCGGTACCTGGTAGAGTTTGGGGATCCGAAGATCCTCTTACGCGAGTGAATCACCTCTCCGATAGGCGTAACCTAACGGTTGGGTGACATATTTTTATATACGGAACAATTGTATGCAAATGAGACACCTAGACTTAAACACTTTTTTTTGTTTTTAAAGAAGACTAATGACTACCCTAGACACAACTGGCGCTCTGATACTAAATTGATGCGGGACGGACACGCGCCCTAGGACTCTAGCTCGCGAGTGTCCCTAGCGAGGGATGCGTGGGACTATGCGCGGTTGAGAAATCGGCAATGAGTCGAGTAGTCGGCTCTTCCGTGCTCGGATCGAGTCACAGGCCGGGTCTCGCTCTCTCTCTCTCGCAGCGGTGATAATATATAATATCGAGCTAATAATCCTATCACATGCTCTCTAGCAGCGGCATACGGAAATATACGAAATAAAATAAATGTCTAGAGAGGAGTGGACACGATACCTCCACGCTCCGGGCGTGGGGAAGGTGATCCCGGCCAAGTACGGTAACTCCCGGTAACAAAATATTACAATAATTACAGTAGTGAATTATCGCCCACTCCACGCAGGGAGGTAAAGGTCTACAATGTGGGCCCGGGAGGACCGATCTTGGGTTGACGGGCAGCACTTGATAACCTCGTCGCCGCGGTTCGGACGGCGCAAGCTGCTAGTTGTGGGACCCACATGCTGGTCGGTGGGGCCGAGTGGGCCCGGAGTGGTACCGCTATGACGGTGGCTCCTGGAGAGGTGCTCCCTGGGATGGCGGCCCGCTGGTTCGCCTTGTGGAAGGTGAGTCGGCTCCGGTCTTCACTTGTTGACCTTGCTACCCACGGATCTGAAGTTCTATTTTACAGCGCGCGACCCAGCGAGATCATCTGCTGCGATCAATCCCGTCGTAGGATCGATGCAAAATTGGTGCCGTTGGAAAGCTGACTTAAAGTACTTCGATGTATGACCAGAGAAAGAATTTTGACTATCCCAGATCTGGCCTTGGTCGAATTTACAAGTTGTTGGTAGACAGAACCAAAAAACTCAGGACACAGTTGAGTTTTCCTGAGAACTGACATTGACCGTGGCTCAAACTTCGGATCTGGAAGTTGACCTCTTCATGAAAGTTGTAGAAGGATGAGTAAGAAAGACAAGGGTATTTTTTATGGAATTTCTAGAGGAGCTTTGGTTAGAGAAACGGATTTTATGACACTGGTGGGTCAAATCTGGACTGCACAGGACAGAACTAAAATTTGACTGAGTTTTAATTTTTTGGTGGAGAAAAAGAGCTCCTAAATTCGAGCAAACATTTGTAGAGATGTGTTTGGATGGGCAGAACACCCAGTCTAAATTTGGACTCAATCAGATAAGGGGAAGGGGATCGAACAAGGGAAACATAGGGTTGCTATGACACAAAACAGAAAGCTGGCAGATCTGGGGGGCTAAGGAGCACGAAATTGGAATAATAGAAAACGATGGATAGAAAGTAGGAAAAAAATTTTGGGAGAGGGTATTGGCGTGGTGAACCTACCCTCAAAATTTGGGCTCCAGCAGATCACGGAGCTGGGAGCTAAAATTCGAGCAAGGAGGCTCTGTCCTGATTTGGGTAGAACTCCGACGATGGTGGCGGCGGCGCGATGGCGGCACGACGGTGGCGGCGGCGGCGGCAGAAGTAGAACTCAGAGGGGTTGAGAGAAGATAGAAGGGCTTCACACCCTAGAGAAGGTAGAAATCCATCTGCAAGGGGGGAGGAGAGAGGAGAGAGGGGGGCACCCTTCTTGGCCCTTGGGCAATTCATAAATTTTTCTATCATTAATTCTACTAAAATGGGAATTACATGGTATTTGTATGAAATGTAAATTGACACTAACTATCCCTAGATCTAGAATTGGGAGGGGTAAAGTAGGGAGTTCATCATTAATTCTCCCATGTGGTTTGGAACCACATTAAAAAATCATTAAGAGGGGGGGGGGGCTTAACTATAAGGGAGGCATCTTGGACAATTTTTACCACTTGTCCCCCTTTGAATGTCAAACCATCTAGAAGCCCACCTAGGACTTTGACCAGCCCCACATGGAGCCCAAGATGCCACTTGGACCAATGAGGAATGAGTGGAGGGTCCAGCATGGCCTATATGGTCTTTTGCACAAAAACCCAAAGATCCTTAGGGAATGACAAATTGGCTTATAAAGTCTTACAATTGCTCACATGTTTTCTCAAGGATATAATTGCAAACTAAAAGGACACAAATGCAAGCAAAAATGCAGGTGGTCTTGCTCTGATGTCCCCATCAAAAATGCTATGGAATGAGTCGGCACCCAATTTTAATGAAAAGAATAAAAAAATTGAAAAAAAGGGGAAATGCCACACTTTTTATAGTGAGTCGGTGGCACCTTTAAAAGTGGCATGTTGGCACACTTTGACAAATCGGTGGCACTTTTGGAGGTTAGTCGATGGCACCTTTTTAAATGGATTGGTGGCATCCTTTTAAGTGAATCGGTGGAGCCTTGCACATGAGTTGATGGCTTCTTCTTCTCGCGGTTGAATCAGTGGCGCAGTGGAGTCTCCCTGCATGAATTGGTGGCGCCTTTGGCACTGCGGGCCGGCGAGTCGGTGGTGGGCATCAGTCCCATCCCGCCACCGATGCTCTATTCTCCTGCCTATAAATTGGGCATCCGCCCTCAACATTGAAAGGGGGACCCAGACCAGGGAAGACGAGAAGAAGGAGGCAGGGGTAGACCCATCCAAAGGAGAAAGAAAAAAAGCAGAGGGAGGAGCGATCGAGCGAGCTAGAGAGAGAAGTGCAAGATGGGTCTCGGTGCTCGGGGAGGGAAGCTTTGTCTTCTTTTCTTTTCTTCTCTGTTGTATCGTTTATGCTTGCTCGCCTATACCCTCTGCAATTGTAGGGATGAATAAAAGCTCTCTTATCTTATCATTTATGCTGATGTAAATGCATTCGTGGTGTACAAGCTAATGTTAGCTCCTGTATTTCAATTCGATCATCGTTTTTCCTTTCTTTCCGTTGTGGGGTATCTCTTCTTCTGAATTTTGTTTTTCTTCTTCGGGGATTTGAGTTTTTGCTTCTGAGGAAAATGAGCGATCTACAGTATATCCTGACCGGGAGGGAGCCCTTACGGGCTACATCCCTTGTGAGATCCTAGGATCGGTCAAGGAGGATTGCAGCCCTCTGCTCTAAGGTTCCGTACCCCAGTCGTGAGGAGGCCCGGTAGGGCTATGCTCACTTTGAAATCCATGGATCGGTCGGGAAATATGGTTTTCGTTTGAAGTTCACGCTGAAAATGGCGAATGGCCACGCCCACCAGGGTGATAGTGATATCCCCTCCCCGGGATCCGATTGCTTCATCGTCTATATCGTCTATGTTTTAAACCATGTATGCACCTTAGGTGTTCGATGCTTTTCCTCAAGGGCTCTGACCTCCCCCTGAACGTCCCCTCTCTTGTATTGTTAAGTGTGGCCACGAGCCAGCAAAAACCTATTCTAATCCCAAGAGGGGGGGGGGGTCCTCTATCCACTGTGTGAGTGCTTAGCCATAGTTGCAATGCCTTCAGCTTTCGGCTTCTCCATTCATTTTAATTTTTTCTCGATCATGATTGTAGATCCATTACCGGGGAGGGGAACAGTTCCCCATTAGGTGATTTTCGTCCACTATCTTCAGGTCACTCTGGGTTCTGGGAGGTCTGCCATACCATGGTAGTGTTCTCCTGGAAGCCCCTCTTATGGAGTTGACATGAATGCCAATCATATGGCAACATTAGTTCGGTCGCCCCTCGATTTAACCCCTGAATTGCCAAGGGCTCTTAGTAGGCAAGCCCTCAGAGTCCCTCATTGGCAATTTCAAGTTTCGAGACATCCACACTTGGCCTCTCGAGTTTTATGGACTTACCCCGGCTTCCCCCGTGTGTATGTCCCATTACTCCCCGAACACTCCGGGTCTAGGGGAGATGCTGTCAAAATTTCGTGGGGACCTCTGGATTGAACAACAAAATAAGATAATAATAATAATAACAACATAAAAAAATATATAATATATAGAACAAAAGAAGAATATAATAAAATAAACATATATGTATTACATGTATGAAAATGATAATAAATAAAACAAATAAAACAAACATGAATAAATAAAACAACAAAAAGGGAGATAGGCGTTGAGTCGGTGACGACGCCACCGATTCACCACCTCCCATTCAATTCTGTTTTTGCCAAAAGTGAGTCGGTGGCCGTTCATTAACATTAAAACCATAAACCAAGCACCCACGTGACACACTGCCATATGAAACAAGAAAAATAAGACAACAACATAAAACATGTAATGCAACGTTAACTCCATTTAACACTAAATCTCATTAACACCATTAACTCTTAATCCAGGCAAGCCATGATCATACGTCCAAACCCCTGACCCACTGCATCGACCCCAGCGCTGCACCGACTGTAGCCAGCCACTGCACCGACCTCCCTACTGCACTGACCTCCCCATCATGCACCGACCCCTTTTTACACATGCACACACACCATGTGCCTTCACCCAACATGCACCAACCCCTTTTACGCATGCACCGACCCCCTTTTAGACATGCACATACACCACGTGCCTTCACGTAACAAAGCATGTAAACCACACTCATTAATGCACACTCGCATCTCGCATTCCCTCTTCATCCCCGTGCATGTGTATTATATATATATATATATATATATATATATATATATATATATATATATAACACATACAACAACTAAAAATCAAACAAAAATCACACTTACGCTACACCCATCCCTTTTAATATAAACAAAACAAACCCAAACTAACATATACGTCCAACCCTTTCATCCCAAATTTATAAATGAATAACAAAATAAATAAGACACTCTCATTCCAAATGGGAAATAAAAAAATGGCTAAAAAAATAAAATGAACAAAAAAATATAAAATAAAAAAGAAAGAAAAGTAAAAAAAAATAAAAAATAAATAATAAATAAATAACACAACAAATAAATAATGGCCAAAGAAAAAATGACAATAATAATGTTAACAAATCAAGTAATAAAAAAATGATAAATCAATAACAAAAAAACACAAAGGAATAGCAACTCAATAAGTGCCGAAATAAGAATAATAATAAGAGATGTATGTATATAATAATAATAATAATACTAATCCTAATAAATGAGTAATAAAAAGAGAAATGATAACAAAAAATAATAATAATAATAAAAGAAAGATGTACATTCACACACCTAAAATAATAACAAGAATAAAGAACAAACAATGAACACGATTGTACCCGCCTCGGGGCTCTCACCTCCTCCAGACCTGACTATGGGGAATATTAATTGTGCCCGACAAGTCGTGCCTAGACCTGGGGATTCACCCCATTATGATCATGGCATAGCTTCGCTCCAGGCCAATAATTCGTTGTGTTCAATTCGTTTCGACTGGGTTTCAACCGCATTCCCCCGTTTCTTGAACTATAAATTTGCCGTATCCCGGCATACATTGTGTCGACATTACATGAGTCTGCCCAAATGCGGTCATGCTTGGCCCACCTCGTGGGCCCATATGTGTGTACCGTAATGCTATGCGCAGTCTCAAAATAAAAAAGCCCCGATAACTCTCAAAGTCAGAGAGACGTTGCTGAAATCTCTTTTAAAATTATGAATAAATGATTAAATGGATAATATACAATAAAACTAAATACTATTACCTTGTGTGCTTCCATGAGCCGCTTCTTCGGTATATCAAATGGTGATTAGCTGAAAGTCGGGTTATGCCCGACCGAAGGCTTTCACTATGCGTGATGATGGTCTTCGGACCTAAGTTCTCCGCCTTGTACCGGCAGCAGGTTTAATGAATAAATACTACCATGTTGTGTGCTTGCATGCAAATACATCTTTCATGTATTCTACGGGCCCCATGGTCCTTCTATTTTGGTGATTAATCAACGGTTGTCCCTCTATCGGAGGGACGTAATTAACGCCGTAGTCTTTACGGTACAGCGGGTTTTGAGTCCTGACACGAGCTTCACAATCGACTGACCAAGTCAGATCGAGCGCACGATAATTTGTCACCTATGTGATTGGCACGCCTACACATTTATTTTAATTAATTTTAAATTAAATAAATCGTTCCACCAACTTCTTAATGAAAATCCGCTTGCCTGGTGACCGGGGTGGCACGTCCTGTCCATTCCGTAATGAAGGAATGAACGGACTCCCTCGTTTTCCCCCCTTGCAAGTATTACCTTTCAGTTAAGAAAAGAAGCTTGAACATAAGCAGTGCAAGATACAATCACCGATCAGATTGCTTCACACTACAAACTGTTGTAATATAAAACATTCAACCAAATACCTGTGAATGGGGTTAGGAAAAAAAGAACAATCGCACAAACATTCGCATAGATGAACAACTATTTTTAAGGTGGTTCAGTCTGTAAACCCGCAGACCTACATCCACCCCTCACTCAACCGAGTGAGGCTTAACCATTGATAAACAGCACGGGGAAGAATCCCCCCACACACAAGGAGCCAAGCTCCAACACGCACGCAGACAGACCCCTATGCACACACACGGGGAACAAACTCCCCACGAAGAGGACACTCCTCACGCTATTTACACAGCGAGACACGGGGACAAGCCCCACACGCTCTTGGTCTGAAACCCAGTAGCACACACATACACACAAATGTGCTCAGATAAGCTGAGCATGTGCTAACATCGCACAGTTACACACACTGATGTAAGATTCAAAGTTCAGAAATGAAAAATAAGAAAACATGAGAACGAAGGAAAACATCATAGCTTCTGAAGAAGCACTTTGATTGGAGATTCTGATACTCTATTTTTCCTTCTTCTTCCTCTCTCTAGATCACTTCATTAATGACTCTCTCTTCCCATCGAAGACCTCTCTCAAGGCTTACTGTCTTTTCTCCTTTCTTGTAATGCCCTGGGTTTTTTGGATATATGTTCGGATCAGGATCCGTGGATTTCGGATCCCTTTGGTGGGTCCCGGATTGAGTTTTGTGGTTTACGCGTGTTTTTACCTGACGAGCATTTGGAATCCTGTGTAGGGTAAACAGTTGCGTTCTCCGACTCTGGTACATTACCAGCGCGTTGTGCATTTTCCGAAGATCGTGGGGAGTATTTTTCCCTATTTTTTGTATTTTCTAGAAATGTTGGATTTTATATATATATTAAACCCCTTTCTCTCTCCCCATCTTTCATTTCTCACTCTCTCCCTCTCTCTTCTCTCACGCTCTCTCTTTCTCCCCTCTCTTCTCCGGCGGCCGACGGAGCAAGGCAGAGGCGACGCGGGCGAGGAGTGGGCAAGGAAAGGCGAGGATCGAGGAAGGGGCGGCACGGCGAAGCTCGTCCACGAGTTCGGGGCGTCGCGACAGTTCGTACGGGGTTTTCTTGGCGGATCGGTGACCTAGGTGCACGGAATCTTCAGTGGAGGTAGGGGGATGGTTCCTTAACGCCTATACTTCATTTCTCGCAAGTTTGGTATCCCGAGGCAAGCTGAAAGGGTTTATTTTCCCGCCGGGGTTAAAATATGTGATTTTGGGGTGTGAGCTGGATTTCTCGTTTTGATTGTGTTTTTGGGGTTTGAATGGGTCCTCTCGGTGCTAGAGAGGTTGGGGAATGGTTTCCCCTTGTTTTCCCCTTCACATGGGTGTGAACGGGGCATGGAATGAGATTTTCTACCGTGTTTTCCGTTTTCGCGCTCGGGGCGTAGTAGCGGTCCTACCAGCAGCCGCCACTTCCATGAGGCGGTCCACTGGGGGCCGCTATCTGACCCAGAAGTGTCGACATGGTTTGCGGTCTGGAGGTGACCGCCATTTGAAGTTGCGGTCTCGCGACTGACTTCCACTTTCTAGTGGCTGTCAGGCCAGGACCGCCACTTTGTGAGCTTTCCTCATTGAGTCCCCGGAGTAGGCGGTCATGTGGATGACCAATTCTCTGAGTTGCGGCCAGGGCATGGCCGCATTATGCCCAGTGGTCTCCGTTAGTAGTGGCCTTGCGCCTGACCGCTAAACGATGGAGGCGGTTAGGCCAGGACCGCCACTGAGGGTTACAGTCTCGGGGAAGAACGCCCCTTTGTCCAAGTGTTCCTGGCAAGTTGCGGTCCAAAGTGGATCGCTACCTTGGAGTTGCGGTCCAAGGAGGACCGCCACTTGGAGGTGATGGTCAGGGGAATGACTGCCACTAATTGGGTTCCATGATTTCCATGTTCCGATCATGTCGTTTTTGCTTCCGGTCGACCCGGTTGTGACCCAGTGGTTGACCTTCGGCCTCATGGATGTCCCGGACACCCGTGGGTTCTGCGATCATGTTTTGGGGTGTCTATAAGTGCCAAGTTACCTCAATAAGCATGTCCGTGGGTTTTGAGGGTCTGGGTGACCCCATGTGTTTCGGGCTTCTGTGCTTTCGCTAGATCGAGTCGTCGTGAG
The DNA here is from genome assembly GCA_022559845.1 of Amorphophallus konjac. Classification (NCBI taxonomy): domain Eukaryota; kingdom Viridiplantae; phylum Streptophyta; class Magnoliopsida; order Alismatales; family Araceae; genus Amorphophallus; species Amorphophallus konjac. The sequence continues at coordinate 147,364,647 of CM040118.1, forward strand.
TCGGTATGAGTACGGGGGGGACCTTCCCCGCACGATGTGAGTTTCTCTGGATGGTGGTTTCCGAGTGGGCCAAGCGTATGGCCTTGGACTGTGAGTCCAGTCACCCAGTCTGGGGCTGGAGGTTTCCCGCTTTTCCCTTGGATAGGGGATTGACTCGATGGCTTGTGAGTTGCCTTGAGAATTGAGCTACCGTGGTTTGAGACGTAGGGATTAGGCTAGATCGACGGCGCTGTGCCATCTCGTGCAACAATCTTGACCTGAGTCTCGTGACTCAAGGACTGTTGGGTTTAGTAGGTCTAGTGGGCTGTCCAGAGTCTGGTGGTGTTGTGCCACCCGTTACTCCATGTTACTCGCAATGGGTGCGTGCGTGACTTTCTGTGTTCACGAATAGTGACCTCCCACTGGTCGTAACCTTCTTACAGCATGCGTGTGTTGACCCACCAGGGAGTGGTGGAGCGACTTTCCCGAGAGAGACGGTTTTTAGGCTGGTTACCGTAGGGCCCCTCGCCTTTGCAGCCTGCGTCCGGGCTGGGGGGAAAACCAACTAGAAGACCTGACTTAGAGCGGATGGTCTGTGTGTGCACACGTGGTTGGGGACGTCAGACCCGCGCTGACAAGTACGACCCCAGCTTGTCCTTGTTCTGTGTTCCTGGTTACTGTTGTGTGTCTCAATCTCCGCCTGGGGCATCACTGAGAGACACATGAGGCGTGGTTTAAGACGTCAGTAGACGCATCCGACTTTGCTTCTGGTGGGCAGTGCTTCCATCACTTGACGTGGGTTCTCGTGACTCGAGTTTCTATTCCCTGTCTGCGATACGTGGTTTACGCGTAGTTCCATTTATTTCCCGAGATAGAGGTCTAGGGTTTCCGGTGAGCGTTACCAATGGTCTTTTCCCTAGGCAGTGTAGGGTTCACGACGGCGAGGTCATGACCGCATCTACCCAAACCGTGTGGTTTTGGGTTGGGCCTTTGACTGTGAGACGGGCCTCCACGATAGTGGTGTCATGATGGTCTCCTGGCAGTGTAGCCAGTGGTTTTCCTGTTAATCTGGTAGTCCCCCGACTGTTAGATTGGGGCGTGCCCTCCGGTACAATAGGAGTAGCTGTAGAGTCGAGTATTTACCGGCCACTGTGGTTATTGTTCCTACTATTGTTGCTGCTTTGCGCTACCGCCGTTGTTTACGGTTGGGGTTCCTCGGGACCCCTACTGAGCCAGTGATAGGAGGCTCACCCCTGCTTTTCAGGAGTGACGGTTCTTCCTTGAGGTTCGAGGGTGCTGCGCAGAGGTTCTTAGTTGCCAACTCGTCGGGCCGAGTGTTCACTCAGTGTTGGGTACGCTTCTCTACCTTAGCCTGTACTTCTGTTGGACTGGACTCTATTGTAGTTGTTTAATTATTTCTGTTAATTGTTAAATTTTCTTGCTTTATTTTTTATTTATTTGTACCACCACACTCATTTTAGCCCTTCCGAGCCCTCCGGCTCATGAGCGGCGGGGCAGGATTCGAATGGTATCGGGTTCTTCCCGGTATCCAGATCTTGGGTCATTACATTTCTTCTCACTCTTTCTCTTTCTCTCTTCCCTAGACGAGCTAAGTTGATTTATCTTGGAAACTCTATCTGCCTCTTTTCTTCTTGCTCTCTCTCTTTTTCTCCTCTTGGATGAGCTAATCCTGATCTCACACTTAGAAGTTCTGCTCGGCCAGTCTTCTCAGAAGACCATCGTGCTGTATTTACAAGGATAAGATTTAATCTAAGCCCTTTAGTTTGAAAGATGCAATCTGGGTCATTCAGCCGTTTGGAAGACTCTGGAACCAAGGTACGAGGTGCAGAAATCAATGGCCACTGATTGTCCTTCGAATGAAGCTCACGCAAAACACACACGCAGCTGCTTAATATCCAAGGCAGAAAAATAATGGATAACAAGCTTTTTCTGATAGGTCTTTAGGCATCGGGAGATGAAGAAGGGGTCGCGGTGATAGGCGGCGTACAGGTGTATGCACGTGTACCTCTCTCCGAACTAGTGCAACTAATACCTACAGTGCACAAATTAGAAACAAAGAGATAGAGTGGTCTCCAGAGACTTATACCTGAGCCTCACAGGGGTAGAATGATCGTGAACGCCTTAGGAATGGGAGAATATGGGTTCTTCCTGTCCTCGCTCTCGGCCGACCAAGAACGCAGAGCTCTGCGAGTCGACGATGAAGTTCCTACAAATTACCAGCAAATAGAGAATAGACCATTAGACTTTGAAGTGTAGGAAATGCTCATAGAAGTATGGAAAACATGCAAATGGGGTCAATTGTACCCGGAAGGGGGGTGGAAAGGGGGATGGCCGAGACTTTCAACCATCCGCCTTCCCTATGTTTTGGATTGGAAAACCTCTTTAAAATGGGATCTAGGAAGATCTATCATGCATGGATGCAGTAAAAATAGAGAGAAACATAGCTAGATGGGAAACAAGGGAAAGATGGACGGGTTTACTCATCAACGAATAGGAGGCGACCAACATTATGGCTGCTTAGGGAGGTTGGGCAGCCATGTCGATGGCCGCCCCCTGCAACTAGGGCTCGTCCATGGCAGAGCTCTCCAACGGCGGGTTCTACGACTAGGGGATGGTCGGGAGGTTTGCTCTCGTTCTCACAGGTCTCTCTGGCTCACCGAACTGACAGAACATCCTCCCCTCAAAATGTTCAACCAAATCTGCCTAAACCCCCCCCCCCGTGAGGTAGTTCGAACAGGGGTTTTTGTATCTCATGAGACTCTCCCTATAGAGGCATTCGAAGATGGAATTTGAATTCATTTCCCTCCTATTCGGAGATGAGGACGTGTGAGAGTACGTGCGCCTCAACCTATCGAGTGGGAGCAGTTGCCAAGGACATGCCCCGAGTGGGCGGAACATGGAGTTGACGGACAGTTGCTAGAAGGTAGCCAGGTCGATGGCCTTCTTGGGAGCTGGGCGGCCAGGTTAGTGGCCTTCATGGAATGGTGTAGGCGGCCAACTATCTGGCCTTCTTGAGGTGTGGGCGGTCAGATCGATGGCCACCTAGGGACCTGGGCAACCAAGAACGTCACCTTCCAGGGAGAGAGCTAGGCGGCCATCTATCTGGCCGCCCAGGGTGTTGGGCGGCCAAGACTTTGGCCTTCTTGGGGAATCAATGGATAACGCCGCGAAGGGACAAAGTGGAGCCTACCTAAAAAAGGATGAGACTCCACACTCACAATCAACCAAGAAGAAGGATCACTTCAATGATGGCTAGGTAAGGTCCGTGAGATGTCCGAAATTAGGCGTCTACAAGGTCCACGTGTAAAGAGTGAATATCCTCTCCTAGGAGCTCTCCAGAACCCAAGACACGTGCCTGGAATCATACGCCAATGATTGGACTTCGGATCATGAGCCCAGTGTGGGACCCACTACCTACTTGAATCCCGTTACGGAAGGGGTCGACCCACAGGGTCGACTCTTGGAAATTTCCAAGCCTTTAGTTGAATATTTGAGTAAAACAGAACTCAAATCAAAAGGGGCCGACTCCATAGGTCGACCCACTGACTGCCAAAGCCTTGTTTCTATAGTGGCTGATGATGCTATTGTTGTTTGGCCTTTGCTGGCTTGCTTGCAAGTTTAGATGAGTTGCGAGTTGGTGCTGGCCTTAGTTGACTCATCAAATGTGCCATGGTCTCTTCTGTTGTCATCCTGATCTAAGCAGCATTTCATCGAACACCTGATGTGCAGTACTAGGTCGACTGAATTTGCATTCTTTTGATGGCTAGATGGCTTAGATGTGTCGACCCTATACTCCATTGTGTCGACTCATATTGCATGTTGTCCATCCTAGTTGTGTCGACACAGTCTATTAGTTTGAACAAAAAATCAGTCGACTTGGCTGAATATCAGTCGACTTGGTTGAATATCTATTGGCTGAGTTTCATATCTGTTGACTGAGTTTCATATCAGTCGACAGAGTTTTGGGTAAGTTGAATGATTTTTGCACTTCTTCTGTCATTTCTTTCTTCACACTGCCCATCTTCATTGCATCATTTCAGAAGACTTCGAAGACAATTGCCAGCCCATTTGAAGACACTTTCCAGCCCAAGAGAAGTCCTCCATACTTTGTTATACACTTGCTTGATCTTAGCTAGGTCTTCTTGATGGCTGGAGTTGCTGACATCTTCTTGTTCATCATGCAGGTCGACTCACCTTGAATGTGGGTCGACACACTGAACCTTGGCTCTTGTTGTTGTTGCTTGCAGCTTCAAATGAGTCGACCCAATTGGCTTGTAGGTCGACTCAAGGTGTCCTCATATACTGCCAAAGTTTGTCTACTGAGTCTATCGACATACGCAAAAAGTTAGTCAACTTGGGTAAATATCTGTCGACTGAACTTGAACCAGATCGACTGATTTCTCCTTTCTCTGTCGACTCTATGCTACAAATGAGCTTCTATCTTCCACACCTATCCAGTCTTAATTCAATCTTTTTAGACACATAAAATAGCTCTTGAGCTTCTAGATGTATGACCTTGTGTCTTTCTTTAACCCTCAAGTTCACTGTTGCTCTACAAAATAAAGTCTGTCGAATTCTCGGCATATTTGTCGACTTAAAGCTGTACAGGTCGACTAAACTTCACAATATCTATCGACTTAATTAAGCTAAAGTCAGTCAACTGATTTTCTCCTTTGGTCAATAGATTTTTCCTTTCTTTCTCAACTATTTTCTCAACTAATTAACTTGATCTTCTATACTGTTCTGGACTGTTAAGCCTGCAAAATGTTATGACATGGAGCATGTTTTGGGCCTAAAATCTGAATTTTATTGTTCAAATAGTATTCATTATTTCTTCACATTCATGACTCAATAATTCAATGAGTCATAGTTAGACATCATCAAAACCAGAGACACAACAAAAAGACAAGTTTATGCTTTTTACAATGAAATTAGCCGACATGACCAAACTGACCAAAAAGACAAAAAATAAAAAATGCTTACATACAAGCATGCATGCTAATATTAGACTTCATAGAGTTTGAATCAAATCATTCTGGAGGATCATCCTCACGACCTAAGAAGCGATCCCAAAAGCCTTTGTATTGGGCGGACTGTGTTTCCAAATGGTGCTGAAATGTCTGGAAAGATGACATGACTTCCTGGTGATTTGCCTCAACCCTCTGAGACAGTGAATCTAAAGACCCTCTCATTTGAGTGACATCCCTTCCTAGAGATTCAAGTTGAGAATCAACCCTTCTGCGCCATGGTTCAGAGTAGCCTTGAGTGTCATGCTACTCTGGCTGATCAACATGTATTTGCCTGCCCTCATCAACTTGCTGCTGTGGAGCATGAAAATTTGCTTCTTCTTGTTCCTGACGATGCTCACTTGAGTCTTTAGACTCCTCATAGTCGCTGTCACGATCCTCTAGAGAATATCCCATAGTTGTCATGATCTTGTATTTGTTATAAATGTCTTTGTGTTGAATTTCTTCACAATTTATGTTTGAGAGATCAACCCCAATCCATTTGAAAAATCCAGTCAGAGGAGCTGCATATGGTAATGAGCGATTCTTATACTTGATGCATGATGTAATGAGATCAAACATCAATGAGGGGAGATCTATTCTTTTACAATTGAACAGGCAATAAAACATGAACTTGTGAATCTCGGTGATTTCATCTCGACTTCCTCCCTTGGGATATATAATGGTAGTAATCAAGTGATGAATGACTCACTGAAGGGGAGGAAATAAATTGGCATTGAACTTAATTTCCGTGCCAAGTCTTTCATCATATGTTTCAGATGTGAGAATTTAATAAACATCCTTGAAGTCAAATTTTAACATCCTAAATACATTCCGTTTAAACAGAACATCCAAAGCCCTTGATAAATACTCCCTCTTGAAGGGTGTATGGATCCCTTGAACACAAGTGTAAAATTTATGATTCTCATCCTCATGTAAATTTGCATAGAATTATTGAACAAGTAAGGGATAATATCTTCTGTGAAGAGTTATAAACCCAATCCAGTCTTGAAATGCAAATATATCCATCAAACTGGGAACGATTTCTCCTACTTCATGAAAAGCAATTCCTCTAGGTTTCAACAACTTTCTTTGAGCCAGTGGGGGTATAGAAATTTTGTTGGAACCCTCCATGGGTTGTTTGCCCTTTTGTTGGATTGATGTCGTTGCTCTAGGAGCAGTCCGGGAAGGAATAACAGCAGTCCTATATTTAGGGGCCATCGGGGTAGTAGAGCCGAGCAAGAAATCCCAAGAGGGGTTTGATCCTCTCCTCAAGAATAATCAAAAGATACACCAACCTCATATTTGAAGCATACAACACTAGGAAATCCAACGACGAGCCATGAACGTGAAGATCTCAGAAGATGAAGGTCGATGAAGATCCAAACTGGAGCAGTGGCCGCTTTCCTCTTGAAATGGGGTTGAAATGGTGCTAGGGTTTGAGGAGGGTCCTTTGGTAGTTTTGGAAAGGGAGTGGGAGATGAAATAAATCGGCTTGGAGGTTTATAAAGGGATGTAGGTTGACCAACCTTCGATTCGCGATCGAGCCGAATTGGACGCGTTGCTGCATCTGTTGACCGATTCGGTCGGCCGGTCGACCGAATACAAGTGCAGAGGAAGTCTACCTTACAGAATTCAATGGGTGTTGGCTCAAAAGGAATGGGTCAAAGGAAGCCATACAAAGTCATATTGAAATCCCCTTATCTCATCAGACATTTCTCTCTCTCAATGAAGTGATTTGAGCCCTATTTGTTCTATGTTAGCTTTATGTCAACAATGAGTGTGTCGCCGGTGAAGGTAAAAAAAATCATTAATATATACAACCAAGCAATCAACCTATGAACATGTATTGATTTGGCTATGTTTATTTTGCATTAAACAAAATCAAGTCATGCAAATGTATTTGATCATTGTTAAAACATATCCATGAACAAGATTCAGCATGCAATCTCTTTATTCAGACATTTATCAGTCAAATTTTTAGATTTTTAGATTTTTAATTTTTTTCAACAATGTATGAAATCAAACACACATAATCTAACCTAATGATGACGGTGTGAGAAAGATACCAAATGATGAAGGTTTGACACCATGTGAGATTTATGAACAAAAACCAATTTGTGGACTGATACCAACTTGTTGGAATGATATCAATTGTTGAATTGATGAACACCTAAATACACATGTACGCAGATGAATGATTTTATGATCAAATAAACCTTAATGCCTAATTCTAATTTTTTAGTATGATGCATTATGGATCATGCAAGCATCAGCAAGCATGCACTCAGTCAGGTAACATCATGCATATATGTATTTACATATGTAAGTGTAGCATATCTCCCCTTTTCTCATTAAAATGATGGGAATGGGATAACAAAATATACAAATGATTCAAATGACGTGATATGCTCAATGACAATTCCACAAAAGAGCACATTTAAAATTAAATCTCTTATTGTGAAACTAATTAAAATGTGCAAAGAACATCAAGCATATGGATACATGGACCTTCTAATTAACATTAGAGGATAACACTCTATCTGCACATGCATATCCTAACTTTGAATGATGGTAGCTTTTCTCTACCTCATCTTTTTAACAGCAGTAGTGGTCAAGTTTGATCCACACATTTTTACATGAGGAGACACATGGATCACATGCCAGAATTCCAGGTTACTCAGTGTGTTAACTATTCCACTTCCTTTTGGAACATAAACTAATCAAAATATGATTTTTCAATACAAATCACATCACGTCTCAGGTGACATGCATCCGATCTACTCAGTATGTTTGATCATTGCTCTATGTTCTTTACTTTTCTTTTATCTCATATTGGAGTTCCACTTCACCATTTTACGTGAACTCTCCTCATTTCTGCAATGGGGAGGCCCATTTACTAGGCTAGGTTTTCCTCTTCTCTTTTTACATGAACCCTCTTTTTCATTTGAGGCATGCAGTCCTTTCCTCAACAATAGTCTTCAAAGATGATGCAAGATTTTAAGTTTCACAAGAGTGTTAAGAAGAATTTTCTATATCCTTATACATGATATTCATCAATCACATTTCAATGTAGAGACATGTGTGAGTTTAATTTCAAATGTATGTTGAAAATTATGCTACATACATCATCATTAAGCTCCCCCTAAATATATGCACATATCAAAATATTTTATCCCCCTAAGTGTATGACATGTCACACATTAGCCATGAATCAAGTGCAGCTTATTTAGCAAGGAAGTATATGTCCATAGAAATGTCATGGAGAGTGATAGCACATATAAGCTGTAGTGGGACCTAGGGTCACAGGATTAGTCCCACATCGGATGTTGAGAAAGCAACCAAGTGCTTATAAGGAATGTCTTCACCTCTTAACCCAAGAGGGCCCTTTTACCAGTAAAAAAGGATAAAACCCCAGCCGTCCCCAGGCGTAGTGTGGATATAGCTCAAAGGAGACACCCAAAATTTGTACGTCTTCATTGGCGCCGTCTGTGGGAATCCTAAGCTCGCACTCGCTTGCCTTCTCTGTTGAGTAGTGGACAGCGGATCTAGAGGGGAGGGGTGAATAGATCTGCCCCTCTTTTCATAATGCAACCCTCTATATAGCTAGATAAAAAGAATTGTAGTGGAGTGTAACTAGCTTATCGAAGAACACTATGATTCGCTTGGCAAGATGAGCAACTAATATATCGATTTGAACCTAAGCATGCATCTAGAATGAAGTAATCACATAAACAAACCACAACACAGAGGATTTTAATGTGGTTCAGACTGAATCTCCAGTCCTACGTCCACCCCTCACCAAATCCGGTGAGGCTCCACTAGTGCCACGCACTGAACCGTAAATCGGAAAGACCTCCGATTGCCTTCCTACTAACCACCGGTAGGGACGATCTTCAGTTCCAGATGTTTGAATGAAATAAAAAATGAACAAATATGAAAATACTCAAACAAGATATAGAATATGCTCAAAGAGAAAAGATCTTGTCTGAGATTGCTGGAGCTTGAATCTGATGCTTCAATGGTATCTTCTTCCTTGTGAAATGATCTTCCTTGGATCACCTTGAGTTGATGAAGAAGATAAAGGATGCAGATTTAATCTCCCTTGAGAATGAGCTTCTTTGGATCACCTTGAGATGATGAAGAAGATGAAGGATAAAGCTTTATCTTCTCTTGGCTTGGGCTTGATCTCCTCTTGAAGTAGCTTGAATCACTTGAGGATTTGATGAAGATCTTCTTCCCGGAGTACTGTTCACTGCTATAGTACTCGAAGTCCTCTCCCTTGAACACACCCTTGTAGCCTCCCTTGATCTCCCTTCTTAGCCTTAGGGTTTCCAACCCTTCTTGTATGTGTTTTATAACCTTTGAATGGTCCTTGGAAACCCCCCAAACCAGATCCACATTTTGTGGGTGATTGGGTGACTTTAGGATTAAAGAAATCCATGGAGAATGTCTCTTCTCGAAGTGGAAAACAAAGTCAACATTGGTTGGCTCGGGGCTGGCGGTCGACCTGCAGAAGCTGGCGGTCGACCGCTACTGAGAAACCCTGTAGACGGATGGTCCCTGGAATTTCTGATCGACCGCTACTGGGCTGGCGGTCGACCGCCACTGAGAAACGTGTAAGAAGTTGGCTGCTGGCAGGGGCGATCGACCGCCCTTGGGCTGGCAGTCGATCGCCAGCTGGGCAGAACCCGGGTTACCCCGGTTCAGTCCATTAACCGTTTAGCTCCGTTGCTTAAGTCCTTTAGCAGTCCGTTCTCATCTGTGGCATCAACCTTGACAGTCTTGAAGATTTCTATTGATTATATCGCTCCTAGAATCAAATTTTTGTTCCGGGGGCTCCGCTCCCGAAAACTCCCGCAAGGGGTGCTGCCCCTTTGACCTCCGCGACCTGACCGGGCAGGTAGATCCCCGCGACTTGACCGCGCAAGTCGATCCGCGTGCGAGGGCGCAATCATTGAGCTTTCACTTTTGCCATCTCCACTCCATTCTTTGGCATATTTGTCATGAAAGAACATCAAGTAGTTTAGTCATATAAGAGTGGTAAAACATCAATGACTTATAGTGTTTAGCCATTATCAAAATCAAGAATATCAAATAACTCAAATGATCACAGGATGATGTCGAATGACCCAAGTGACCACAAGATGACTCAAATGACCACAGGGGCACAACATTCTCAAGGGGGGCTAGTGTAGTGGGTACTAGGGTCACAAGATTAGTCCCACATCGGATGTTGAGAAAGCAACCAAGTGCTTATAAGGAAGGTCTTCACCTCTTAACCCAAGAGGGCCCTTTTACCAGTAAAAAAGGATAAAACCCTGTTGGCAACGGGGATAGGCGAGAGGATTGGATTAGATGTTGGATGTTGGGGTGTTTTCCCTTGCCATGGGTGAGTTGGAGAAGACTTTCCGGACTAAACCATGGGTGCCTACAATGCACAATTCCAGAAGTTAGAATAATACGTGATCGCCAGAGGTGTTTACCTAAACCTCACAGGGTGTATAGATCGCGGGGAGATGGTTTCAAACAGGGAGAAGGTGGGGTCCCGTCTTCCTCGTCCTCAGCCGGCCAAGGGTAAGGAGCCCTGTGAAGTCCCACGATGCTGAAGTCCTGCAAAACAATGAAGCTCACGAAAAGAGGAAAGAATGGAGAGCCATTAGCATAGGGAAGTATAGTATCTACTCTAAATGAAATGAACTCAATGGGAAATGGTGGCGTGATTACCTGGGGTGGTGGGAAGGGGGAATAGTCAAGACTTTCGACCACCCACCTTCCCTTTTGTTTGGGAAAAAACCTCTAGAAACAGGGATCACCTTGAGATGATGAAGAAGATGAAGGATAAAGCTTTATCTTCTCTTGGCTTGGGCTTGATCTCCTCTTGAAGTAGCTTGAATCACTTGAGGATTTGATGAAGATCTTCTTCCCGGAGTACTGTTCACTGCTATAGTACTCGAAGTCCTCCCCCTTGAACACACCCTTGTAGCCTCCCTTGATCTCCCTTCTTAGCCTTAGGGTTTCCAACCCTTCTTGTATGTGTTTTATAACCTTTGAATGGTCCTTGGAAACCCCCCAAACCAGATCCACATTTTGTGGGTGATTGGGTGACTTTAGGATTAAAGAAATCCATGGAGAATGTCTCTTCTCGAAGTGGAAAACAAAGTCAACATTGGTTGGCTCGGGGCTGGCGGTCGACCTGCAGAAGCTGGCGGTCGACCGCTACTGAGAAACCCTGTAGACGGATGGTCCCTGGAATTTCTGATCGACCGCTACTGGGCTGGCGGTCGACCGCCACTGAGAAACGTGTAAGAAGTTGGCTGCTGGCAGGGGCGATCGACCGCCCCTGGGCTGGCAGTCGACCGCCAGCTGGGCAGAACCCGGGTTACCCCGGTTCAGTCCATTAACCGTTTAGCTCCGTTGCTTAAGTCCTTTAGCAGTCCGTTCTCATCTGTGGCATCAACCTTGACAGTCTTGAAGATTTCTATTGATTATATCGCTCCTATAATCAAATTTTTGTTCCGGGGGCTCCGCCCCCGAAAACTCCCGCAAGGGGTGCTGCCCCTTTGACCTCCGCGACCTGACCGGGCAGGTAGATCCCCGCGACCTGACCGCGCAAGTCGATCCACGTGCGAGGGCGCAATCATTGAGCTTTCACTTTTGCCATCTCCACTCCATTCTTTGGCATATTTGTCATGAAAGAACATCAAGTAGTTTAGTCATATAAGAGTGGTAAAATATCAATGACTTATAGTGTTTAGCCATTATCAAAATCAAGAATATCAAATAACTCAAATGACCACAGGATGATGTCGAATGACCCAAGTGACCACAAGATGACTCAAATGACCACAGGGGCACAACATTCTCAAGGGGGGCTAGTGTAGTGGGTCCTAGGGTCACAAGATTAGTCCCACCTCGGATGTTGAGAAAGCAACCAAGTGCTTATAAGGAAGGTCTTCACCTCTTAACCCAAGAGGGCCCTTTTACCAGTAAAAAAGGATAAAACCCTGTTGGCAACGGGGATAGGCGGGAGGATTGGATTAGATGTTGGATGTTGGGGTGTTTTCCCCTGCCATGGGTGAGTTGGAGAAGACTTTCCGGACTAAACCATGGGTGCCTACAATGCATAATTCCAGAAGTTAGAATAATACGTGATCGCCAGAGGTGTTTACCTAAACCTCATAGGGTGTATAGATCGCGGGGAGATGGTTTCAAATAGGGAGAAGGTGGGGTCCCATCTTCCTCGTCCTCAGCCGGCCAAGGGTAAGGAGCCCTGTGAAGTCCCACGATGCTGAAGTCCTGCAAAACAATGAAGCTCACGAAAAGAGGAAAGAATGGAGAGCCATTAGCATAGGGAAGTATAGTATCTACTCTAAATGAAATGAACTCAATGGGAAATGGTGGCGTGATTACCTGGGGTGGTGGGAAGGGGGAATAGTCAAGACTTTCGACCACCCACCTTCCCTTTTGTTTGGGAAAAAACCTCTAGAAACAGGGAACTAGGAAGACTATACCATGATGAATGTACCTATAATGGGAGCCATTGTAGATAGATTAATCTACCCCACCCTCAAACTATGAACATGTACACATAAACATGAAAATGTAAAACATGAAATATAGACAATGAAGGGCAAGGTGCGATGGTGAAAAGAAATAAACGGTGATCGCCACCCAAGGAATAGCCGTAGGAAATAGATGCTATAATGAAATCAAATCTATCGCGTACCTTGGGAAATGAGGAAGAAGATGTGGCCCGAAGGGAAGCCGCTACCACGTGAGATCGCGCTTGAAAGGATGCGGGGAATCGATCATGGGTACACCTCCTCTCCTTCCAGCCGGCTAGAGGGAGAGGGCCTCACGTCCTATTGATTGTCTCCTGCAAAACAAAGCCATGAAAACGAAAGAACACCCATTAGATTATGAAAGTGTAGCACATGCCCGAAGTGATGAAATAGCATGAAAGAATGAGGGAGAACGCATCGGGGGAGAGTTTATAACCCCTATAAATGGGTGCAAATGAAAGATGGGAGTGTTGTGTATGCATGAGATTTGAAATCACAGAATTTGATGGAGAGAATAGAGAGAAAAATGTTGTGCAAAATGGAGAAAAATGCATAAACGTGCAGGAAACTGTGTAAAAACTAAGTGTAAAACTGTGACGATTTGGGAAAAGTAAGGGATAAGAACAAGAAATTGGAGCAAGTATAGAGAGCCCAGATAGATGGAAATCGAAGAAGATACTCCCCTCTTCAAGATGGAGTCAGCGGAGGATGAAGAGGACGTAGGATGACTCCGCCCCGAGCTGACGAAGGGCGCCCCGCCGCACAGGTTCAAGAACTTGTGATGATTTGTAAAAAGTAGAGGCGAAGTTAGGATGGCAAACAATGATGAAATGAAGCAAATGAGGAACCAAAATGAAGCCTATACTTCCCTTAATAGCCTGGGGTCAAAGGTTTGAGACGGCGATTCGGCATGGCTTCACCCAAGGTCGAAGAAGAGCCACCCCCCCCCTACGAACTGCGAAATGGGTGAAATTTATAGAAAAAATGCTGAAAACCCTAACTTTCTCCCATGATTCCCAAGGATAGAGACCACCATATCTCAAGATCTATGGATTAATCTCGAGATAATAGATAGGATAAGAGCTAGGAACAAACGAGACTCTTTTTGGTGGAAGGATCTAGAAGATATTCGCGCTAGAAAGGGGCCCCGAAGCCTAATCTACCAAGGTTTGTGTTACATGAAAGTGCATAAAACCTGATATTGCGGCCAAGATTCCCGCCAATATATTCCACTAAATTTTGAGTTATATGGCTTAAAGTCGAGATAATAGTGGTGTCAAGAGACAAAAATAAACGAGAAGTGATTTGGTGGAACATTCGAGAAGATAGAGCCTTAGAAAGGTGACCTCGGCGAACAGAAATCAATCTTAGAGTCCAGCGGCGAAGAAAATGGAGTTTAGGGTCATCTGGACTCTCTGGGGAATAAACGGTCTATCACGTGGCCGTTCTATGAATAAACGGTCATAGAAGGACCGCATGGCCAATAAAAATGGTCAAGGAGGCGACCGCCAAATGACAAAGGGTGACCGGGAGGCTTCTAGCACAAAAACTGAATAAATGGTCTTCATAAGACCGTTTTTTGATAGTAGCGGTCTCAAAAAGACCATCTTTTGACATTTTAAAAATAATAAAAATAAAACAAAAAAATAAAAAAAGGTACTGTTCATGCGGTCAACTGTTGACCGTTTTCTTCATTGGGCAGTCCACTAGTGACCGTTTCTTCGTGGGACGGTCAACTATTGATCGCTTTGCTGTCAGACTCACGTGACTTTAGAAATCAACGAATATCTTGAAAACAGTGCAGAATTAGAGAAAGTGATAGAAGAAGAAATTATAGATAATGGAAAAATGAACAACTTTCATGAAGACAGAAAGATGAAAAAATGATTCAAAGAGAGAGAAAATGGGGTGAGAACAGAGAAAAATGTTGAGACTTGAAAACGGTGGGGAACTAGCCAATGGCATAGAAGAAGAAAATGCAGGGCTTTAAAAATGAAACAACTTTGGTGAAGGACACTTAATGAATAGAGGAGCAAAAGAGGATTAAAAAGGACCACTTTTCAAGACTGCGCAGCGAAAGGGGCCGAATGCTTGAGGAAAGTCGACCTAAATGGGCCGTAAGTCGACTTGGAAGGCTGAAAGTTGATACAATAAGCTCCAAGGCTCTAAGAAATCAAGATCTCCAAGACTCAAAAGGCTAGGAAACAATGAAATGGGCTCAAAATCCATCCAAGGAAGGCTCCGAAACAATGGATAATTCGGGACATCAAAATTGATGAATAAGAGAAATGATGTAACTTGTGGGCTAAAAATGGGTGTCAACAGATGCCCTTCTTTGATGTTCGCTTTGCAAGGGAATGAGCGAAAGCGGCGCGGAGGTGAAATGGAACGGAGATAGAGCGAAAGCGACAGCGACGTGAAATGGGGATAACGCGAAGATGTAGCGGAGAGAACTGATAAGCGGGCATCAAGATAAAAGACACCTGTTTTTACCAACAAGCGACAAGAATTCTCCCGAAATCGCCGAACTAACCACCAGGACTGGATGACAACAATGAGACATGTCTGGAGAACTAAACTAATAGGAAAAAATGAAACACAACCAGCCTCATCGGGGACACAATCCACAGACGATGAGGGGGTCGGAAAGAAACATAACATAAAAGAGTAGGAGAAATATAATGAGATAAAATCCAGACAGGAATCACGCCGGCCAACCAGACCAAGCGACAAGTTTAGAGAAATCGTTCAAATTTAGAGTGGAATGAAGATCTTTTATCCAAGAGAATTGAAGTGTAATTAACCATTGATGAGGAACAACCTTAAACGGATCACGAGACGTGAATGCTCAAAATGACATGATGCATGCTGGGCTAAAATAATGAAATCATCAAAACGAATGCAAAGAAAGTTAAAATAGAAAGTACTCGAGAATAGTATTGCTAGACCGGAACAATCAGGGTCAAGACACTATCCGCAACCACGGCGTGCATGATAGAACCATCGTTCCCTAATTTTGCCAACCTAACGGCCTATCCGATGATTAAATATGTGCACCTAGATCATCATCATTTTTGTTAGAGGAGAACATCAGATCCTGGAACACGTGAATGACTAGCCGGTTCTCTAGATAATATAATAATATGGATACCATATAGTAATGCAACAATGAGAAGGGATAGAAGGCCATACCTGACTTACCTGTGCAGGCGAAACGATGTTTTTTTTATTTTCATTTTCTGATTTTTATGGATTTTCATGTATAAGACAAATATGACAAACAAGTAAATATAAACATAGCGAAGATAACATAACGATCAACTAAACGACAAACAACACGACATAACATAACGATCAAATGAAATGGGAGACAATGCAACATAACATAACAAAGGCAGACGAGCACATATGCAATGGCATGAACAAACAACGTGCATGCATGAACACGGTGTGACAAGACAACAGTGCGGTGGGACAACACACGGTTGGGACAAGAACATGAGGGATGACCATACGGTTGAGACAAAACACATGACATAAAGGGGCGACTAACAACATGTGCAAGACAACTAACAACACGCGGTGAGGGACAAAATAACATGTGTGGGACAAAGACACGTGGGATGACACAGAGGGATAAAGGCATGTGTGGCATAACACGGGGGCATAGACATGGGTGACAACATAGAGGACCATAGATACGTGCGACAAGGAAACAGCGGGACAAAAGATGCGGAGGACCACATATATGGCGGGTCAAAGACATGACTGATACGCTCTTCAATTATAGCCCAAGATCAGACGAAGCGGAACCTCCAGGTTCATAATCGTGAGGCAATGCCCTCTCATGGAGATATGATGCAACAAAGCGAAGTTGAGTTGAGTAGGACATGAGCTTTAGAACAGATCCAAAGATAGGATTGAAGAGATGAGAATAGATTAAGGATATGAGCAGGAGGCAGAGCGAATGATAGAGCAAAGAAAGCTTGAACACCGGCGACCTGCACACTTAGCAAACAAATCATACATGTCCTCAAACAAATAGATAGAAAGGAATAAAAGGCAAATATTTTTTATTTTTGACAACTTTCTGATTTTTTTAAGATTTTGGATTTTTATTTTTTTGGATTTTGAATTTGATTTTTTTAAGATTTTGGCAATATTTGATTTTTTTTGAGATTTTCACAATATTTGCTTTTTTTGAGATTTTGACAATATTTAATTTTTTGGGGGATTTTGAAAATATTTATTTTTTTGGGGGGGATTTTGAAAATATTACTATTTGCAGCATCCAAGGACGGGTTCAAGCTACTGGCCAAGGGGTCATCATTCTGCCCCCTCTCATTAAGGACTTCCTGTGAGTAGGGCGTGCATTTGAGGGTGGCTTACCACAACTAGCCGTCTCTGAAGAACGGTGCCCCTACTAAGGCCATACCCGGGATTCAACCCAGCCCAAGAGAGAGAAACATAAGAAAATAGGGGACAAGCTTAATGCAGGAGGGGAGATGTCAGGATTCGACTTCTTCCCAAGGCACCACCCCTCAAAGAGTAGGTCTGTTGCGCCGGGGCTTTGAGTCTTTAATCATAATTTTGTATTGATTTTCATACATAATTTTGATATAGCCCTTATTGGCCATATATTGAAATAAAGCTCCTTCTTGATTTTGACACACGCATGATACTGCACTACCCTTCACCGTTTTACGTGAACCTCATCTCTTGCCTTAGGAGAAGCATGCCCGGTTACTAGGATTAGGGGCATTTTTCATGGTATTTTTCATTCATTTATTTTTTCTAAGACTGCCCCTATTTGAAACCTCTCTCGTATTGGGGAATGCCTAGGTTGATTATCTCATCTATCACTCTCTTGCCCCTGCACTTGGCTGAGCAAAGAAGAGAAAAGGCTCGCGTGCATACCCATAGTATGGCCAAAGCAGCAATGGTGTTACTTCAGAGAGATTGGCCATGGCTCGCCGTGAAGTGTGTGAAAAACCCATGCTAAAAGGACACCCTCGACGATCGGGGAAAGAAATTCAGACCCCCAGCACTAAGCTATCACCAGCCTAGGATGCTGCAGAAGCGACTCATTTGACTAAGCAAACCAACTAAAGCCTAAGGCCACTCAACCATGTTAAGGAATTAACATTATAACCATGTGCATAAATAATAGAAATTGTAGAAACCCGATAATTAAAAATGAGAAATAAATTTTTTAATTTCATTATGTAATCAAAATTTTCATGAAATAATTAAATTAAATTTTTACTATATGAAATAAATTAGTTTATTAACTAGAAGTAAATAGAGATTAAATACTTTAAACCTTAGATAAATCATAGAAAGCCCAATAAAAGTCCATGTAATAGACTAGGATCACAATTGGCCCATTGGATAATCCATAATGGGCTGGATTAATAGATTAAAGGATTTGTTAAAGGTTAAATTGACCTAGATTCATAACATGTGCTTAATATGCAATTTAAGAGATTAAAATAACCCCATTTCTAGAAGTTTGGCACAAAAATCGACTCTTACCTAACATCCCACCTTGGACTAGCCGTTTTTACATTGGTTTCACACCAAATGGAGGCTAGGTTAAGAAAAAAAATTAGAATTTTCTTCTAATTCGGAATTGGAAAGTTTGACATTGTTAGGTAAGGAATCTTGACAAATTTGGCCAGGTTTTGGCTATAAATAGAACCCCATTTGACCCTCAAATCATCCGTGGAGATTAAGGTTACGCTGCTGCGAAGATTGGTGGAGATTTGAAGGAAGATTTGGAAGATCAAAGGGTTTTCTTATATTTAGGGATATTTCTTTAGATCCGTAAAAAGGTAGGTGTCTCTTAGGCTAAACTATAATTAAAGTATTCCATCTTGTTCATTTTTCTGTCATCTTTCCATTGATAGCTCATTTATTAAATTCTGTTATGAAATGAGCAAGTTATGATCATTTTATTGGAGGGGTATTCCCATTTTTTCATCAGGTCCAGAACGTGCTATACCTCAGTAGCGCGTTCTGAACGCGCTGGCCCGACATAGCGCATTCATATAGAGTATTTTCCCGCCCTCCGGGGTCAAACACAAAATTTTAAAATATGTTTATATTTCCAAGAACGCACTACCCTCGGCTCGGCTCGGCACAAACAAACAAACAAACAAACAAATAAATAAATAAATAAATATATTACTAGTTTTGTATCCATACACAACTCGAGCCCACATCCTATGCCCCCTAGGTCCTGACCCAAGAGTGAGCTCTCCAACATATAAAGCCAAGGAAATTTTTTGTAACCTCCAATGTTAGACTAAACTTAAGTCACTACACAATGTGAATTATAACATTTGGAATCTCCAATAATTATCAGTATTTAGTCACCAAAAGTAAGAAAAGGTAATATTATCATGTTTTGATTCTTACAGCATGTTAAAAATTATTTTTGTAGATTAAAATTATTTTTGCATGTAAAAATCTATTTTTAACCATATTAGTAAATTATAACCATATTAGTAAATTAATGCATAAAAATATTTCTAGCACGTTAAAAATAACTTCCAACATGATAAAATTATTTTATACATACTAAGATATAAAAACTATTTTCAGCATGCTAAATCTATTTAAAAATATTTTTGTGCATGCTAAATCTAATTTCCTATTAAATAATTAGTAAATTGATGTATGAAAATTACTTCCAGCATGATAAAATTTCTTCCAGCATGATCAAATTATTTCCAGCATGTTAGAATTATTTTTAGCATGTTAGAATTTTTTTAGTATATTAAAACTATTTTTCAGCATGATAATTCTATTTTCCTATCAAATAAATAGTAAATAAATATACAAAAAATGATTTTCAGCATGATAAAATGTATGTTGATATCAAAGAATTTCTGTAATCAGCATGGTAAACTTATCCTTATTATCTTATCAGTAAGTTAATGTGTGAGAATTATTTTAGCATGTTAAGTATTAATTTTAGCATGTTAAAAATTAATTTTCAGCATGAAAAAAAATTAAATCCAACATGAAAATTTATTTTTATCATCTTATCAGTAAAGTAACGTATGAAAATTATTTTCAACATGTTAAAGTTATTTTCAACAAGTTAGACTTATTTTCGACATAAAAACCTATTTTCATAACAACATTCTGATTTTTATAATAAATCACCGTTTTGGCTAAACTAATGCATCTCTAATGTACAAAAAATTTCTTGAAATCATATCTAAACACTTGTAAATCAAATGCACACAAGATTAAACCATGGAATTAAATTAATTCTATTAAACTCTAATTACTTGAATTTTCTTCCTAGTTACCATTCTTTCTTGAATTCCACGACTTAATGTCGTTAAACATGATGCCTTAAAATTATTATTCACTCCTCTTACCACTTCTGAGATTTTTTTGCCAAATCTGTACTTTTTACAAATGAGCTTATTCTTGAAATTCATTGGCCATAGTGTTAAGTGGATGTCTAAACGTACTTGGGATCTTATGATCCACTGACCCAATGCCTGGCATTAATGGGGCCTGGTCTGGTCTTGGGAGGAGCGCCCAAAAGTACTTGTGCCCATGGGAGTTGATTGACCACGGTGTGGCATTGCACCGAAGTGCATGACTTGCTAGATTTTTACGGCATTCCACTATTTGTACTTGTTTACTTGTTACTTATTTACTTGAAAATTACATGAATTACTTGACTTGCGTGAAAATGGCCAATTACATGAAATTCTTTACTTGTTCAAAGTCATTACTTGAAAATTCATCTTGATATCAAATTATCTCAATTACTTGGAAATTCCATTCGTTTATACACTTCCCGATACAAGTTAGAAAAATTGCTGAAATTGTTAATACTTAAAGATTACCTGGTTCTTAGAGATATAAAATCCTACTGAGTTTTTAGCTCACCCTACGTTTTGGTTAATTGTTGTAGGAAATGAAAATGAACAAGGGAATGGACAAGAGTGAGAGAGTGATTTTCCTTTTTACCAAGGTTTATGTAGATCATTAGCGTTTTTACAAGAATGATGTATTTTGGATTGGAAGTTGTAATTTGCCTTTATGGCTTATGAATTAGCAATGTAAACTTCATTTTGATGGAATAAAAGTATCATTTTCTCATTCATTTTTGTCTTTAGAAATGAATTTGTACATGCTCTGATCGACACGATTGTTTACGACTAGTTCGCGTCCCGATATTCCACGTCGGAGCGTGACAGTCTTTATGGTATCAGAGCATAGGTTACATAAAATCCTAGGTTTCACAATTATAAGTTCATTCTTAAACTTAGGTTAGGTTTTAGATAAATATCTAGAAACTTAGATAAGGACTTAAACTTTCCCGGTAAGTTTGGGTAGAATCATGGGTTAAGTTTTAAAGGAAAGAAAGTAATCAAGAAATGAATGTCAAAAATAAAATAATAAACCTTGGAATTATGGTTTCAGGCTAATTCTCGCGAATGGCCACCGAGAGAGCTCAATGGCACGAGATGCCGCGCACCGTTCAAGGCTTAACCCAAGCCCTCCAATAGGTTGCTCAGGAAGGAGCAAACCGAGGAGCCGGAGATTTGCATAGGAATTTTCGGAGGATGAACCCTCCCAAGTTCGCAGGATCTACGGATCCGGATGAGGCCGAACATTGAATTAAGGAGATCGAAAGGATATTCGGAGTCATGCAATATGCCGATGAGGAAAAGGTCCTACTCGCTACTTTCCAACTGGAAAGAGATGCACATGCCTGGTGGGAATCGGTCGAAGCTACTTTACCGCACGACCAAATTCTATGGGAAGAGTTCGTGGAACACTTCAATAGTAAATATTTTTCCGACCGAGTGCAAGAAAGGAAGGCCACCGAATTTGCCGCTTTGAAACAAAGGGGATTATCGGTTGCGGAATATGAAGCACAATTTTTGAGGTTATCTCGGTACGCTCCACATCTTGTGGGTACCGACAAAATGAAGGCACAGAGATTTCTTAATGGCCTTAAGCCACAATATATTACTCAATTGGCCCCGATGGATATCCAAATTTATAGTGATGCGGTACCAAGAGCACAACTCTTGGAAGATGCAACGGAGTTGTCGGATCGCATCCGGGGAAGAGAAGCCAAGAGAGAGCAAGTTACGGGAGCCGAAAGTTTCAAACCTTCCTTCGGGAAGAAAAGGCCCAATGACGGGCGTAACTTCATCAAGGACGGGCGTAATTTCAACAAAGGTGGACGTAACTTTCAAAGAGACAAGAAGTTGAGGACATTCGACAAGCAAATTGTCCCTATATCGGCAACATCAAAAGAATTATGCAAATATTGCGAGAAGCCCGAGCACAAAGCCGAGGAATGCTGGAGAAAACTCGGTGCATGTCTTCGATGCGGGAGTCGGGAGCATAGGATCCCGAATTGCCCTCTTCTCAATGAGCAAGCTCCACCACCGGTAAAGCTTCCTATTATTGCCAAAAAGCAAGGAAGACTTCAAGCTCTTATGGATGCGGAACCTACCGAGGATGGAGGCGTCATGGAAGGTACTCTTTCTGTGTACTCAAGGCATGCCTCTGTCTTATTTGACACCGGAACTACGCATTCATTTATATCTAGAAGATTTGTTGGTCTTTTACCTATGAAGCCTGTTCCATTGGATTCTACACTCACTATTACTACCCCTATTGGAACGGGAATAGAGATTAAACATTTCTATCCTAATAGTGAAATGCTAATTAGCGGTTATAACTTACCCGCTAATTTGGTATGCATGGAGATGGAAGGATATGATGTTATTTTGGGGGGCGATTGGCTATCTGCACATGGAGCTAGTATCAATTGAAAGATGGGCACGGTGACTTTTATGGGTTACACTAACCTCATATTTTCTGGTATCAGGCATTCCAAGCACATATCTCTTATTTCAGCCCCCAAAGCCGAGAAATTGTTAAGGAAGGGCTGTGCCGGTTTCTTAGTTTCTATCACTATGACCGAGCACACGGAACCCGTTCTAAAGGACATTCCTATCGTTCGGGATTATTCTGATGTATTTTCGGACGAGTTGCCTGGTATACCTCCCGAGAGAGAAGTGGTTTTCTCTATTGATTTAATTCCGGGAGCTGCATCAGTTTCTAAAGCTCCATATCAGATGTCTGCTATTGAAATGAAGGAATTAAAGGAATAATTATTGGAGTTAATGGAGAAGGGGTTTATCCGACCAAGTACTTCACCTTGGGGAGCCCCGGTCCTCTTTGTTAAAAAGAAATATGGTTCGATGAGACTATGTGTTGATTATCGGCAATTAAATAAACTCACCATCAAGAATAAATATCCATTGCCAAGGATTGATGAATTATTCGACCAGATTTATAGAGCTCGATATTTTTCAAAGATCGATCTTCGATCTGATTATCATCAATTAAAGATCAAGGAAGGGGATATTCATAATACTGCATTCCGGAGTAGGTATGGACATTACGAGTTCACCGTTATACCTTTTGGCTTAACAAATGTGCATGCCGCATTTATGCAATTAATGAACAGCGTATTCAGGCCATACCTCGATCAATTTTTGGTTATATTCATCGACGATATTTTGATCTACTCCAAGTCAAAGGAAGAACATGAGGAACATCTCAAGAAGGCCCTTCAATTATTAAGAGATCACAAGCTTTATGCCAAATTAAGCAAATATGATTTTTGGTTGGAGGAAGTTTCTTTTCTCGGTCATATAATATCCCGGAACGGTATTACCATCGATCCTTCAAAGGTCGAGGCCGTAAAGAACTGGGAAAGACCTACTAGTGTGAAGGAAATCCGAAGCTTCTTGGGATTGGCTGGATATTATCGAAGATTTATCAAGGACTTCTCCAAGATTGCGGTATCATTAACAAGATTGACAAGGAAGTAGAATCCTTTTATGTGGTCCGAGGAATGCGAGAAAAGCTTTCAAACTTGTCTGACGACTGCTCCTATTCTCACATTACCTACGGAAGGAGGAGGATTCGAAGTATATGCTGATGCATCTAGAATTGGCCTAGGTTGCGTATTAATGCAACATGGCAAGGTCATAGCTTATTCCTCACGGTAATTGAAGAAGCACGAGGAAAATTATCCCGTACATGACCTAGAACTGGCAGTTGTGGTCTTGCTTTGAAGATCTGACGACATTACCTCTATGGCGAAGCCTTTACGGTGTATTCTGATCACAAGAGTCTCAAATATTTATTCTCTCAAAAGGAGCTCAATATGAGATAAAGATAGTGGTTGGAATATTTAAAGGATTTTGACTTCTCTATACAATATCACCTCAGAAAAGGCAATGCCGTAGCAGATGCACTTAGCCGGAAGCCAATGGCATTATTATCAAGTTTGATGGTTAAAGAATGGCATCTACTTGAGCAAATGGCAAATCTAAACCTCAATGTGGAGGAGAAGAAAGATGGAGTCTTTATTGCTAATATTCGACTCCAACCCGAGTTACTCTCGGAAATCAAGGAACGGCAAGATGATGATCCGATGATTGTTGAAATTAAAGAGAAACTAGATCAACAACCGGATTTCCTTCTGGCTGATGATGGAAGGCTATTATTCAAAGGAAGAACTTGTATACCCGATTGTTCTACTATCAAGTGTAAAATCTTGGAGGAAGCACATCGGGCAAGGTGCACTATTCACCTTGGTGCTACAAAAATGTACCAAGACCTCAAGCGAACATTCTGGTGGCTGAATATGAAGAGAGTGGTAGCTGAGTTAGTAAGCCGATGTTTGGTTTGTCAACAAGTCAAGGCCGAACACCTCAAACTGGCTAGCAAGCTCAAGCCTCTCGAAATATCGGAATGAAAATGGGATAGTATCGATATGGAATTCATAGTTGGATTATCGAAGACCCGAAGTGGTTTTGATGCTATATGGGTAATTGTGGACCGGTTAACCAAGTCCGCTCACTTTTTACCTATCAAGACTAAATGGACCGTGGATGTTCTAGCCGCCTTATATATCAAGGAGATCGTAAGGCTGCACGGTATACCAAGCTCTATTATTTCAGACCGAGATCTAAGATTCACCTCACCTTTATGGAAGGGTTTACAATCGTCTATGGGTACTAGACTAAGGTTTAGTACGGCTTTTCACCCTCAGACTGATGGACAAACCGAGAGGATGAATCAAATTATTGAAGATATGTTGAGAGCCTGCATGATTGACTTCGGTGGTAGTTGGCATGAACACTTACCATTGACTGAGTTCGCTTATAACAATAGCTATCAGTCGAGTATACAAATGGCACCATTCGAAGCATTATATGGCCAAAGTTTCATATCGCCTCTATGCTGGAGCGAGGTTGGTGACAAAGGATTGATTGGTCCCGACATTGTACAAGACACAACTGACAAAATACAGTTCATACAAGAAAGGCTAAAGGTCGCTCAATCATGGTAAAAGAGCTACACCGACAATCGGAGGAGAGACCTTGAATTCCAAGTGGGGGTAGCATGTTTTCTTACAGATCTCACCCACTCGAGGAATTAGAAGATTCGGCATCAAAGGAAAGCTGAGTCCAAGATTTATCGGCCCTTTCGAGATTCTGGAGAGAATCGGCGAGGTGGCGTACAAGGTGGCTTTGCCTCCTCAACTGGCCGGTGTACACGATGTATTCCATGTATCCATGCTAAGGAAATACGTCTATGATCCTTCACATGTGATTCAATTTGAAGAATTGACACTCCAAAAGGACTTATCATATGAAGAAAGACCGATCAAAATATTGGATCAAAAATTACACCAACTGAGGAATCGGGCCATACCGATGGTGAAAGTCCAATGGAGCAAGCGTAGGTTCGAGGAAGCAACTTGGGAATTGGAAGAATCCATCAAGAAGAAATACCCAGATTTAATCTCAGGTTAGAAATTCGATCTTTCTACTCGAATTTTTGAATTTTAGTTGTATAATGTGAATTTGGAGGACCAAATTCTTTTAAGTGGGGGAGGATGAAGAAACCCGATAATTAAAAATGAGAAATAAAATTTTTAATTTCATTATGTAATCAAAATTTTCATGAAATAATTAAATTACATTTTTACTATATGAAATAAACTAGTTTATTAACTAGAAGTAAATAGAGATTAAATGCTTTAAACCTTAGATAAATCATAGAAAGCCCAATAAAAGTCCATGTAATAGACTAGGATCACAATTGGCCCATTGGATAATCCACAATGGGCTGGATTAATAGATTAAAAGATTTATTAAAGGTTAAATTGACCTAAATTCGTAACATGTATTTAATATTCAATTTAAGGGATTAAAATAACCTCATTTCTAGAAGTTTGGCAAAAAAATCGACCCTTACCTAACAGCCCACCTTGGACCAGCTATTTTTACATTGGTTTCACACCAAATGGAGGCTAGGTTAAGAAAAAATTTAGAATTTTCTTCTAATTCGGAGTTGGAAAGTTTGGCATTGTTAGGCAAGGAATCTTGACAAATTTGGCCAAGTTTTAGCTATAAATAGAACCCCATTCGACCCTCAAATCATCCCTGGAGGTTAAGGTTACGGTGCTGCGAAGATTGGTGGAGATTTGAAGGAAGATTTAGAAGAGCAAAGGGTTTTCTTATATTTAGGGATATTTCTTTAGATCCGTAAAAATGTAGGTGTCTCTAAGGCAAAACTCTAATTAAATTATGTCATCTTGTTCATTTTTTTATCCTCTTTCCATTGATAGCTCATTTATTAAATTCCGTTATGAAATGAGCAAGTTATGATCATTTTATTGGAGGGGTATTCCCGTTTTTTCATCAGGTCCAGAACGTGA